>JAWQUT010000005.1:1058849-1071713 GCA_033807755.1 Ellobium chinense
TTGAGCCTTTGCAGTGAAATTTTATTTTGTTAGTGGACATCATGATTTTAAGAACTGCTTTTGTGAATGAAATGTCAGAAGATACTTGTTGGAATCCTTTTCATGGGTGAGCAGTTTCCTCTTCAAGGAAAAAAGAATGAAGAAAACACTTTTCCTTGGCATAGTGTTCTGCTCAAAATGGTCAGCTGTCTTGTGTATTCAATGAATTATACGTGTTGCAATCATGTTGAATGAGCCTGGCCACATTGAGGACATTATATTGTATCTTGTAAGATGAGAAGTTAGTTCTGACAGGACATTTCTTTCTAGGTTGATTTCTTGATTTCTTGACTGATGAATTTTTGATGTTTAATCAGAATAGTCAATTGTCTTTGGTCATTATGTTAGCCCTTTTATATTACCATGTGATTTGGGGGTTTTTCTTACTAAATCATGTTCAAACCTTGTTCAAAACAACGATGGCATGTCGTTGTGTGAGATTACGCAATTGAAGAGCGTTTTTCCAAAATTCGGTGTGTGGTCTCTGAATGCTTTTGAAATAAAGAGAAATAACGTAGAGGTAATTGCTCTTCATACATGTATTTTCATTTACTGCTAAATGACGCAAAAATTGAAAGAGGCAGATTTTGAGTTCATTCAGGTTTTGAATGAATTAACACAGAAATGCATGTTTGAACACACCACCAACTCGTTTTTCATAGAAAGTAGAGTTTACTGAGTTTTAGGAAAACGCTCTTCAATCTTGAAGTGAATAATAGTCTACAATGGTCAGTTCGTGAAGGAGACGTGATCTGGAGAGTGAGACTGGGCATGCTAAACGGCTGTATTCACGCGCCGGGTGTATTAATCATACTTTTCTATTCTTCAAAATCGTGACTAGAGCTCTGGCAACTTGCCGAAGATATTATAGACGTCACAAAAGGGTGATATTTCTGACGATCAAAAGTAATGTCGTTTGCACTGTGGAATGGGTCTTTAACAGCAGATGCAGAGGATGGATCATTAGATTTGTCAGTGGTTGAAGAATCAACATTTATTGAATAAGAGTGTGGACTGCTAGAAGGGTTCTAAATGCTTGGGCTGCTTGTGCCTCATCATTTTTCTTATAATTTGAAATTTCTCTTAGAGTCATAGATTTGTGTGAACCTTTCATAGTGGTCGAGATAAGAGGTCAGTTATTGAAAGTTGATGGGGAGTGAAATATTAGTACCTGACTTAAATCATGCGAACCTGGGTAGCCATTTTTTTTAAAATGTCGGACTTCGTCACAAGTCACAGCAAAATCGCATGTTTTTGGTGTGTGTGTGTGGNGGGGGGGGGGGATGTAGAATGGGGTGGATGGACTCAATCTGTTTGTGAGGAGATGTCAGGTGTTCTTCACAAATAATATGTTATATACGATACTTCTCAAACACAGTGACACACACACAAAGTGAACCCCTATTTTTTAAATGACTTTTGACAATAATTCATAGATATTTTTCGAAATATTTGGACACCAAACGTCATGATACGGAGCATAAGCATGGCAGATTTGAACCACATGATAAAATTTTAAAGAGAGCCACGGTTCTTTGAAATAACTGATCACATTTTACACTGGTGTGCCTTGTGCACACGTACAGTGCTACACAGTAAGAGAAGATTACTGGTTGCATTGAATGAAATGATTCAGAGATTTGAAAAGACATTTTGAACGAAGAAAATCACATAGCAAATAAACATAAAAGATTTGTTTATGACAAATCGTTTCAAATGTGACACATGAGACTGTGTGCATACAGATATCATAGAGGTCTATTGACTGTGTATGTGTAGAGGAGAAAAATATAGAGAGAAGCTTTTTCATTTTATTTCTACTTCATGGAACCCAAATCTATGTTGACTTTTATAACTCATGGCAAAGGATTTATTAAAATAAAATGTTATGTTAAAAGATTTATTAATAAAGGTACTTTCCACTGAACTGTTCTTCCTAGAAGAGTATGATAAGTCAACAAAAATATGGTTAGGACATTTTAAGTTCTTAATAATCCGTTCCTGCCTCAGCTTCAGAATCCAGGGATATTTGAATTTTATGAAAAATGGATAAACAAATTATTTCGGGGAAAAAAAAGAAAACAAAACACACACAAAAAGCAAACAAATCACCACAATCCATTAGTGATGCTTCATACGAGTAGTCAACGTCAGTTTTTTTTGTTTTTTTTTTTGGCCACAAAACTGGAGTGCAACTGATGGGCACTTCTTCGAAACAAACAGGTCAAAGTTGATAGCTTTCCATCTTGTGCAGGGGAAGAGAGGTAACTTCAATGACATGTTTAGGGTATTAGTATCAGTGGTTTTGCCTTGCTTTTTTTTATAATTTCAGTATCTTAAAAACTTAATTTTATGGTGAAAAGGAGGATTCGCAGTTTTTTGTTTGTTTTGGTGTCACGCTATAAAATACCCAAAGTACTCTTTTTTTTCTTTCTTAAGACTCTACTACTGATTAGCTAATAACATTCTGTTAGAGAGCTTTTGTTTTAAAATTCGTATCTCTCACGAACCATTATGGCAGAAGCAGGTATACATCTATGGCATTTACGTTCATATTGCACATTATACAGAAGAATTAGAAAGCAGACGTGAATTTCACATCTAGTTCGTAGCACAAAAATACATGTACTTTATTTGGACTAGATCTATATACTATTACAATACAGAGAGCGAGCGAGCGAGCGAGCGAGCGAGAAAGAGAGAGAGAGAGAGAGAAAGAAAGAAAGAGAGAGAGCGAGCAAATGACAATATTAATGCGTAAATAACACAATCTAGCAGGTGGTGAAAACTCATATCATCATCGCTATACCATGTTAGATAATGCATGATACAATATGATATTCAGGACAAAATCTGGCTGTAGTTCACAATACTGAAGTTAAACTGAGGTCTCTCCTACTTTTAGACTGATGTCTCACCTGTCTCATACTGGAGAATTTAATAGTCTTCATCAACAGAATTTCAAAGGTTTTGTTTCATATCAGGTTTACAAAGCGCCAAAATGCGACATACTGCTGTAATAAATTGTGATGTAGCCTCATGTCAAGAGGTGTGCCCTATCCCTTAGAATCTTGAAAGTAGCCAAGGTTTTCTGCAGACGAAATAAACCGCCTGGAAAGTATTAACCCCCACATTTACTAGTGCTCAAGTACCATCAATATATGGGTACTGTTTATACCGTAACTTCATGCTCCATATAATGGCAACAAAGCAAGAGGGCGTTTTTGTTCTGTACCTATTTCCCCTCTATTCGAGGTTTTCCCATTTAAAGTCTCGTATAAATGTGGTAGAAAAGAATAATGTCCATTATACAGCGATCCTGTCCCATATTTATGTGCTGTATTTTATCTTTGTGTTTCTACTATAACAATACTATAACAACAGCTGAAAGTCAAAGGATATTGTCTCGAAATCGTTCAAGAGTAAAAGCAGTATTTATTTTCTACACAGTGAATGACTGATAATGCATTTTCACATTAA
This sequence comes from Ellobium chinense, assembly GCA_033807755.1. Lineage (NCBI taxonomy): Eukaryota > Metazoa > Mollusca > Gastropoda > Ellobiida > Ellobiidae > Ellobium > Ellobium chinense. The sequence continues at coordinate 1,062,369 of JAWQUT010000005.1, forward strand.
AGAACATATCTATAAACCATGATTTCGCACCAAACCCTTGATGATATCCGGTCTTAAACCGGCATTGACCCTTAGGGTATATTAAAATGTTCAACTATTTGGGTCATGGCGATTTATGTGCTGTGGTTCACGCACTTAAAAAATAGGAAAAGGAGAAAAGTATCGTTTGCTCCAGTTAACACTGTCAAACAATATTCAGCAAGTTTCTGTTAATCCCAGATGTCCGGAAATAATTTGAAATGGGCATAGACTAAACTTAAATGGTTCAGTAGGTTGTCAGTAATTATGTTTATAAACCCCTATCATAAAAGGAAATAGAAAGAAAAACACATTTGTTTAAAACATTTATAATGGCCACCAAATGAGATATTTTTCAAATAAGTTACAAGTACATACGCCTGGGGTTTTCTAGTGCATTCTACATTCTTAAACAAAAGGAGCTTACTGATTTAGATCTACAACAATTCTTGAGTCATAAAATAACGCGTATAATTAAAAAATATAAAATCATAGAGTGATGTTCCGAAGTAATAAAATTAATTAAGTTTTTGAGGGTTTTTNGGGGCGGGTATCAGGGGGAGGGAGGAATCTTATGGACAAAATGAATTAAGATTCAACAAGCATCGCCAATTTAATGACAATTTTGATCTTTGCCTCCTGATAATTAGTGAACGTCTGCTGCAATCTTATAATGGAACTCTTTGAACCCGAATATATGTTAAATCAAAATAACCCCGTTATAATTATCTCCATGTCCCATATATCATCGCCCCTGTCTTACTTAACACAATTTTCTTGCACATATATGATGCCCTACATATTGCTTTCATCATTTGACTTTTGAGGATTGTTCCAAAGCTGAATAACATACAGATCAGTGGATCCGCAATTGACCTGCCCTAATGACAATAATTTGAATAAGGTAAATCATATAAAAACATAGGGTCAGAAAATGTAGGGTTAAGGAATGCTAGCTTTCAAAATGCTTAAGGAGGGCAATTTGCAAGAGGTTTATACAGAAATAGACTGCTTTTCAGAATATTCTGTAAGGAGTTCCACATAAGGCTCACCCTAGCAGCAAGTTACAGTGGCGTGTTGGATCAAATCAACAATTATCGTTGCTCGAATATTCGGAATATGGAGTGAGCATTGATGTACGAGGTCGAATGCCGTTTAACCTAAGGGGAGGCATTGCCCCTTTTCAGAGCTTGTAATGCACATGACGTAGTAAGTAATTTATCATTATCCTAGATATAAAAAGTTACTTCATTTTGTATCAAAGCGTGTTGCTAGACCCTCCGACTTGTGCATCAAGATAGAAAATGCGAGAAAAAACACACACACAAAAAAAAACAACAACAACAAACCGCCGTAGGACTACGTATAAAGATATTCAAGAGATCGATTTTAGTGAAATCTGGTTTGAAACAACTGGAGTATTCACGAGAGACAGTTGCCTTAAGATCATCATCATTGTGGGAGAAGAATGCACCATTCGGCACTTTGGTGTGTAATTTTGTATAAAAATCCAATACGCTCATGAGGATAAGTTGCACACCATGTAAGTGCATTACAATCTCCGGAAAAATGGCGGTGTCCTCCCTTAAGGACACATAATATTATGACTTCATTCACCATCACGGACGATATATAAAAGTGTATGCATGTTAACGGTATGAAATGTAAAAACAACGCTTGTTATGAGAACCAAAATTTTACACTTACATTTAAATACAGGTATAGATAGATTCATAAATATACGAAAACTTAATATAAACAAATTACCATAGTCTGGTGCTATAGTGGAATTTAATATTGTTTATAACAGAATGTGGCGCCCCTTCAATAAGTTGGATATGCTGAAGAAGTTTGTATCATAAAGATAATAAAATATGTTAGTGTCTAATTTTTAACAAGGCTACTGTTCGCAAGTTGAACTTGACTTGGAAAAATTACTCCCCTCGAGTAAAAAAATGTTCCTTTCCTGATGAAGAAAACAGTTTTGCTATGTTTGAATTTACCAGCTCGATTTTGGTGTAGGCATGGACTTAAGTACATGAAAGTTTCCAGAAAAAGTGGAAAGAAGAAGGTAGAGAAGAAGATGAGTCAAATATTTTTGTATCTGTTGTTCTGTAGCAATACTTGGGATTACTTTATACTACTGTGCCCATACAACATAAAAAAAAAAAAATTCATCAGGCGGGGCTCACCAAAATTAGATGTTCGCTAGAAACTTTTTCCGACTTTTCGCGAAATTAGATCCTCGCGAAAAAAGCCCACTTCCACAGTAAATATTGTGCTGCCAGTAACAATCAATGCATAATTACAAAGTATTACTTGTATAGCAATTGTTTGTTTATGAACCTGAAGATAAAATTATGGCTTGCAATGGGGCACAATATATTTAGGTATCAAAGGTGAGGACAAATGTTAGGATTCGAAAATTTCAAAAAGCATGGGTTTTCTCGTTGGTTTGATAAATAGAAAAAAAAAGTACACAGTCAGGTTCATTACTTGCTTTGTATAATACCATAATATCTTCTGTAATGGCAATGTAGGCAACGCAACTCTGATTCACAGGAACCGATGCGAAAATGGGTAACGATGCAGAAGCAGCAGGTTTGGGTCTGGTCATATTCTTGTCCTTTTTATTTTTGTCTGAAGCCGTTGGTTGGCTGGTCAATTAGCAGAACTCCTGGTCTTTTATAAGCGGATTGCTCTATCCAAAGACTTCCAAATAACTCAAATATTATGTTTCATCTAAACGAATATGCTTTCTCTTTTCCTCTCTCTGCATTTACCTTTTTTCTCTTTCGACCTACCTTGTATGAGCACCCATATAATATGTTTGATCTCCCCACGTAGACGCAGTATAGACTATTTCAGAATAAGAACAAAACGGTCACGTGACTTCCAAAAGTTTGGACAACATGGCGCACAGGGCTTCACAAATAAGATACTATCGTCAAGGAAGTAAAAGAATTGCACGATCAGAAGGAACATAACCTAAGATTTATAAATTCAGACAGATATTGTTCTTGTTGAAACATTTGGAGAACTCTAGCACATTCTGAAGTCGATGTAAAGCATCCAATGCATTCGTGCAAAATCGTGCAAAGTGTACGTCATGAAGGAAGCCGACATTTTGCCCTCCATAAAGTCAAAAATTAAAACCTGGAAAGCTACCGGAACGGTCCAGTGGTCCATAGCCGTAAAAGTGCTGACACGCCGTAAAACGCTAACTCAAATATAACTCCAACTCTCTCTACTTCATAACATAATCAGTTTTCCTCATGCACAGTATTCCACTGCAATATACTGTACAACCTCACAAACTCGAAATCATAGGAACCAACCCAAAAGCTGTTTGAGTTTGCGAGTAAAATTTGATGCCGAGGACGGGGATCAGGAAACCAGACCATTACAACGAATTTAAAAAAATTACTTTTTTGTTTGTTCAAAACAATAAAGGTTTTAGAACGTGATATCCTTTTGTATTGCAATGTATTCTGAAGAACGAAGGCGTTTAAAAACTGGAAGTCGTTCATTGTAAACGGGGAAGGTTTTTTATAAATTATTTTTTGGGGGTATCAGTTTGCTATAAAGAGCCGTTCCCACCATTATGTATAATATATTAAAGAAAATGATTTTGGGGACGTGTTGTGTACTCTATGTAACGATATTGCATTCCACTACAATAGGCGAGACGATACGTAATTCTAGCCTCTGCTTTTGTCAGATTAAAAAAGAATGATTACCGGCCTAATGTGGAATCGGTGGGGGTTTGCTGGAATGAGAAAGTTTGTAAGCTGGAATAGATCTCGGTATTAATTACATATCGGTATAGATTACATAAACATGTCGAAAAATAAGTCGACGCCACACTTCTAAATTTAAAAGGTGTGCCTTAAAATTTGACTGACGAATGATAGAGTCTAAGAAGAGTAAAAATGTTAATTGCGTTAGTAAAAAGCCAGATCATTTGCTTTCATTGCTTACACTGCACCTCATTTTTGTCTAATTTTTTTTTTATCACCGAACTTAGCTGCTTTTATATACATCAATCAACAGTATTGCTCATAGTTACAACCAAAGGTTGTTTATATACAAGCATCAATCTTAATATGGTGATACCAGAGGTAACAACACAAGTGCGAGCAGCCTGTTTTAGCTAAAACAAGCCAGAAAGTCTGAGGAGAACAACACAGCCATAACAGTGGGCAGAAATGTCCAACTGCTCCACACTGAAATTATATTTCTCATGTTTCTGGCCAGGTCTCCAAACGCAGAACCTGGCTCTACAGGAATTTTTGCAAAAAAAACTAATGTTTCCAGATTTAGCGGATATTGGAGTAATCGGTATCCATTACATAAACATGTCGAAAAATAAATTGGTACCACGCTTCGAAAGAATTGCATCAAAAGTTGACTGACCATATTACTAGCATCTAAATGGACCGTAAATAAACCAGTTTCAAGTGCTTTCATTTTCTACAGTATGTGTGCCGCCCTCCTCGAAAGAATGATTTGCAGGAGAAATTAAAAGTTTTTGGGCTTNGGGGGGGGGGGGGGGGGGAGAAGAAAAATGTGTTGCTTTGCCCCTAATAAAGGCAATAATATTTCAACTTAATTCTAAACATCTGATTTTACTAGATGTTGATACGATTGAGAGTTTCAACATCTTAAGAATGAAAGGACATTGTTGAAAAACGTTGTCTGAATCTTGAAATGTATACATTCAAGTGCGTAAATATTTTATTGTGAAAAATAGATTATCTTTTGGGTCCGCAGTAACGCCAAAACAAGAGTCTAGTTCTGGTAAGCATTTTTGAGTATGCTGGATAAAGTAAAATACTGAACTTCCGTTAAGAAGATTCAACAGTGTTTGCGGAAAGATTGTTTCATGTGTGGAAGGGTTCATTTTCGAACCGCATCATTCTCACCGCATCAGCAATGACGACATTATTAATAACAAGTTGCTAAGTAATTCTAAACCTTTGAGATGCTATCGTGAATTAATATATTTCTTAAGGGAAACTTCATGTACTTTTTCCTTTAATCACTTAAGTTTTCACTTTCTTAAAGGATCTGAAATTGTTTAGATGTAAACTAGTACATTTAGCATTCCATCTAGCTGTCCCGGAAATCAGTGAAAGTAGGCCAAATGCTAATAATAATATTAAACAATAAATATCGTTAAAGTGGGGTAAAAGGGTGGGAAGAAATTTACTCCCTATGTCCCACTTCTCACGCTATCACGACAACCACACACTGATTTAGGAAAAAAATTTAAGAGTTTCTAGTTTCTTCACTGATAAGCGTTGAAAAAAAAATAGAGGAGTTATCACTTACATTACCATGACTTAAAAAAAAAAAAATCATCAACGGGGACAACTCTATTTTACACATTCATCCAGACAGCTCCTCCTACCCTACCCTACCCACCNTAACAGCAAGAATAATGACAAGAAAAGTTCAGAGGTGAAATTCATTCATGTATTACTTTTGAACTGTCAATTTTTAATAAACCAAAGACGCATACTATTAAATACATCCAGGTTTCCATCTGATAGTTTGAGATTTTTATAACTTCTCGCATGGCCACCAGTTGTTCGTAAATTCACCATCATATACAAGAGACGCCGATTGTCAGGTTGTTCGTTAACATCTGCAGCAAATATAGCAACCTCTCATAAGCTTTACAATTTGCTCTGCTCTCATTACTCCTATACCAGGTGGTCCAAAACAAGAGTTTACTTAATTCATAACCCACCGACTTCAAGAGTTAAAAGGCAACCTGGATTAAATTGTAAGCTCATCAACACAAAGATATGATATATAATTATTGCCCGTTTCATTGATTTTAGATGTGATACTTTCGTTGTTCCAAAGCAACAACAACAACAACAACAACAACAACAACACCATTACCACTACTACCACCACCACCAACAACAACAGCAAAAGCCGTCAACATGATGTGCCAGGACTAAGGTGTTAGATCCTCACGTCGTAGCAACAATAATAACAACAACAACAACAACAACAACAACAACAACAACACCAACACCATCACCACTACTACCACCACCAACAACCACAACAGCAAAAGCCGTCAACATGATGTGCCAGAACTAAGGTGTTAGATCCTCACGTCGTAGCAACAATAACAACAACAACAACAACAACAACAACAACAACAACAGCAACAGCAACAACAATAACAACAAAAATACATTAAACAAGATGTGCTGAAACCGAGCTTGCAGTTGTTGGACACATGTTCCAGCCAGGACATAACCATAGCACCTTGATATTCGAAACTTGTTGCATTCTCAGATACTGTTCATCTGTTCAGTTGTGCAAAATTGCATCTGCACAAGATTTAAATTACTGCATTTATCAAACTCTGAAAATTAAGTGAACTTTTTTTACTGGGCCACTCGATATACCCCTTGTTCTAAATGGAAAACAAAAACAGTAATTTTAGACTAAAAAAGTCCCCGTAAAGCATTTTTGCAAAATAATTTGTTTATCACTTAATATTTTAAGGTCATCATGCACCAAGTACGAGGGTAGAAGGAATGCTTCTAGTTGTGTTGTCTTATCTGCAAAACAAACGAAAGACTCGTAGGCTGCAACTTATTGACATCGTTTTGGATGAAAAACAGAACGACATACATGGTCATAATTATTTCGGAGAGAATTATTCAGACCGTAACAACAAAATTCAGTGTTAAAATAGGAGAAGAGCTAATCCCGGCAGAAAAAAAAAACAACATGCTTCCTTTACACCAATGAAAAAGGGGGAAAACAGAATTATGCATAAATTATGTTAATAGAGCCATTTGCGTCACGTTGTTGTGTAGGATGCTATGACGCAGCGGCAGACAACTTCGGGATTTGGGAAAACAAGCCGAGCCCAGCGCGCGCAGACACCTGGATGGTACCCCAGAGACAGTCAGTCAGCTGTGAAGCTGAACGAGCACTAGTATGTTTCCGTAACTGAGATCCTAAAGTGCAAGTGATCTAAATCTTTCATCCATCAAAGAGCAAACTGTTTCCATCAATTTCTGGCGCATTGACGCACTTCTACGATAATTCGAGTCTTCTCCTTGCTCGACTTCGGATTTAGATCACTCGTGCTTATGGGTCGCTTTTCCAATTTTAGCAGAATGTTAATCATAATTTTTCGAGATTTTCTCAACACCCCCTGTGAATTTTTTTCCTCTGTGTTTTTAATGTCGTCATTTCTTTATGTTGCTGACAAACTTTTTAGCTATTCTTGGGAGGGTTCCCGGTCGCTTAACGCTCCAATGGCTCGCGCGGTAAGATGGTGATGATGGTGCGCCCCCTTTTACGCTCCCCCGTTGTAAACCCGGTGAAAATAATATATTATCTTTGGAAGGAGACAGCTATATGTCTGTCATGGCGAATATATCTCTGCTTCTGCTTTACTCTCTCTCTAAGGAGATAGACAAGTGGGTGATTCATCCGTAAATCTGTTTTCCAGCCCCCCTCAGGCTGCATGTTAAAGTATTAACAGAGGCCATTGGAGAACTGCTTACGGACGAATTGTTATGAAACCTGAAAGCCACCATCATAGCAGAGCGAGATATATAATCATTTATTGGCATGGATGAAAATTTTGGACATTCTTGTAATAAAAGACAGGATGCTGAGGTTAACTGGAATTGGAAACTGACTTAATTGAAGGTGGAAGTGGAATATGGCATGCAACCAGTACAGATCATCGAAAGTTCAAGCGTTTGTTAGAATCTGTGAGTTGTGTGGATTCATGACAGGATGCTGCTGTCACAGTGGAACCTGGGGAAAAAAACCAAAACTTCGTGAAAGCTTTAATGATAGGATACGATCGACCAAGAACTTTGAATTTAGGTGCTGATTGCTCCTAATAAAACTAATAAACTTTAAGGGATGCTTGTGGGTACCAAGGCAGTGCTAATATCAATTTCACATTATAAGAAGAATCTTGGACTAAAACGAGTAATTTGTGAGTGAATTCATACGGGGATATTAACGCCTTTTATCAACTGTTGACAGACAACCTCGCATTCCCAGAATGCAATGTAACGTGAGAAATGTCCATGATGTTGGAGATTTAATAAACATGCAGTGAAATTCTGTTGCCTATGGGTGTTTAGTTATACTTTTAGTTTTCTTTGGATTCTATGCAATTGATGCACTCATAAGAACACGCAGAAAAGTTGTTTGTCGTTGACTTAATGCACTTTGTAAATGTATGCATGCTTTTGCAACGGACATAAATGCGTAACATTAGAATAATTAATCCTTGTCAAGATTTAGGAAAATGTCTTCTGTTTTTACACATACACTTAGTATGGTACGGTACAAGACAGTAATTCAGAACTCGTGCATTAACGATGGGATCTCTTGCCTTCGTGAGAATAACCTTAACTCTGCATGTTGGGTGCTTCTAACGGTGTATTTAGCACCGGTGCACTTCTGTAATTCTTGCGATGGTAAGAAATCCCATTGTTAATCCGCAAGCTTTCATCTACATCCTCGGGTCGTGAATCGTGTCGAAACCGGTAGATCACAGCAAATTATCTAATATAATTATTAACATCCTTCTTTAGCGAATTCTAGAGGTGAAATCCATCAAACCTGCAACTATAGGTGGAATGTCCACTAGTTTCAGTTTTCTGTTTGACCCCTAAGTTAGAATTGTATTGTTACGACAAAGGGCTGAAAACGAAGGAAGTCACTGTTCTAAGTAACAACAGCACTGAACAGTGATGTACAAGACTGAAAGGATAAACTTGATGTGCGTATCATTGTGCAAAAGCTTATAAGCATCTCATTTCACTAAGCAAATGAGGCCCTTTCGTCATAGCAGCACTCTATACTATGGTACAACTGTGCCAACAGAATAGTATGACAATCAGGGCGTAATGATATGCACTATATGTCATTAAGCATTTTACCTCCGGTCCTAGCACAGTCTAAAACCTCGGGACAATATAGGTCATAACAAAGTGTACCGTATCGGAATGAATATTGGACCATTCGTATTGGGAATCGTCCGCGGACGCGAGGAGACAATTACAGTCATAAAGATGTGTGCTATTTTTCGTAGAGAATCAAACATTTTGTCGCGTAACAGTAATGAACCTCTCAAGCCATGCGATGCCATAACACTGCAAGCCACTCGGCTACAGTAAAAAATAGTGTCTTCCTGATATTGCTCATCTATAAATATTTTACTTTTTGGGTTGTTTGGAAATCTCTGAAGAGGGCAGTTCGCCGTAGGGGACAAGAAAGATACCGCCAAATTATAACAGAGCAATGTACTGTACAATG
>JAWQUT010000005.1:1071779-1089409 GCA_033807755.1 Ellobium chinense
GAGGGATGATGTTCACAAGCAATTCACAGTCTCACTATTTCAATCATTCACCTTGCTTTCACCCTTGATGTCTCTCACTTACAATCTTTTTCACTTAATCGCAACTTTTCCTTAATTGAAATATTTCTTAATAAAACACAATACTGTGTTAAAGTCATGGGATAATCCCATAATCCAATCCCTTTTAATCACAACCTTTCCCTGCTGGTGAGAAGTTGCGATTAAGCGGATTCGTCATTACCATTGTTTTATTATTATAGTATAGTTCTAGTAACAACTTCAACGCATAATAGCTATACTAAAGCCCAGTGTGCGCCGTCAGTGGCAGTTCCACTATATCGTCATTACCAGCTCTCAGACCAATTCTACGCTGACCGGTCCAGAGCCCATTCACAAAAGCCGGTGCCGGCTGACCTGTCACCCCTGGTCTATGGCCTGTCTTAAATCCGATAGGACGTAAAATGTGTTGGTAAAGGGCGTGTTCTTTCTTGCGATAAACATATTGGATTAGAATTTGTGCTTTCAATTGTCCGGTTTTTTTAAAAAATTTATTTTGGTTTCCAAATGCGTCGGCGTCAGCGAAGACATACTGTGGGTGGCTGACGCTGCGGAGCTGGTGCTAGGCTATGCCCTCGTAGTTTAGGGGTGAAAAAGTTTCAGGATGTTGTCTGTTCAGCAGTGTGACGGTCATGGTATGGATCTTGTTTTTTTCCGATAGACTTCGGCCAGGCTCATTATTAATCAGTGATTTGGAGAGTGTTGTTGTGAGTAGAGGTAATTATGTCGTTGTGAGTAGAGGCAATTGGTGCTGTCTTTGAAAGGTAGTGAGTTGCAGTTTCCTGTCAGCATGCTTGCTTTTGTTGTTGTTTTTTTTTACGTTTATCAGATAAGTTTGATTCAACACTTTATGTATCACGGCCTTGTCCTGATATTAACCCTTTCAGTTCCAAATGAAAGCTCTTCTGGCAAATATACCAAATATTTAATTGCATTAACCCTCTAAGTCCCAGTAGAAAAAAAAATGTTTATATGGTCACAAAGCTGGTTCTTTTAGATATTTTGAGTAAATGTTTTAGATCTCTTCAACTTACTGTAAATCATATATTGTCTAGACGATTTATTGTTATGTAGTAATATGTAGTAGTATACGCTAGTACCTTGAGGAGTCATTTCCACATATCACTTGTTATGGAAACACCAAGCTCGTGTGCCATATACGGCTCAGTGGGTATTAGAGGGTTAAACTAAAAGTGTTTGCAGTACTGTAGTGCAGCCGTGGTAGACAGTTCTACACAAAGTGTTGATCATCTATATTCGCCTTTGGTACTCCAAAATTCAATTCATCAGGGATTATGTTTTGTGGTCCAAAATAATGTCTTGTGAGTAATCTGCAGTATACTGGCGTCATGTTAGTCAGTGAAGTGGCCCACAGTAGAACTTATATCATAACTACTACTGTTATCTTGGTATTTGCTTAAAGTCTCTCGATCCAAAGTAGAGTACTGTTGTTGGATAAGAGCCCAACTCGGAGCCAAAGTTATCGAGCAACCAGTGAAATCTTTTAAGTATCAGTTTCAGGAGTGCATGAGCATTGAATACCAAACATGACCATTCTTCCCCGCCGTAACTGGGCGGAAACACAATACTGCACCCACACACCCACAGAGACAAGATCTTTGCACAGTCAGGTTATTGTGTGGGTGCAGGTAGTCGGGTCTCGAACCAAATCTATGGCACCGCCCGGACAACGTATAATGCCTACCGGCGTCGGCGTAATAGACAAAACACGTGTGGTAAAATAATTACATTGTGCCCAGCCCTTTGTAGATGGTAAATGGAATCTTTGCACGTGCACAGAATTCAAAGAATGGGAAACAATTCTTTAGCATCATCCTCGAAATTGTAGATTTATTCGTATATAAAGATTGTTAGCATGTCTTAGAATGATAAACCATACTTGTTAATACTTTTTTTGGACTTCAGTTTCGAATACGGATACCAGCTTTCGAAAATGCATAAGGATATTGCATTTTTAGATTGTCATTTGGTTAACGTAAGCTAAAGTAATAAAGTCAACACTTCTTGTGGTAATACTGTGACATAAACTAAGATCAAAGGTACCACTGTGTTATAATACAAAAACTGGTAATATTTACTAGAATGATAAACAATAGTTTTATGTTCCATTTCTGGACGCTAGTTCGAAAGCCACCTCCTGCTTCAAAATGAGACAGATGTCACTGCTGCTTTAAACTTGTCTTTGGTTTCAGATTGTGTATGTAACAGTGAAGAGTAGCACCAAAAGGGGCAGCATTAATTTAACATTGTTAGTGGTGAAGTTGTGAGACGGACTGAAGTCAGTGATGGTGTATTATAATATCAGTTACACTACTCCATATTACAAGATTTAGGTCAGTTTAGAAAATAATTTATAGGCTGATGCAGAAAATACTTTGTTTCTCTTGAAAAAGGAACGTTGCTGATACTCCAGGCTTTGTATATTTCTGGAAAGGGTAACTTAAATAGACAGTAGAGAATCATCAGTCTTTCTTTAAGTGTTATTGGTTGCTGATTTTAAAATATAAAAGTGTATGTGTGCCTATATAAGTGACGTCTTTCTTACAGTATTTAAACATAATAATGGCAAATATTCTTAACCTCTCAGCTTTTCACAGACCTCCGTTTTCAATAATAAAATACATTTAAACGTGCACATTAACATGCTGCATAGCAAGGTGTGAAAACAAAATGCACTGAGACGGATTTACTGCTTCATCCATCTTCTGAAGGATTACAGAATCACGCCATCCTGAAGGCTTACAGAAAACTGCACTGTCTTAGGGATCTCAGGAACGTATGTTAAAACCCAGAGTGAAAACGTAGCAGACTCAAGAATCAGAGTCAGACAAACGCACAAAGTCTAGAGTGTTGAGAGCATCATCGAAGACGTGCTCAAAACAATCATTACGTATGAAATCGCATAAAATCAAATCAAACGGTGTCAGGACATCGTTCCGGAAGCCGGAAGTGAAGCTTGACATACGGAAGTCATCGAAAAACGAGGAACTGCTTTCATGTGAGAACTTTTTGCACATTAAGACAGAAGGACATCATAACTCCGAATGGGATTACTCCGCTCCCGATTCGCCAGAGAACTGCGAGCAGCTTGAGCCCATTCTTCCTCTGGAAGCGCCCTCTATGCGGGGTCGTGTGGCATCTCCGTATGACGTCACGGAGGATGGGCAGTCCATGCTGGATGCTGCGTGTATGAACTTTGACCCTGATCGGGTCAACGACAGCCACTTCGACATTCTGGAGGGCTACAGTTTTCTCTGGTAAATATTCACATTTCATATTTACAGACAAACGGTATATGAGGTGGAATTTCAAAGATTTTTTGAGGGGAGAAGGGAAGGGCATAATGAGGAGCGAAGAAGCTTGAAATAAACGGGGAATTGGAAGCTTATGAGTTGTGCATTGATACTTTGCTTCTCATCAACTAAGAGTGCCTAAGCTTGTTCTTCCTCATTCAGCATACCTCAAAGCTCTATAGCAGCTGCTTAAGTGATAAAGATTGTCTTGTTAATCTTGGGCCTTAACGATGGGATCTCCTAGCATCGTAAGAATTACATTAGTGGACAACAGGTGCTGAATTATTGTAATTCTTACGATGGTAAGACATTCCATCATTAACGCGGAAGTTCTTATTTATCCTAATTTTATACATAAAGATAGCCGATTATGGTAGCTCGTCTGAAAGTGTAGATTTGATGCTGTTTTACTCCATCTTCTCCCGAAATATCTGGGTTGGATATATTGTAATTAACACGACAGTGTGAAGCGGGCTGTGGACTCATTAGTGTTACACACATATGAGGCTCCATAATAATTGCCAGTCTGTATATTATCGAATCACAGAACAGCATTGATGGGGACCATATGCGTCCATAATGAGCTGTATGTCAGAGAGGGCATACTATTGTCATGTAAAGACTACTGTATGGAAATCACACAAGTCAGTCTCTTGTACTGATGTTGCTGAAGTTCTGATTTTATTGAAGTGTTTGTGATTATGGTATCTTTGCTCTCAGTTAGTCGTCCCTCTCTTTTTGATCTTCACCATTATCTTGTGTAGCCCTTGTCTTTCTTTAACTTATTTTTAATTTTCCAACCCCGCGTAAAGTTTTATTCCTCTAAAGTTTCAATACACCTAGGTGAAGGGACAGAGCATACCCTTCTTAGCCTATGCTTTGCAAATACAGTATCTACAGCGTGTTCAGTTTCATAAACAAATCCTCTACACTTTGTCAAAATTCCTTGGCTTTTCTTTGCCATTTACCTCCACAACTGCTATGGGACTTCTAGACAATAAAATATATAATTTTTATTACTAATAACACCAGCCTTACTTTTAATGAGCTTCGTTTGCCTGAACAGCGAATGCCTGATATAAGGCATAGACCCGCTGACCACAGACAACAAACGCATGACCCAACCATTGACTTGTGACCTCTGACGTCTGATCGAAGGAAGCGAGGCAAATTTTATTTTAGCTAGTTAAAATTATAACAACTGGCGGTTACACGAAACTTTATAACCAAGAATTCGTTTTTTTAAAATATCAAACCTCTCTCAATAGAAAAATTAAGCTCACAAAAACCTGAAATTGACGAAAACAAAAATGATGGACTGTAAGACTTCAAGGATAGAGAGAGGTGGCTCTTTAAGAAAATGCATAGGTGATACGTGAACTCAATCCCATAGCTTTATTTTAAAATGATCATGATTATTATGACAGCAAACCAAGAAATTTTATCTATTAAAAAAAACACCAACAACCTAAATTCATCCTTTCCACAGCATAGATCTCATTATGTATACACGTCGAGGGCCGCATCACATTCATTATGGCGCTGACTACACCAGGGCACATCACCCCTGCTTAGCATTCTCTGCGTTAAGGCGACGTATCCCCTCATAATCTGAGGAAATTACCGCCCTTGGTTTCAGCACTTGTTTCGTATTTATGGTGAAAAGGTAGCGAATTATGAGATGTTTCATCCGGCATATCATATTTTACCAGCCAGTGCCTTTTAACGGTCTATTATTTATGAGTGGTGCGATGGGTCCTTTATCACCAGGATGAGAAGTTCGTCATGGACTTTTTGGCAGTGTTTTTACTTGTGTTTTTGGAGACCAAGAATTTCCTCTGATTTGCGTCCCCTTGTTTCATAAGGTTTATTACCTCCCAGTTACCGTTACGACAGTCGGATGTGAAAAAAAAATATTTTCTTACAGACCGTGTCATTTTCTCACAGTGTTCTCTTTTATCTTTTTGATTTGTCCAACAAGATTGGAGTTTAGCTCTCTGTGGGTTTAATTTGTCTTTTGCCAAGATCATTATACATCAAGTTGTTTTAACTTAATTCACCTCATTGTTACTTGCCATTGATTTGACAACTTCCTAAGATGTTTTTGTGCATCATACAAACTGGGTTTCCCCCGTCCTGTGTCATGTTTACTTCATTAAAATCAGTAGTAAATTAAGTTGAAGTCTGACGATATTGAGCTACTCTAACGGCAGCATTTGCTCAATAGCCTGAGACTTCCGTTCCATGTGAGAAAAGCTACGTAGTTATCACAGTTACCGACCTTTCTGAAAATGTGGTGAGTAAAATGTGATTTTAAAAGTATGTGGGTGTGTACGCCATATTTAAAAAAACGCAGGAAAACAACAAGCACAAAGATATGATATCTTATAATTTTGTGTGAATAAAATGACTTATGTTGACCTGCCATTTGGTCTAATGTAATTAGTATGATGAACAGCCTGAAGAATTGTTGTTGACACTTTATTATAGTGTCAATCATGTTGATAATTATAATGACGTAATAATAATAATAATACGAATATAATGATATTTATGATGATAACAATTAAAAGATAACAATAATAATAAGGATAATAATTATAGTCATATTTTGAAGTTTATAAGCCTCATTTCCAGGCCATTGCAACTTAAAATTATTATTGCCCCAACATACCAGACCACTCTTCCCTAGGAAGCATAAGATTGCTGCTGCTATATACATTAACATTTTGATAATATTTTTCTGCCTCTAGAGAGGCACCCATTTCATAGACAGGCAAGTGGACTGAAGAAAATGAAAATGAAATGCTTTCCCAAGGTATTTTACAAATGACTGTGACAGGAATCGAACATACGAGCTTAAGATCTCGAGTCCAGTACCTAAACCATTCGGACATTAGAGTAAAACCCTGTTAACATAGTTACCTGCTTGCTACACTCTCATTCAACATTCCCAACAGTCACATTCATGATCATTAAAGGGGAGGAAAGTGAGCCCAATTCGATAATTTTTTTCAGCTGTTACACGTTATCTAGGGAAGTATCACCAGAGATTTTACCTAACTATTGTGAAAGATCATTTTGAGAGGAAGAGTTGGAAAGAACCTGACAACAGAAAATTTCCTGTCCCTACCGAGGATCGAACCCAGGGTCTTTCAGCTTGCAAGTCTGAACGTGCTACCACCAACTACATCACAGGGACCCTAACTTCACAGCAGTTTAAACCTTCGATCCCTACTGCCTGAATATTATTCCTTAGCAAGCCTAGTGTTTACCCATGACTCTGTTCCAACTGCTCACATTTGTTCCTTATAAAGAATATACTAAATAATACAACACTTCTGGTAACATACCCGCAAAAAGCTTTGATCCAAAGGGTTGTTGTGATACCCAAAGATCCGCTGCATAGCGTTATATTCCACATGAATGGCATTTGAAGTCAGGGGAAAAAAGGAGCCTTATACAAAATTTTGCTGCACGTGAAAGGGCCTAATTCTTCATGAAACTGCTACTTTTTTTTT
Organism: Ellobium chinense; assembly: GCA_033807755.1. NCBI lineage: Eukaryota > Metazoa > Mollusca > Gastropoda > Ellobiida > Ellobiidae > Ellobium > Ellobium chinense. The sequence continues at coordinate 1,078,672 of JAWQUT010000005.1, forward strand.
TTGATGTTTTTGGCTTGGGCATGGATTGTCACCAGAACTGACAAAAAATTCTCAACAAAATTATAACAAAATGTGCACAAGATCTAATTCGTGAACTACGCCTATAGTAGGCCAACACGGACGATGTAAAGACCCTAAAACACAAGTGATTCAAGTAGGTTATCATTAAGAGGCCTACACAGCATCTGTAGAGCCAGTAAAACTGTCTTGGGTATTTGCTTCCACCCTTTTATTTGTTGATGACACACAGTAAAATAATGATAGATTATAGCAAAAAAAAACAAAAGGGACAATAACCAGGGACTTTCGCATCTACTGCTTTGTTACGGTTTATGACGAAGAGTTAGGTTTGCTCATTATAAGAAATTTGTCCTGTGGTGTGATTGGGATGAGGACGAGGACGGGGAAAATTTGCTAGTGTCTGTCGGAGTGATCAAAAATGGCTGCGCCCATGGACAGTATATAAGAGCGGAAAAGACTTACGGTTAGAAAGAGAAAGCGTACATGAAAAAAGTTCCTTGATAATGATAATGTCCAAGGAGTGTACCAGAAGTGCTTTGTCATCCCTTACTTTACCCTTATACCAAGCGTAGGTAGGAGGGTCCCTCGAGGTCTATAGCATTAGGACTAAGGGCTACATCTTTGTAACACTTACTCGGCCCTATGGATTCATGAGGTTCGGGATCACAATGTTTGATCCTATTGTGTTTTGTATTGGGGCTGCAGTGTCACGAAGAAGAGAAATACTGCGCTTGTTCTGCAGCTGTTGTCCAGTCTTACGAAACAATCATGCATGAGGTTCGAGATCATCTGGTCCTTTTGTGTTTTGTAATGGGGCCGCAGTGTCACGACGAAGATAAAAGCTGCACGTGTTCCGTGGTTGTTTTCCAATCTTACGAATCAATCATGCATAAGCGGCATGGTCAGTCTGCGGGCCAGTCAGTAACCACCACGCCCATGAAATGGTTAACCAGCCCATGAATCTACGGCACGGCCTTGAGGAGGAAAAAAAATGGTCAACCAGTCACTGAACCGAAGCAGTGTCACACATGAAGCAATGCCATGTGGTGCACGGCGTAGTACAGTAGAGTCAAGGTCCTTCGGCGTTTTGTCAGAAATTCCAGATACGGGTGTGGCACCTTTTGGCCAATCAGTGGTCAGCACTTTTCTAGAATGGCGAGGGTTCAAGGTCTGGGGTAAGCCTACAGTTTGGGGTACGCCATGTAAATTTCACTGTGTACGTGAAGAGCTTATAATATCGATCAAAATTTTAAAAAAAAAAAATTAGTTACTCATTGACCATTGACTCTACATTACCTATTATCAGATGATTGCCTTTAGACAGAGGTACACGATGATGACAAGGGGTAGGCTTAACAAGAAAAGTTGGGAACGCCTATAGCTGGGCCTAATTTTGTAGATCCCTTTGAATCCATATGACTATGACCTCTTGTGACTGACGTGACGCTTGAGTAGATCTGTCCTCGTGACGTCCATCTCAGGGCAGCCATAGAATGTCAAAGAAAAAATAGCCAGGGCCGTATTTCGAACCAAAGTCACAGGGTTTTCTAAGGTCCGGTAGCGAAAGGGCTACGAGAGGGTGGTCAGGGAGGGGGTTGTGGGNAGGTAAGTTAACGCTTTTTAAATTTGCCGTGGTAGTTCCAGTTAGGCATTACCGCTTGAGATTGATGTGCTCGAAAATGTTGCATTCTCGCTGTAATGCGCTGGTTCCCGAGCTCCTTATTTCAATAGCAGATTTTTGTCTCAGTACTCGAGCACCTAACAAACTTAGTGTAAAGTTATACACAGGTTTCATGGGTTTCAAGTTCTTGAAGTCTTACTATATCTTATTAATATCTGGAAAAGAAAGGGAGGGGGGGGGGTTGNGGGGGGGGGTTGCTTCGCTAGAAGGTCTCGGTTATTCGTGGACTGGGAGGTGTCCCACGAAGCTCTTACGTCCCTTCTTGAAGTAGCTCTGATTAAGAGCAGCTGATTACATAACTCTGTATGTAAGCGGATAACAAGGGGAAAAAAACAACTCCTTAACTCCCTCAACAGTTTAAAAGCTCAGCCATCTTGACACAGGGTACTAAAGGCGACAAGTGGTTATGTGGGCTTAACGTTTACCGGAAAGGGGTTCCTTTCAAGCTTCCAGCCCTACATTCCCCTTTTTCTTTTATTTACCTTTGGTCTTATTATCATAGGGTGCCTTCTTTTCTCTAGGGTTCTGTTGTAATCTAAGTGCTTACTGAAATGCTTTTCCCTCCCTTTCTCCCTGCCTCTCTCACGCATCGGCACTTTGAACATTTTTTTTTGGACCTTCGAAAATGCCGTAGATAAAATATTGTTAACATTTTCTTTGGACCTTCGAAAATGCCGTAGATAAAATATTGTTACAATTTTCTTTGGACCTTCGAAAATGCCGTAGATAAAATATTGTTAACATTTTCTTTGGACATTCGTGAATGGCAGATATGATTTATTTCTTATGTTTGTTGTGTGTTGGAGAAGATAGAGAAGTAGATTCTTCCTGCTTGCCTGCCTGCCTGCCTGCCTGTCTGCCTGCCTGCCTGCCTGCCTGTCTGCCTGCCTGCCTGCCCCTCTGCCTGCCTGCCTGCCCGCCCCCCTGCCTGCCTGTCTGCCTGCTTGACTGTCTGTTTGTCTTTCTGTTTGTCTGTCTGTCTGTCTGTCACGTTTTTGATTACATGATCAGCGCGTCCATTTCCATTTGTTTGGTCTTAACAGATAGGATAATCTACGTTTTGAGAGATTCGCATGTTCATGGCAGTCCGAATGTATTCTTGCGATCGGTTCTGGTTGGGTTTGGCAGCTCCATGGTCCAAATGTGCGTGCTAAAAGCCCATCGTGACCAGAAGCATAACATTAGTCATTGACTGTTGACACAGCCTTAATCGATTTTTACCCATTCAGTGACCAATTAGACTACGATAGTGTATTACGGCAGCACACAGTACTACTGTACTACTATGCAGTCAACTCCAACCAATATATTCCCCGGTTCCTATGTTTTTCGTTCCCTTTTTTTTTTTTACCCAACAGCTCAACGGTTTTTGCTTTTTTTTTTTTTCCAAGCATGATCTTAGGTTCTTATTTTCTCCTTTCTGTTATCTATGCAAATCCCTTGGCATGTTCTCCTCTCCTTTCATGGTCTGCTTACCTGTGTTCGCCCCTCTCACATCTTGGTAGTTGTTTTTTTTTTTGGTGGTTTTTTTAAGGGAAATGTTGGCTTTGCATTTTGCCCCATGGCGTTAGACCTTAATATGATAACAGAAATCCTGACTTAAGATAATCGTGATATATATGTGGTGATAGCCCTGAGGTAGAGACGTGGCTGAACAATTCGGCATTCGTACTTTTATAAATTCATCCGTTTGTGTGTGTGTGTGTGTGTGTGCGTGTGTGTGTGTGTGTGTGTGTGTGTGTGTGTGTGTGTGTGTGTGTGTGTGTGTAAGTGAGTGAGTGAGTGAGTGAGTGAGTGAGTGAGTGAGTGAGTGAGTGAGTGAGTGAGTGAGTGAGAGAGACAGAGAGAGAGAGAGAGAGAGAGAGAGAGAGAGAGAGAGGGAGAGAGAGAAAGAGAGTGAGAGAGAGAAATTTTGCATCCTTTTATCATATTATAATGATTAAATTACTTCTATTACGAATTATTGCACACGGGTTGACGTTTCAACTCATTTGCCATGTACATATTGGTCCTTACCCTTTGTAAAAAAACAAAAAAAATACTCTTAGACGTACTGGCATATCCTAGAGATGGCGTTTCCGGATCGTATTCGACGTACCCACACGTCATATTTCTTATATTAAATAAACTATTCAATAATTGAACTATTCCTATGTAAAAACTGATGAGCTCATGGTCATTTGTTGACATTAATACTTGAAAGACATGATGGATCAAAGCGTTAAACATTTTTATTAAATCTGTGTTTACAAGTCAATCAAGATGTTGACGATGAAAAATAAAATATTTGCAGGCTGCATTGCCCAAGGATCACTTCAAAGTGTTCTAATGCTGACCTATATCAGAGACGAAGTTCACTGTCGGTTCTTATTTCTTGATGTCATTCACCTGTAAAATCTCTTGCTTGTTCCCTTGAGGGTTCTTGCATATTTCTATGGGTGGTCGCATGCCAGCTTAAAATAAAAAATGAAAATACAACTTTATTTACCCCATAGGGAAATTGTCTTACGATGTCATACATGTTATACATCCCTTTCATAATACAAACACATATCAATACATCATATATATGTGAATAGATAATATTACCAATGAAATAATACATAACAAAGTCATTGTTGGTCGCCAGCGGTACAGCGGCCTGGTCCCCCTTCCCCCCTCCCGCTCTAAAATCAGGTGTACCTCTTTTACACCTGAGTCGAGTGAGGAAATGGAAGAGAAGAGTCTTTCCCCTCTAATCTAGCGCCTTCTTCATACAGTCACAATGATAAGGTATCTTGATAATTTGATAAACGAGTAGTCAAAGTGCTATGGTAATTACAAGACTTACAAGGGGCCAGCTGAAGTGAACACCTCGTGATTTACCTCATTACCCAAATACACAAAAAAGGACTGGGGATTCTGGAGTGGCATCATCATCATCGTCATCATCATCATCATCATCATCATCATCATCATCATAACCATCATCATCATCATCATCAACAACGTCGACTTCACCAGTTCATCGTCATCATTAGCAAAACCAAACCAACGCCAACAACAATCAAAAACAAAAATAGGGCAACAACATGGCTGAGTGTATTATACTCTCCTTTTTTCTGTCCCCTCATTCCTCTCGAAACAAAAAGTAGCTACGAAAGTTGACAGATACCAGATGGTCCCCTTAAGAATCGGTGATCGTGTTGTTGGTTGTAAAACACCGGAACAAAGAAAGACAAACAAACAAACGAAATTCCCCATTAATCTAATAGGTACGAAGTGTTCTTTATTGCTTTCTTTAAACTAACCTACATGGTCCATCTTTTTTTTAAACTTTACACCACTTAACCAGGAGATGGGCTTGTTCTTCTTCGGTTGGTCTTAGCTCAAACAGACAGGTGATCGGTTGGGTGGCGCATGCGCCCCGGCCACGAGTACGTGCATGCGAAGTAGTCCCCAAGTTGACAGATCATCATTCTGTCTCGTCGGTTCAAGTCTGAAGTGATGAATGATGTCGACCATTCCTTTGTGTCACTGACCTCTCGGTGTCCGCAGAGTTTATATATATATATAATCTTATTATTTCAAAGAATATAAATAAATAAATAAATGAATGGTCAACAAATAAAAATCTTTGAAAAAAATGTATCCAGTTTGTACCCGGTTGCATCTTTTTGCCTATCCAAATAAAAGTATTAATGTTCATAGTGTAGTTAAGAATTACAGCGCCATGATGCCAGCCACAAGTATCAATATTAAGACATATCCTGGATCGTAAATGGAAAGTTTTAAACATAGTGCTAATTAGCGAAGACGTTCAATCCTTTGCGATCACACTTTTCAAGGGTTTGACGATGTCACTATAATTCACAGCAATGATCGCAGCAAATAGCAATGTAATCCAGAAGAAGGACAAGCACCAACGCAACCAGAAGAACCACTAAACAACAAGGATCAAAAGCTGCAATATCAACACATCTTTCTAATACAACAAAATAAAAAGCAGTTATAAAACTCTGACGTCAGTGACAAAGGCATTTCAAAAAAAAAAGTATTAACAGTATTACCACTCACTGGCACCACCATTTATAATTATGAAGCAATCATAATTAGCAACGTAACCATCTGTTTAGCACAACAACAGCTCCAACAGTAACGGTACCAGCATTCATAATAGCACCACCGTCGGCTAAACCAACATTAACAAACAGTAACATTAAGCCTTATATATTGTACTGTTTCTGCTGTTTGCTTTTGTCTCTGCTGTCTTTCATTAAACGTTCTTACCCATTTATTATGTGACATCAGCAGCAGCAACAACAACAACAACAACAACAACAACAACAACAACAATGACAAGAAAGTAACTAGTATTAAAAGTTGCCCTAATCGGCTATAATAATAATAATAACAACTATAATAATAGTAATATGGAGAAAAAGAACAACAGGATAAAGTCCATCTCCACTAAAAGCGAACAACCGCTTAAAAAAAAAATACAAACTCTATCTACATCGGCAATCTTTCATTAAGTCTTTGAGCTGCCGCTATTCGATGGTGTCATCACAGTTGGATACTCAGTAATCACCTCTAACTATGGCATTTCATATGACACAGCAGATAATAATGTCATGTTCAGGTTACATTTTAAAGGGACAGACAAGCGTCTTTCACAGCATGCCTTGTCGTTCAGCGAAAAAAAAAAACAACCCACTGAATGACAATGACAACTGATAATCTATCTTGGGACCTATAGAAACGGGTTGTTTTGAAGACCCATATTTGGCATCTAAGTGGCGTTAAATATCTATATTGTCAACGAAAACCGGAACCAAGAGATTTTTCGGTATCTCTCGTGCCAATGAACTTCTGAACCTATCTGATATACTCTATTTACTTTTATTTTCTGCAACGGACTAGAAAGAGGCGAAACCGATACCCGTATTGCTTATACTCAGAAATATTGTACAGTCAGTATTTTAGAACTTTGAAGGTCCCTATTATAAAGGCATCTTTGAAATTCGATACTGCTGACTCAGGTTATGTGTAAAGATACAAATAAGTGAGATTCTTCTACCATGACAGACTAATCCCTCTATCAACAGACCGGCATTTTTCTTGTCAAAACATCACTAACAATTACGTACACATCGTCGACCAGTTAAATGTAGCGTGACACATTGTAGCTCCTCGGTTTAGTACAAAATTGACCTTTAAGCTGCCGAGTAATTGTTATGATGCTATTGTGAAAATGATTTTATTATAAAGTTTTGTATATAATGATATACACTATCACCCAGAGGCCACTTAGGTTTCCCTGGTTATTTAGATACCATAATAATGATAATAATAATAATAATAATATCATGATACTAGTAATAATAGTAATATTGTTTATAGGTCTCGTATCCAGGAAAATCAACGCTCATGTGATTTCATATTATTATTATTACCACAGCAAGCCTGTTAATTCTAGGACTTTCAAAACTCCCTGGGGAGCATTCAGTGCCGCTGCCATTTACAGGCGTTGATCACTAGCATTCTGACAACACCTTCCACCGCCTATAGCCAAGTATCTGTTTTACAGACAGGTGGACTGAGGAAATTGTGAATGGAATGCTTTGCGAAGGCACTTACGACATTACCTTTGTCGGAAATCGAACTTATGACCTTTAGATCTCGAGTCCAACACCGTAACCATTCGGCCGCGCTGTTACATCACCATTATCTTACTCACTTTTAGTCACAACCTGACTCTCCAAGAGAACACTTTCTATACCAGGGTATCTTTGACCATTTCCAAATGATGATAAATTATGTAACATCATTTTTGCTTTTTGTGTGAGCAGCTTCATTTTACTGTAAAGAGAAATGTACCCATTTTGGACGGAAAACGTCTTGAGAAATGTGAAATGCAACTAGATCTACTTGCCGTTGTTTGTCAGTTTATACTGAAATGTATGTAGGAAATTGACTTAGTGCAATTGAGTTACTAATTCACGATACTTCAGGTGAAGTGTGTGCCGAAACCAGGCAGCATAAATCAATGAAATGTCGATCAACTGACAAACATATTTAAAAAAAATGTTTATACGGGTCGTAAAGTATTTTCAATGAGATATTTGCATTTAGGCTTTCTAGGAACGAGAGCAGTTTTTACAGATGAACATGTACGTGCATGTTCTTAACAATTTTCTTTAAAAAACAACAAAAAAATGGCGTTAAGATCTCATTCCGACTTATTCAGCATTCCTAGGAAACCAAGGAGAGTGGAAACAGTGCTTTGGTGAAGCAAGTTTATGTAAAGAAATTGCAGGTCGAGTTTTTTTCCCAATTTTGACCCGCGCCGTCTCAAGTTGCGACATGCTGTGTCTAACGAGCTGCACTAGAATGCTATCATGTAGTCGGGCTTACTGACGAAAAAAGAGACAGGCAGATAGCAAAGATACCCCTCGGTATCACAGCTGAATCTGTATTTTTTTTCTTTCAAAATCCATGTCATTATGTTCGAAATCTCTTAAGCACTTTTGTTTAAGAAGCTCTCGTCTTAATATCCTGTGCTCCCGATAGGAGATAAGCCAGATCGCATGTCTGTATATTTCACCTGTTCTTATCTAACTTCACCCACGCGAAGACGCTATAAGAAATCAGTTGAAATGTCGATCAACTGACATTGAATTCCGAATGTTAAAGTGTGCATTTTTACTATGCTTCAGGCACTTTTAATGCATGAATGGAGATCTTGGGGGACGGCTGAGTTCTTTCTTTCTTTCTTTCTTTCTTTCTTTCTTTCTTTCTTTCTTTCTTTCTTTCTCCCTTTCTTCTTCTGCGCTGAATGTTGCGTTGTGTTTCATCTTTCTACTTAATCTTCTTAAATGGTGAGATATTGAATTCATTTTTTGAGGCCCAAGGAAAGACCCGTACCATTATATAGATCACGTAAGAGAGAAATGATCTTTGTCGCAGGCACCCTTCGAATGTTTCTTACTAGAATGTTGCATTATTATGCTTGTCCATTTTGCAGATTGCATGAACAGTTACTCTGTTATCCGTTCATTTATCTGCTGATGGGTACAGTGTAACTAGACTATCAATCCTCATTTTGTAACATTTGTTATTACCTTTTTTTTTTTTTTTAATCAACGTCCTTCTGTTTCGGGCTTCCTACGTGACCGCGTGGCTTGTGAGTGGTTCTCAAAAACTGGAGATAGTCAAGTTTAGGGTTCGTGGGTACGATTCTCGGGGCCGGGCGTTTACATTGTGGTTGTCCTTCGGAAAGACACATCACTCATAAAAAATAAAGATCTCAATCCGCATCTTGTCCATTTCTAAGCCTACTTGAGAAATGCCCGTGGATGACGAAAATTTTCTGCATCATTTGAGTTTAGCATGAACTGTCTGAAGTCTACTTCCCCATGCCTCCAACTTGCCATCAACCAGCAGTGTATTTCATGAATATGATATACCGTAAAGGCTTAGAGACTTGTATTAAGGAAATCCATGTGTTAAGAAGAACAAAGTCTTCCATTTATGATGAACTTCAACGTTGACAGAGACATCGTGGAGTGATTTATATCCTGGGAAAAAATTATATTATCGTCTCCACTACGAGATTGCCAAATCTAACATGTCTAGTATAATTTTTTATTGTATGGATAGCTGTGAAAAAAAAAGTCGTCGTTGTAATATTTTTTACTGATACAGTCAACTCGGTTTAACTGCAATCCTCTAAGATTATAGAAAAATCATTTGGATGAAGAGGATTTGCGATTATTCAGTAATGTTTGTATAGACATACATCATTTCGCTAAATTGAAAACATTGCAATTAAGCAGAGAGTCTGATTAGCGGAATCGACTGTACGTAGTTATCTCAAATGACAGGCAATGTTTCCTCTCATCGTCCTTCAGACTTGATGAATTTTTTAAACTCTTCTTCTGTCTGGGGACATTGGCCTATTCCGTGTTCATATTTCCACTCATGCGAAAGACCCATGCTTGGAAATTTTCACAATTAGTTCAACCTTCCGAGGTATCCATGGCCACTTTAATACCTGGTGTTTCTTTTTCATTTTATTTTAAAATATCTGCAGAACATGTAATCCAAGAGTACTGATACTTGATGTATTCTCCGTTTTTCCCAGCAAAACACTGATTGCTTTTCGCATGACCAAACACATAACAAGTGGAACTATTTTTATTTTACTACCTTCTGAGGCATTCGTAGGTACCTAAGCTGCCCATACCCTTCATTCATTGAGAAGATGGGCGGGAGGCATTCATGGGTAAGAAAAAAACCCAGACTTCTCATTTACATGCAGTCTAGCGACTTATCCCAAGTTCCTCAGAGACATATATGGGTACTTTTATGCACCATATTTTAAGTAGTTTTCACAGAAGTTGTGGGTAACTTAATGTTCCATGAAGCCCTCTAAGGGTGGCGCTCGACGAATGCCTGGAAAGATTAAGCTGCTGTCTAGAGACTCCAGCTTTTACATTGCAGTCCACTTCGCTTAGTGGCAACTCCTCGGAAACATGAAAAAGTTGCGATTAAAAGAAGCTCTGATAAACCAGTGAGTCCTATAGGGAGAAATAGCATATTGCCATGTTCAAATTGTCGCGATTATGCAGTCTTACATGTACTGGCGTTTGCATGATTTCTACTCGGTATCTCTTTACCCATAACTAATGGATGAAAGTGACAGTTGGAAATTGGGTAGAATTAGTGAAATTAAGGTAGCTGGAAAAAGGNGGGGGGGGGGGAATTAAAAGTTCGATCATACGTTGCTGTCGATTCATCTCCTTCTTCTCCTCCTTTTTCTTCTTCTTACATATTCGATAAATTCGACCATGCTAAAAACTCGGTCCAATCTGGGTCGCGCAAAGGACCGTGCGCCGAAGATCGTCGCTGGTTCCATATAGTTTGCGTGGCCCCAGGACTCCATTGGGCCAGATCCCTAAAGTCTGCCTGACCTAGGTCGGACGCTGCAGTCGATGATAGTGACCAGTACAGTATTTTCTCCAGATCGCACGATCTTACATCTTCCTTAAATTA
>JAWQUT010000005.1:1089648-1106928 GCA_033807755.1 Ellobium chinense
CCCCAAAAAAAATGCATCAAACGCAAGCCGATCTTTCCTTCGTTACTGCGCACCAAAGGTTGCGTTAAGTGAGACATTTCCTGTACTCCGAAGTATGCATTAGCTGAGGTAACAGATTACCCGTTAAATATATGACAAGGGGAAAGGGAGAGGGAGGTGATGTCTCCCCTTATTCATATGATTTGGAGAAAACACCGACAGTATTTCTCTGTCTCCAAAATTTAGGTGAAAAGTGAAGAGGCGAAACAGGCTGTAGCCGCTAGCTATGACAATGAGCGCGTCATAACATGACGTTGACAGACTGTCTCAAGGAAAGGGACGTCACTCTTTTTGTTCAAGGGCAATGGTTGCTTTATTAAGCGTAAGAATTTTAATTTTAGAAGTTTAGTTGAGAAATTATTTTTGGCGTTGCTCTCCTGCGGTGGAAAATGAAATCTCGGCTTTCTTGTGCACAAAATGGGGAGTTATCTACGTTACGTCAGGAACCAATGGCTTTTCACGTTTTTTTTTGTTCCTTAGAATTTTTACTCGACTTCTTTTGGAGTGTCCTGTTTGTTGGGGGAAAATTGCATCTTTTTATGTTAATGGGATATGTTGTGGTGTATTACAGTGCTGTGCCGTTGTTAACATTACCAATGCTTTCATAAGTTAAAAATTCAGTAAGGTGTTTCTATGCTGTGTGAGGAACTCTTCTATTAACAGCGGTTTGACGCGTTTAGGAATGTCATATGATTATGTAGTTTAAAAGTGGTTTTTTTTTTTTTTTAATGCTCACATGATAGATACTGTTTGACCTTGGCATGAAAAAAAAATGTGACGAAAAATTAAAACTTTTGCGCCACACCCAACCTGAATATGAGGTAAGTATTCAAAGTTTACCGTTGTCGGAGAGGAAAAAAATGGGGTGGATGGGGAGAGGGGTTGGAGATGGGGAGAGAAACAGGCAAGCGGGAATATGATCCGTCTCATCTGTTACTCAAAATCAGATGTGCCCCCATTATTATACACCCCTGCTGTCGCCGTCTTTTCCATCATTCAGCAATTGATGTGTCCCTCTTGCAACCCCTTCATACCACCACCACCACCACCCCTACGTCACCACAGCTACCACCATCATTTCCCACTTCCTATTTATTTTCCAGGGAAACCTTCAAGGAGGAAGACGCATCCCCCTCCTCCACCTCACCCACCGTCACCACCACAGCGGCGGCAACCTCCGCCAGCACCACAGACGAGGAAACTATCAGCNACCACCGCTACCACCATCATCAGTATCATCATCATCGTCATCATCATCATCATCATCACCATTATCATCACTGTAACCTCTAACACTGTATCATCTCAATATTCCCACTTCCTATTTATTTTCCAGGGAAACCTTCAAGGAGGAAGACGCATCCCCCTCCTCCACCTCACCCACCGTCACCACCACAGCGGCGGCAACCTCCGCCAGCACCACAGACGAGGAAACTATCAGCAGTAGCACCAAGTCATGTGAGGACCAGCCACCTTCTCAGTCGCCACCCCTGCCGACTGCTAAGCAGAAAGCATCCGTAGACAGCCCGCCAGATGATGTAGGAGCATTCTTTGGTCATCCCTTGACTCGAGCCACCAGTGCATTAAATGGTCAGTATTGGCTATAGATAGAAATGCAGCTTCTTGCCCATTCCTCTCCAACCTTTCTCTCCTCTCTTCATTATTTCCTCCTCCATCTCCACCTCGATCTACTCATTTTCTTCCTGTTCTTCTTTCACAGTGGTGGGCGGTATCGTTTCTGATTATAGATATTTTCGATACTTAGGAGTGTCGACTCATTTACGAAAGTATATGAAAGTATTGGAAGTCTCAGAAGTATCGAAAGTTTCAGAAGAATAGAAAGCATCAGAAGTATGGAAAGCTATCCAAAATATCAAAATGCCAATCGGTACTCGGTACTTAGTATCAGAATCGAAATGGAATCTTTTATCAGAGTCCAAAAGCTGAATATCCCGTAATTTAACCATTCAAGCATCGAGCTACCTTCTCTTCCATCTCCGTCTGTACCCATCTCACACTTTTCTCTGACCCTCCCAAAACGGTCCCCTTTTCTGTGCAGGTGAGGAAGTGGACACAAACGCTAATGCGGCTGCTTTGCTGCATGAATACATCAACTTACCTGATATCGGGGATAGAGAGGACTTGAAAGTTGCAGAGAAGCTGAACGGCTGCTTTCTTGATATCATCAGGTAAGTTGGTTGGTTGGTTGGTTGCTTGGTTGGTTGGTTGCTTGGTTGGTTGGTTGGTTGGTTGGTTGGTTGGTTGATTGGTTGATTGGTTAGTTGGTTAGTTCGGTGGGGGGTGTGCGGGCGGGTGGATGAGTGGATTGACTGGTATGTATCTGTTTGTGTGGGTGTGTGAATTTGTGAGTTTGTATTCCTGTGTGTGTGTGTGTGTGTGTGTGTGTGTGTGTGTGTGTGTGTGTGTGTGTGTGTGTGTGTGTGTGTGTGTGTGTATCTATTTATGAGTGTATGTATATTCCCTTCATCATCATGAGTCATTTCAGCATCATTATAAAAGTCATCACAAAATCATAGATCACAGTAACAACATCGACTTCATTGTTATCATTATTGTCACCATCATCATTAGCATAGCATCATCATCATCATCATCATCATCATCGACATCAACATCATCATCATTATTAATAACACAAACAGCAGGATCACAGCTAACTACCACAATCGTGTACATCACCATCACCATCATACTAACAACAACAGCAGCAGCAGCAGCAGTTCCCTATCGGAAGCTCTGGATAAGCTGAGCAACATAACCGAGGCATATAATATGTCTGGTAACCAATCAAACAGAGATATATGTCGGTAAAGTAGGAACTGAGGTATCAGACTCTGAAAATGGATAGGGCCATCCGCCTGCAGAGAGTAAAGTAATTCTTTTCACATCAAAACATTGATTGCATATAGGCAAATTATCAGTAAATGTGGATAAATTTGAGTTTCTGTGAGATATATCACGTGACTTCTGTAGTTTACTTTGTTCTTCAATAGCAATATTTTTTAAAATTGCATGGAGGTGATCTCCTGCCACTCCAAAGATATGTATTTCAAGCTAGAATAATGCTGCTTTTTTCNGGGGGGGGGGGGGGGGGGGGGGGCACTCAGTGAAAGCACACACATTAAGCTTTGATGTTCTACTTAAAACTTGATTTAAATAAATACGACTTAATCCTCTTTTTGACGGGCTGTATGACGTAATAATATCTCACCGTGCAGTCATAGTTGACAATCCTTGCACCGTGGAGAACTGTTGGCTGACACGCGCAGACTGTCCGCTGGTACACGGCTATTTCTTGTCCTCGCGGCCCTTGTCACCCCTCATCATGGACATGACAGGACACCAACCTACAGGCGTCCGTCATGTCCATCTGATCCGTCAGTTCGGACTGTCATCCAGTGACCAATAACTGACCAGTGGTCACTACCACGCCATGTTAGTTGTCGAGTGCCAGGCTTGGAAGCACGTTGACAGCGCGAGTAGTCATCACGGTGCGCGTAGTGTCTTTGTCTTTATTGAATGACGCAAGGGAAGGCTTACAGTAATTATCATCAACAGCTCAACCTTGACAGCAGCAACGGCTGTCGTGGCAGCAGTGTTGATATCATTACTAGAAGAAGCTGCAACCTCCTCATTTATACACATTATACATGCTTATGGAAAACGGTAAATGTCAATGCGAAAGCTCTACTTTAATTCCAAGCGAATTTGTTAAATGAAATGCATGTCATGTATATTTAAAATTCTGTAAACATTACAAGTTTTAAAATGTTTCGGCTAATCCTTTTTCTCAGTTTGGACTCCAATAATTGAAACTGACTACACGAGTACATCAAAACTGCTCAGCAATTGAGAAGGTTGACAATAGCAACACACAAAACTCAAAAAAAAAAAAAAAGATAATTACTGTCAAGTTAATGGAAGGATTGCGAGATGGAACCGATCATCTTCATTCTTTTAGGCATGAAAAGGGGAAACGGAATGTAAACTTATCGCACAACAGCAAACTTGGCTGCAATGAAAGGGTGGTGTTTTTGTTTTTTTTCTTTTTGGCGGTATTTATGGTCCCCTTTAGGGATTGCCCCATTCGGACACCATCACAAATGCAAACATAATTGCCCGAGATGAAGAATATCAGGGATGAGTTTAGGCAGCACATGTTTTCCCCCAAACCGTTTTTTTTTTCTGTAATCAAAACGGCTGTGGTCATTATAAATACATATAATTATGGTGCTACATACTTTAACCATTACCACTGGTTCTATCAGCTGTAGTAGCAGCGACAGCAGCAACAATCTAGACGACATGACAGCAACCGCAGCATGGTTGTACAAGATGCGGTGAACATCAGCTCATGACACTTCGCACGAGACGTCAAGTACGCTATTGGTATACGGCGGAAGTTGAGTTATGTCCCCTTGCGCTTCCCATAATCCACCGCAACACCGGTTTTGACATCACAAAGATGGCCACTTCAGCGAAAGCTGATGGATGGGTGCCATGGTCAATGATTGTCCTTAATTAGCCATAAAATCCCCGGGTGTGGGCATCGCCATTAATTTACAAGGGTCAACAGGCCATGGAATCTCGTTAGTCCGGATGTCTAAATGTTATAGAGATGGACAAGGGATCATGTATACATCCCTGATGCGAGTAATCCCTCACATAGATGATGTTTCAATGGCGGCAATGTTAACAGACTTGTTGGTATAGGTCATCCAAAGACCTTAGCCTAAGATGTTGACACATTTTGCACAAATACTCTTGATGGTCTAGTTACACATGCCAAATATTAATTTTATTGATTTTTTATGTCTTAGCCTTAACAAACACTTTTATCTTTGGATAGTGTAGAGAATTCTGCATGGTCCAAAACGTATTCAATGCTATTCGACAGTCACTTTACTCAAATAAAATGCTGTTTAAAATATGGCATTAACATTTAAGTCTTGAGATACACAGAGTCGATGAAAAGAGGCAGAAGAACACTATGAAAGAAAAAGGTCTGTGCAGGGGATTAACACCAACCCCCACTCGAAACTATAACACCAAGAATTGTCATATTATGAGGATGCCCATCGCTGCCATAATGGTCCCTAAAATATCCGATCTTGGAAATAAAAGCTCTCAAATATTTGAGATTGGAAACAGCAGTGTTTTTACGGTTGAGAAGTGCTGTCCTCTTGGTTCAATGGGTATACTGTTAATATTACATTGATGGTAATAAAAGACAATTATTAGAGACTTAAAAATAACGTTTATGCAAAGGTCTTTGTTTATGATAATGACACATTTTACATAGTGTTGTTGGTAGTAAAAAAACTTGTGAGGCCACTATTTTTCTTTCGAATAGTACAATGCTAGTCAACGATATGGTGGTAATAAATGACAAATAAATTAGAGACTTAAAGACAACGCTTATGCAAAACTCTTGGTTTTCGATAATAACAGATTTGATACAAAGCTTGTGAGGCCTTCTTTCTTTTGACAGTACGTAGTATGCTTGTCAGCGACACGACTAGATTCAAACTGCTGATAAGATTGTAATGAATTTGAACATTGAAGTCATCAATCCCTCGTTGTTATTCGGTGAGGGACGCTGTTATAAATTTTCCATTTAGATCTATATCCAAACTCTGGTTGAGCCTCATAATCAAAATGTTCCGTTTAGTTCAACAACTGGGAACTTAGTTCCTGAAATTTATTTAACATATTATCAAGTCAAGAAATTAGTTTAATACCTCCTAAGGTTAACTTGGTGTCAGGTATTGAATAAGCCAGTCACGGAAGCGTTAAGACGGAAGCCGTTTTAATTGATTTCTATTCAAATATTATGGAAATTTTCACTTCCGATCAACACAAAATATTGCATCATGGGGGTCAAGGAAATCCTCTTTGCTGACTTCTTTAGTAGAGAATAGCTCGTCAGGGGTGGTACTAATCCCTGTAAATATGTTTTGCTCTCGCAAATTATGATCTGTTATTTCATCTTCTCCAATGCAAAGCTTTCCTCGTTGGCTTTCACACTTGGACGAGTAAGGAGACAAGGGGTTTACCCATTCACATAAAAAGATTTATTCTTAGATCCGTTGACTTCTCGCCCCGTTCCAATTCAGCGCTGGCCATTTCACACCGGTCCTCGCAAACTTCTCCGCGTGTTAAGAGAGTAAAGCATAACACGTTACTTTAATGTTGATTCGCAGCTCGCATTAAATTCATTCGTGTAGGAAAACCTATTTGCCTCTTGATACCTCCATTCCGAGAATTACTTTCACTTCATTGCACCACAAGTAAGCGACGCATGAAGTTTTTTTTTCTTTGGTCCCATTAAGCTCTTACAAATTTCCCCATGCGTGATTCTTGCTAGAGTTGTCCTCGGAATACCATCTACAGTGACATCGAGTCAAACTTTCCGATGCTCGATGACGACCTGCTCTGTTTCTCCCAGCATGCCTACAGTGTCTCCCACTTCCTTTCAGAACATTCATCTCCATCATGCGCTTCTCTGCATGACTGCTGTCCCAAACTTTCTCTTCTTCTTCCATTAGTATTTTGACCAGTTCCTTGATGACATTTGCTTTCACTTGTTTGAGACAGCCCCCCCCCCCCCCNCCCCAACCCAGTCTATGCCTGACCCTCAATAGCGTCAAGGATCTCATTATCCTACATGTCGGCATGGCCGGGGTTTAAAAGGTTAAAACCTTTGTTAAAACCTATGTAATTGCTGAATGAACTGTCATGGAGATATGTCATGTAGGATGTACAGCCACCCATATCGATGCATTCTTTTTTAAATTCTCTTCAGCACGTTTTGCGAATCTGTGATTACCACAACGGTGTTGGCAATGCCTCAACTGTAATATAGTGCCGGTCTCAGGACAAGGTACTGAAATGACAGTAGTGATTAAGACTGTTGCAGCTTTTTTAGCCTCCAGCTTAGTCACAGAAGATTCCAGAAAGTCCCATTATTATTGAGTTTACAGGTTACATTTGTGGAAGGCACTAGCGATAAAATGTGTGCACAAGAAATTAACCTTAAAGTCACCCTACACTTACAAACCAACAATCCATAACTCAAACAACGTCCAAGGTTTGCTGGCATTTCAATTGTTCCACGAATCAAAAGAATTTCTTTATCCTACTTCATGAATGAAGAGGAAGCCGCCTTCCTCTCACTGATTAGGACAAATGGGTAGAAGAAAAATACACTTACATATTATCTGTATTCTTGCATGCTTGCAACTTTCAAGGGACAGGTCGTGCATAATCATGTGCTGGTTCCGGTGGTTTTTATCAGTAATTTCTTGACAGCAATAGAGAATTGCGTTTTGGTACAATAATGACATTGCATTGAAATCTTTTCTGGGTCTGGAACTCCAGCAAATTTCGTGGACAATTTGCCAGGACACTAGTGCTTAGAACATGGCTTAAGGTTAAGATGAAGGTCGGGTGAAGGGACGAAGAAGAAGAAGAAGCAAACGTGGGACATTTCTCAGACATTTATCATTGTTTATGAACTATCTCATGTGCGCTTTCTATTTTCTAATCTTGTCCCCAATCTTAAACTATGTTCTAGGAGAGAGTGTCTCATATTACTGTCCATGAAGGAAGTCAAACAGATGCACGCGATGCCAATGTCAGGTATCCGGAGTATGCTTTATGTAAAGATTTAGGCTTATGTATGGTTAAAGGCCAACGTCATAGGACTTTCCTAAGAGATGGTTGGGCAGGATCGAACCCCGAAAGTCCGGCAAATTCGAGAAGTTAAAATAGTCCTAAGTTTAGACACGCTGATTGGCTGAACGAATATAATGCCGTGGGGCAATCAATCAATCAATCAATCAATCAATCAATCAATCAATCAATCAATCAATCAATCAATCAATCAATCAATCATCATCATCATCATTTTGTGAAACAATAATAAAAAAACTAAAAGGCTCCGTCATACCAGCGCTTATAAATGATTTCAGCATGCCTCATAAATACACCTTTAATTAGATCATCAGCATCATTATCATCATCTTCGTCGTCGTCGTCTTCCCACCACCAATAAGATAACTACTACCACCATCATACTATTTCTTCGGTCGAACTGAGTTTACAAAGCAGGAAGCAGGAATTCTGACAGTGTAAATCCCACGGCACTTTCAGTTGAGTGAAATGCAAGCAAACAGTGACCACGCAAAAAATTCCTTGTGCTCACATGATCACTGACACTTGCCCTCCACCCTCCCTTCCCCTCCCCCCTCTTCCCAACCCTCAATCCCCTCTCACCCTTCAGAAAAAAAAATCCACATAAGCATACCCACCAACACTCGTCCACTAGTGAATAAATGATTACCTAACATGGTTTCGTATGTTCGTATGGCGCTCCGATTCTCTGAATCTTTCTCATTTCCCCATGTCAATTTGCTGAAAAAACAAGGCTTTTGTAGTGCACAGAAAGTGCCCCGTTGGTCTTTCGAATGTCCGAAGAATCGGCCCGGGTGTGTTGACTTCAGACTATTTTTAACTACATATACAGTTTTGTTATATACATGGGATTAGGGTCGGACGCTATTGTTTAAGAAAGGAGTGGAGGAATTCAGAAGAAATGCAAAGAATAGAATAGTAAATAGCACTGTGGGCAGGGATAAAACGTCAGAGCAAAAGGTTGCAGTAGACTAGAAATAACGGCTTATTCTGGTATTTCCTCTGAACACTATTGAACGGACCTTTTTAAAGCGGGAAGTACTTTTCGTGAAACAAGTTCATCTCGCAAACTTCCGCAAAAATTAAATCCTCACTGACATAACCATTTCTACAGTGTTTGTTGAAGGTCCAAAGGAAGCAGATTCGAACTAGTTTGCCGCCAGATTCGTTCTGGCTGTACACGTCCCTGCACCTCGTTCTGTATGTTCTTAGAAGTGTTTTCTAAGAGCTCGTGTCCACCCACTTCTCAACGAGAGGTCAATTATACAGCGCTTATGAAGTCATCGGCGTAATGGCACTGACGTATGTCGAGATTTTGGAGTTGATCTACATGCATAATGATTGTATTGACGAGAGAAATCCACGCCGTATGTGCACGAATTCTAATCGTGTATCGTCTGCGTTACAAATTAGAGTTACGACTTTCTTAGCACGCATGGTGGAATCCAGAAAGAGAAGCGCGGTAGAACTTCACAGTCTCGAATTTTGTGTGCGTGAAGGATTCGCATATTCTTTCTTTCTTTCTTTCTTTCTTTCTTTCTTTCTTTCTTTCTTTCTTTCATGTTTTCTTTCATTCTTTCTTTCTTTCTTTCTGTTTCAGTTCTTCAGTCTCTTATTCTTACGTCAAATTCTACTACATGAAGTCGAACATTTCACAAACTGAAAATTGTGGTAAAAGGCCTCTAGACATGGCATCCGGGGATTGTAGAAAGGGCAGAAAGAGAAGTGCTTCTGTAGATTTTTTATTGTGTATCCAATCTCCACCCGCCCCTCCCCCACCCTTTCCCCAAGTCCCAATATTCTTACCTAACAACTGTTACATCAGCGCCTCTTACACCTTCACCACACACCTGATCCTGAATCCTATCCATTCCCTTTTACCAAGCTCAGCCGAGGACCTAACCATCCAGGTGAAAATTGTGAGCAATTATCGTCCTTGCGATCATCCTTGGGATTTTCTGGGGTAAAAAGCACTCTGGAGAAAGACCCAGGCTCATTTAATCATTTTGTGGAGGGCTTTTTTTTTTCGGGAGTGCAGATTCTGAAGTGGTCAAAAACTCACAAGTGGATTTATCGGAGGACACGCCACACATGTCTAATGCTGTGTCCTTCACACATTACCTGATGCTTTCCTCTTCCTTTGAAGAGATTCTGATGGTCGGCGATTTATATGATGGCTCTTTGGTGTTTGCTCGTTTTATTTTCATGTCTTTTTTCGGCGTACTGTTTTACACTTAAGATACTGGTGGTACGGTGAGATGCACAGCAAAGGCAGCCGACATGTCCTGTCTCTCAGCCTGCAAGACTATGCCAGCTTTATATGAGAGAGGCTATAGATTATGGTAAATTACACAGAATAAACTTCCGCATCTTTTTTCCAAGGTTTTCTTCCATATGTCTACTACCATACTCATTCAGGCAGCAGCAGCAGCACCAGCAGCAGCAGCAGCAACAACAATAACAACAACAGCAACAACAATAACAGCAATAGAAGCAGCAGCAATAATAACCAATAACAACAACAGTATCAATAGCAATAACAACCCATAACAACAACAGCAGCACCAGCAGCAGCATCAACAGCCCCTTAAAATCTTTGAACACTGAAGTCTTCATCCGCATCATGGGTCTGTATGGCGATTCTAGATTGCGACTTTGAGGCAAAGTATAGTCAAGTCCGAATATAGATCTTTACGGATGCTGAAGAAACAGTTACAATTACTCTGGTGAGATTCGAATTTTAGCCAGTTTCACGAATTGAGCTTGTCTGACTCGCAAAAATGACTTCCGGCGAGTTAGCTTCATTACAAAAATATTTGGAGAGCTTACAACAAGTCAGTTGGTATAGAGTCAATTATCTTCAAAGGAAATGGAAATGCGGTTATTTCTTGTTTCTATCCCGCATTATGTGGACATTGTCGATTATAGTATGTTTTCCATTAGTATAAAGCAGAGTTTCCAGTTTGGTGATTTGACAGTCCCGTTACGTCACTTGGGATTATTCCAGACTTCTGCGATTATAGATGCATGAGAGAACCATCAAGCCGGGCTCCTCAAAATTAGAATGTCGCGAAAATCCACCTCCGAATCTTCGCAACTTCGCAAAATAAGTTCCTCGTGACCAAAAACAAAATTATACAGCAAAAATTTCAATCTAAAGTTCGCAAAAAAAAACAAACCAATTTCGATATGACAATGATGGTAATACACTATACAGACTTGCGATCTTGCAAGCCGCCAATCTGCGATGATCGCCCAATCATTGTAGAATTCTAAATCGGATAAAATATAAATCGGATCCCCTGAATCTGTTTACTCAAATATTGTACAGGAAACTGTTTATATTTGTAGCGGAATAAAGTGTAGACGTCATTGCCTATACGACCGCAAAAGAAGTTGTAATTTGAGAGACTTAGCTGAATAAGTGATAATAACTGGTCCTCTTGCAGATCTTTCAAATCGTATAGTTTTCGTCCCACGCAAAGCAAGGTCGAGAGAGTACGAACTTGGAGACTGATTCAACTCGCTACCGTCTTTACTGTTAAGTCTGCTTATTTGTATTGTAAGCTGAGTGGAGAAGAGCGGAAAATGAAAAGGTACAGCTACAAAAGAAATTGTTCCCTGGGTCTTTCAGATCTAACGATGATTGTGTCCCGCACGAAATGTGGTCAAGGAATTTGGATGGACAGTGGGATTATAAAGTCCATTGTCGCTTTGTTTGTTTGGACAAAGATTGGACTTGACATGTAAAGGGTCAAGGTTTGTTTCTGGAGTGCATGAATGTGGAGAAAGTCGAACATGTCCTTAAGCTCATCGCGACTGCTCTTGTAGGGAGCTGTCAGCATGCACGAAGACTGAGATTCACACTTGAATTTAAAGTTAGTTGTATTGGTACAGGTCTTTGCTGTCAGATTAAAGTTTATCAAGCGCAGCTCGCCTAACGCAAGGGAGAACTTAAGTTTTTTTCTCGGACTGCAGGAGTCCCCCCGCCCTCCCCCTTGCCCCCCTAAATTTAAAATGTTGTAATCTTGCAAATTTACACTCGACAACCAGTTTTATGTTTGAATTTATCGTTTACTAGAACTTTCAGTTAAGAAACTATTGTTCTTGCCACCCACTTCAAGCTAACCCCTCCTCCTCTATCCATGATAGCCACCCCCTCCAAACACACACATACACACATGCACCTCCTAGACCTCGTGGAACCATGTGACTCCTCTGTTTGCTCCTACCTCATGACGTCCATGGAACTGACCAAGGACGATTCTGCGACCTACATTTTGATCCTAGCCGCTGTCACAAACTATACGGTGCCGCCAGGAAGCCCCTGGCAGTAAGGGTTCCACACGAGTGTTTGAGTAAAGGATTATCTGGCTAGGGTGAGGAATTTTTGTCCCAACATGCTGTGGAGAAATATACCAGGAGTACACGATGGACACACCAGAGTAACGGTGTTTATAATTTCCTATCACACAGTGATCAACGCCCGAAGCTTCGTCTTAACAAAAATGCCAGTTGGTGGGATTATGTGCTTGCATTCCAAACACTTTAAATAGAATTAGATCTTATAGTTTTTTTGTTAATCAAAACATGAAAAATAAAACTTTGCTCAAGGCATTACCGTTAGTTTGAGTCAACCGTTTATAATTTTTTTCTGGAACAGTTTTTTTTTCTTTCTCAAATAAGCAACACAATTTAGACAAGCACATTGTTAGGCAAACGCCCCCAGAATGATACCATAATAGGTTTAACAACTGGCAAAGACCATGGAGAAGATCCACTTGAATTTCACATTTCGCTGCTATGGGTGTTTCCTGAAGTAGAGTTATAACGACCCCTCAGTAAACACGAAAAGAGCTTGTAAACTTGGCTTTCTATGCCCCTACCGATAAAAACGCCCTAATTTGCCACATAGATGATAACAATGGCAACTTTTCATAACACAGGGATCCTCTGTTACAGCCACATTCTTACGTGGCATCAGACTCTGTTCTTAATATCGTTTATGTAAGCACAGTCCTGAGGTGCAAAGCTCATACCGGACGCATCAAATAATTACCGCCTACTAACTCTTAACAAACAATTAGTTGAGCATCGCCGGGATTCTTCAACAATAGCCATGTGTTAATCACTCCTTGGAACGAACTGCACAGCCCTTCATTTCCAAATGCTGTAACGTGCATGAAACCATTGATATAGGCATGCTCAGCATCTGGAGGATTTTTCTTGTTTTGAGAGAACAGATTCAGCATCAGCCTAGAAGGTCCCAACTCACGCATAAATTAATTCGGTTCACGTAACTCTGAAGTCTCGATTAAAAATAGACCTTTAAAAATAGACCCTAACTTGTTGCAGACAAGCGTTCCATTGCGACGGGAGATCCCCGATTCACTGATGTGGAAACCTGTGTAGGTGAAGCGCAGGTTTAAGGTGAAATATTAGATAATGGCAAAGAAGGAACTCTTTCACTGGAAAAATAGGCAGTCCGCGGTCAGAAGTGCTCCCACCGCACGGTTCAGGGTCATTTGGCGCCTTTGTGCATCATGTATCTGCACGTTTGTTCCGAACAACCAAAGATATTGTTCTTGTCATTTTTGTAACCTGCGTCGTTTCTTGAAAATGAGTGGGCAATTTCTTTGGTCTGCCAACTCCTCTGAGATGTAAGCTATACATATCACTTCAAGGTTGACGGCTGTAGCGAGGTCAGGAAAATAGTATGGTTTTTTTTATTCTTTTGTAGAAGCTACACGTTGAACAAAGTGCCATGTTTGTTGTCGATCCAGCACTTTCCAAGACATGGTCCATTAAATGGCCTAAAGTATGGTCACTACCACTTTCAATACCAATATGTACAAAGAACCTTTCACGGGTCAGTGCATGAAGATGTTATTCGGAAAACGATACTTTTAACTGAATACACATAAGTGACCATTTGAAATTTGTAGTGTCAAAAATACTGTATAATGTATACTTATAACATCATTTTGAAAAATAGCTCGAGGTAACAAGATTTAGTAAGCTTATATACGACTCGAAGAACGGTCACGTGACTGGGGAAGTCACTATGGCAGCCTTGGTGGAGCTGTGTCCTAATCGAATAATATAAAGTCGGTGAGACAATTCTAGAAGAGGCGTTGAGATCATGTGACCAAAATCAGATCTTAAAATGCAATATCGGACATGGCACTAAACGACCTCCCAAATTACATGATTATAGCTGTGATCTGGTTGCTTTGCGAAAATGCTTATATTAAATTGTCTTTCTGCGATATGTATTATTATGTAGCGTCTTTAAATTTTAAGGCAAAATAATGTATCGGGAAAAGATAACTTGGAAATGAGTTTGAGGAGTTAAGCACTCAGGCCAGCATTGGTTCTATCAAAAACATTTTTTAGACTGGATGCGGAGAACATGTTAGAACATGCTTTTCACGAGAGACGAAGACGTTTGCAGAGACAGGCAAACCATTTTGTGTGTATAGGGAAAGAATCAATATAATCCATGTTCTCACATTTAATCTGCATATGATTTCACTATAATTGGAGTCATGATGTAGACGTAGGATATAAAGATCGTGTAATTTCAAGATCCATTGTGGACATTAAGTAGGAGAGAAAAAGTGGAGGTGAAGAGATAGGAGGAAAGGCTATAATGAGATATACCATTGCCGTGGTCAGCAATGGTATGAAGTGACAGACGCCATAGTGGCGGAGATTTGAAGTTTGTGTATTTTCGAAATCCAGTGTGGACATGAAGGAGGCCCTTGAGGAGGCCAAACATGGCCCAGAAGATAAGAGGCGTTGGTGAAATGTAAACTTTGACTGGTCAGTTGGAATTGATTTCATATTTAGGGTCGACTGAGAAAATGGCTCGCAGACAATGAGTGGGCGTCGGTAAGGAGGGGAAAAGAGAGGGGGTGAGGGTAGGGAAGAAACCAAGAAATATGAATATGAGGAAACAAACACACACACACACACAAAACAACAAACTCTGCTGCCTTTGAGGGGTCAGAATGTGGTGGAGGATTTAAAGGAATGGAACTTTTGAGACGGACTTCTGTTTTTTGATGATTTTATTTTGGGTGTGTATTTGGGTGTGTAGGTGATTGGTTGTGTATTTCGGTGTGTAAGATGATTGGTTGTATATGTCATTGTGTGGATACAGGGTCACGACTATCGGGTTCACATGGTACAGGGTCAGTCAAACGAAGTTTTATACGGAATGACTCATTACTGAGCTGGATTTCGCAATGAACATTTCGGATGGTCACGTTTTTGTATGAAGAAAAGGGAAGGAAGAAAGACAGAGAGCAGAACAGAAAGGAGTGAAGAGTTAGGACGGAAGAGAGGGAAAAAACGAGAAATAAAACGGAAGAACATTCAACAACTAGACCACCGTGACAGATACTTCAAAGCCGCCGTCTTAATATACAGAAAAGTTAAAAAAGATGGGCATTTCCCAAAGGCTATGGCTACACAGAGGCACTGAGATTCACAGAATAGCCTAAGGCCGTTGTTTTTTTTCCCCATAGTAAGTGGACATTACAATCAACGGGGTGTGGTCAAAGCCAGGTACGAGGAGGCTAGAGCATAGGACAAAAGTCTTCTGTTGAAATAAAACTGCAGCTAAGGATTGTGGGAGGGATTAGACTAGGACGAGGGAACAAAAGACATTTTCTGGATGAACTCATGAGATCCCAGGCCACTGGTCAGGGCCGTCGTGTCAGGAATTTAGTTGGAAGCCAGCAGAGGAGGGGGTGCGCGACAAGTTGTCAATGGTTTTTCCTGAGGATCGCTTCACAACAGAGTGTATGAAAACCATGAAGGTTGTTGAATGGAAAGTGGAAAGATTAACTTCTAGATGTGAATCTTAGAAACAGTAGCAGCTGAAAGATATGAAGAACATGAAAAGAGTTACGAGAGGAGAATCTGGGGATGGAGGGGGGAGGGGAAGGGAGGAATGTTTCCCGATAATAAAATTTGGGAGCAGAGAAGGGTGGCAATGCTTAGCTCACCGGCACTAAGAAAACGTGGGAGGGAAAAGGCTGGGGAAATCCGTAGGATACAACGAGGGCAGGGTGGTAGTTTGGCGATCAGGGAAGGGTGGGGAACAAGAGCAAGGTCCCATGTGACGCTAAAAGAGTACAATTCTTTTAGGGGAAAAAAAAGTTATGTTTACATTAGACGAGGTCAAATAGGGATCGAGCCAGGCATGGCGAGCATTGTTGCCATTCGTTGGGTTTTTACTATACGGTAGGGTAAAATAGTTGGGTTTTTTTCCGTAGGCTGTGAGAAAAAATTACTAGTAAAATCGTGAAAAATGTAGGATTTTACACTGAAAAGCTGTGTTCTGATATATTTCATTTACTTGTAATCACATTGTCCTTTTCAACTATGAACATCACTATTTCTTACTAACATCATGTGAGACATTCATCAATGTATCTCTCAAACATTTGGTTCACAAGCCAGATTAAGTCCGATTTTCAATTTGAAGACTAGCATAGAGATATTTACTGTTGTACCTTTCCTCCTCTCCCCTTTCCACAGGTCCTCGGACCACACATAAACGTCCACGGGGAAAGATAATGGTATGGTTCTGAATATGTGGCTATTTTAATCCAATTCGTTTGACTATTTAGGGCAGGAAATTACCTACTTAAATGAAAAGGAGAGCAGGCAACTAATAAAGTGTGTCTATAATGCGTTCGATTTTTAAATCGCTACTTTTTTTAAAACTCTTATTAAGTTATGATTCCTTGTGTTGCTATAATATTATTTTATACCTAGACCTATCATTCGTCTTTATGGGTACTCATTATGTTGTTGGTTCCATAATTTGATCTGATTTATACCAGCGAAGTTTTTACATGTTATACTGAACCTGTCTACCTATATTATGTATTATTTTGTAATTTAAAATGGATCATTTTGTTTTCACCGAATGGGAACTCAGATATTCAGGGAATATATGTATAATTCAAATCCCTTCCCCTCCGCTAAATACCGGGTCCAGTTTGGCTGATAACCCCCAGTAGTGCGTAAAGAAGGTAAAATCATGCTTGCTGTAAAGTAAAAGCAAATGTACGGGGTGGCAACACTGTACGGGCAAAAGACTGGGGCGTTTTAATGAGAGCTGGACGCGAGGACTGGGGTAGTGTAAAAGGTACCTGGGTAAAAATGAAAGCCTCCTCCCCCGTACGTCGCACACAATCTGAAACAGTAGCTTTCAGGAAAAGATTGGCAGATTTGTTGGTAGGGGTGGGAAGAAGAAGTCAAATGGTATTTTGCAAGAAAGAGATGCCCGCAATAAAAAGAACTCGGGAAGCTTGAGGTGTTTTAAATAAAATGGCAAAAAGGCAAAAAATAGCATAATGCTTTTGCCAATTCCTTTGGAACTACCGGGAAGAGGGAGAGGGGGATAGAGGGAGTATCCGTCCTTTCCCCCTTCAGACACACACACACACACACACACACACACACACACACACACACACACACACACACACACACACACACACGCAC
>JAWQUT010000005.1:1107139-1120189 GCA_033807755.1 Ellobium chinense
TATAAGCTCGGATGGAGAAGAGGAAATCTGAAAAGAAGTAGTTTAAAAAAAAAAACAGTACTATTCTAAACAAATTTAAAGCGAGGGTGGGATTCAAAAGGTTGTTAGAGGCAAACAGGAGTACATGCCAAAACAGCTATGAAAGATAATTATAACGTACTGGGGAGGACAAAAGCACGATATAATGCCAAAGAAAGGGGAAAGAAGAAGAAAAAAAGAAAAAAATGGCATGCATAACCGATAACACACAAAAAAATGTTTGCCGTGGGACCAGGGTCTCCGCAGAGTTAATTGGCCACAGCGGTGCCAAGGCCATAACGCATGACCTGGGAACAGTGAATGGTCATTGGGTGTCCACTCAAACACTCGGATCGGGGGCTGTGGGGACGGGTATTGTCCAGCCCGGGGTCATTTGCACAGCTCAATCGTGTTGATGTTGTAGTGGGAGCTTCTTGACGCAGAGGGGGGAGAAAAAGCAACAGTTTAAGTGTTCGTGCAATGCGGAAGTTTTCAAGAACTCTCGTTGTACAACAATTTGGCATTGATTCATTTTCGGTTTTTGCCCCATTCTTTAATTGTGTGTGTGTGTGTGACGCCGGTTCCAACATGCACGACTACTAATGGGTACCCAGGGTACTTAGCCCAGTCTGGATTTTTTATTTCTTATGTGTTAATTGTGCCTTTATTGCTCAATGCCACCATCTGTGATTAGCAGCTGAGTGCGTTATTCTCATTTTCATCAGCTGAAATGCAGCAGAGGATAACTATGTAAGTATGCGATTATCTTTCCACTTTCTTGGCAATCAAGTAGTCTATACTGATTAGAAATTGACAAATACCTTAACTATAAACATTATACAGTTGCAGCTCTCAAAAGCAGCAAATCAGTTCAATTTAATTTTATTGAAACGAACCCAGGTTACACAGTGACATATGGGTGGTCAGACATTGATAATATATGGCAGTACAGACAACAATATAACTGCATATATACTCATAGACAAAGCAACATAACTGCATCAAACAACATAACTGCATCTATAAATACTTACGGACAAAACAACTTAACTGCATATGATAAAGGAAATGAAAATGAGGAACAAAATGAAATGGTAATAAACAAAAGATGGTAATAACATTTTGGTGTGATTGGGGAGGTAATGTTGCGTAATAATATGATCGAAGGTTCAGGAGATCAGGATGATTTTACAAAAACTGGCAAGATTTAAATGTTCATTGGACATAGATAAAACTGCCCGACGAAGCCGATGCCTACGTATGGTTTATTCCCTCTGTGGTGCTCCAGATTCTTGCCAAAGACATATCAAAAACCCATTCGTTTAGGTTGTAAAGTTTTGAGTTTTTTCTATTCTATGTTTTCATTTCGTCAACGCGTTAAATTCTCTGGATAAAAAAAAAATTAAAATAGGGAGACTCTCTAGACAAGACTTTATCGGGAGCAGAATGACCTTATTGGGGATTGAAGGAGCAGTGAACCCGAATAGATACTTCATGACAGCAATGTTGGACAGAAACATTGCTCCCAGCACTATCAAAGATGTACTGCATTAAATTTCAAGTGCGGCTTTTCAGAGTTCGTCCCATTGCTACTTCTGCAGCTTAAAAATATCTTTGCTAAACCCTGGATGTCACTTGTACAGGGAAGAAGTCCAAGGGTTTATACCGCAGTTTGGTTATTAATTGCAGCATAGGAGGAGATAATTTGGTTGTTGGGAGGTGGGGTTGGAAGGATTGGGGATGGGGAAAAGGGTGGGAGGTTCCATGAAAACGATAAACCGAGACTTTCCTTGAATTCTGACTTCCAGTGGATCAAGATCAGACTTTGGGGTTAATGCAGCAGTAGTTACTGGTAGAATTCAAGCATAACCCGAGATTGGGAGAAATCAGTTTATTCAGATAAACAGTGCTTTGTGAATTTTTAGACGCATAATTTCCGAATTTGAACAAGTCTAAAATATATCATCTATCATCAATAATGCTGTCTATTTTAAAACATGAGAATAGATTATTAGGTTATTATTACTAATATGGTGACTTATTCTTATTAAAACCATACAAATGAGTAGTTGTCACCACGATCTTTTACCGGTCGTGCAAAGCAACAACAAACATGCTGACTCTGAAAGGCAGTTTCACGCAGAGCTAGTCTGAGTCTATGTAGATTTATCGTAGGGTTAGTGCCCATAAGACTAAAACATATGGCTATTTCCATCAATAATACAAAGTATAGGAAATCATCAGGATTTGGTCTATCTTTTGTTGTAAGTATTATTATTAAGACTGCCTGCGGTAAATGTTAAACCCTGGTATTGGACAAGCACACAGATAACGGATAAAGAAAGCTAAGACAATACACAAGCACTGTTGCGGAGAGTCCGTGAAAATCTTTCTGGTCTTTCTTCCTTATCTGTAGAGGATTGCTCGCATAATATCTTGTCGAGGGCGCAACCATCTCTCTGGAAGGTTCCACTAACTCCCCTCCCCCAAGCTCGCCGCTGTTACTCCATATAAAACTACAATGGCCCTGGTTTGCCTCCTGTAGTACATGAGACACACCATGGTAGGCCTACTTGTGGCAGTTTGTGTTGGACTGGTAATTCGTAAGGTTTTGACAGGCAATTCATAATGCGCGTTCGTTATTGACCCAAGTGTTAACGGGGTAAATATTGGGGGGAGGGGAGGGGAAGGAAAGAGAGAGAGAGAGAGAGAGAGAGAGAGAGAGAGAGAGAGAGAGAGAGAGAGACAGACAGACAGACAGACAGACAGACAGACAGACACACAGACAGACACACATACACACAGACAGAGAAGATGTTGCTATACAAGCTCAAAGTCTTAGATACAAAAACAAACAAAAAAAATATATCACGAGGAAGCTGGTCTCTGCAAGTTAAGAAAATTGTTGTTTGCGATTGAACTTATCTCCGAGTTGCCACTTTGATTGAATACGACGTTATACGCCAACAGGAAAGAGATGCCACAATGACACGCCTCCTTCCTCTCCCTCCCCTCCCCCTCTCTCCTCTCTTTCCCCACCTGTCTCTCTCTTTCCATTTGAACAAGAGTCAAGTGTTGTTCTTTTATGTCAATGTGTTCGTCCGTCCGGGTATGAGCAGACTACACAACAACGAATACCTACCAATTTGTTAAATTGAGAACCCATGACGTGATATTAATATGATGTTGATATTTTTCTTCCTGCAGTCTGTTGGTTACTATTTGGCGCATACTTCCCTCAACCCTATCAAGCATAAATAAATGTTAACATGAATAACGCACATGCAAAAGTTCTTCTGGTTTTCCCAATATGTTAACTATGTCTACGTGCATGTANGGGTTATCTGTTGATGGCCATAACTGTGCATGAAAGAAACATGAAGATCTTAGGTAGCAAAAAAAAAAAAACCCTCGAAAACTCAGACTTTTGGACACTAGATCTGGATTTCCATCACGAATGTCTAAGAAGCAAACAAAAAAAGCAACCATCATAAGAAGTAGTAGCAGCAGTTGCGGCAACAACAACAATTAACGTGTATGGGAACCATTTCTGGAAGTATGAAGTGATTTCACAACTCTAACCAGCAGAATCACCACCACCGCTATACGGTCACATTAGTGATGGGTCGGTACCTAATGTTTGAACGTCGCGATACTCAACCTTCAAAATTTGTATATCGAAAGTATCGATTCTATTTCGACGCTGATACTTATCACTGGGTCGGCATTTCATTATTTTCAATACTTCGGATATTTTTTATATTTCCGATATTTCCGATACAGGCTCGATATTCCTAAGTATCGGAAGTATCTACTCAAAAACGATACCACCCAGCACCAATATCACCACTATTGCAATCATCACCACCACCACCACCATCACCATCATCATCATCATCATCATCATCATCATCACCATCATCATCATCAGCCATCTCCTCTCTTCATCGGTTTTCGCCACTGACTCCCCCTCTCAACCATATTTCTTTCTTCTCCACAGTGGACAGCGGTCGGATCCGCCCTTGTCGACCACCCAACCCGAAGTCGTCTCCAGTCCCACCCCCACCTCCTCCCACTCCCCTGACACCGGTCACGTCCACCATGATGGGGTGGAGTCCCTGGAAGAAGAAGTGGTGGAAGACTCCACCGGCCACGGTGACGTCATGGCAATGCCGGAGTATGTCAACATCTTCCTGCAAGAGGATTTCCACCTGGACAAGTACCTCATAGACGGTCAGGCTGACAGCAACACCTCGCCAGTACTTCCTGAGACCTCTAGCCCTCGGGTGCTCAAGCGGACCAAGTCACTGAAGGAGGTGAGGCCCCATTTGTCCTGTAGATTAAGACATCTCCCCCTCTCTCTCTCGCTCTTGCTTTTTTCAGTTGCGTGTCTTTGGGGATGTTGCTTTCTAGATAAGAAGATGGCAAATGTTTCTTCCACTGTTGGCACTGTAAGCCTTAACATCACTCACTGACTTACCAAGATGTCCTGAGCCGTAATATTTACCAAATATAGGCTATTGTTTAGAATTACCACATCCTCCAAAATTTGTAACCTAAAAATGTGCCCTTAGACCAATTAGATTTTTAGAACTTGGCCAGCAAATGAGGCTACCTAAGTTTTTAGGCTTATTCATATAATAAACAGGATAATCATCCGTAAGTACCAAAAACCACGCAGTTTACACACATCCTCTTCAACATTTCTTTATCACTATCACAAAGTAAATGTGGAAGTTGATCATTGTCTGGTGTAATGTGATATGAAAATCAAATGTTTAAAATGAACCAAAATTTTCGTTATCTTCATCATCATCTTTATCATCGTTGTCATTTTTATCATGACAATATTCAGTTCTAATGTGATTATAGTCACGCTCTCTCATCATCAGTATGTCAAAAGAACCCCCCAAAAAACAAGATCAAATAGGAAGACCCCGTAACAAAATGAGGACGTTAAAGTCATCATCACAGTTAAACTGCCAAGCGTTGAACCAAGGTTGGGTGGAGGGAGAGGAGATATTGCTAAAACTATTCTTACTGCATTAAAATAAAAGCGTAATAAACCACATATAAAGGCGTCAAACTAGTAATAAAAGTTATTGCCATCTTTATAAAATATTACTGGTTTATGTCGCCTTGTTTACTCTGCACAACAGCTACGCAGTTATGGAATTTGGAATGGTATTAAATAAGATGACGAATGTTTTGTTTCATGAAGTCAGGTAAGGGAATTTTTGCTTTGAAATTTGGGTTCAGTCCTGGCAAAGTTTCAAAATTTTATAGAGTTTGTCTATTTTCAAATTTTACGTTTCAAAGTCCCTTTCTTTTTCTTCTCTGGTTTTATTGAGAATCCCACATTCGAGCTTTTCCTGCTACCTAGGTAAGCCCTTAAAGATATTTCTATGTCACTCTCCCCACCTGTAAGTTTATGTAATTTTTCAGTGACTTCACCTAGAGAGCGACCGAATAATGCCAGTAAATCTTTGTTGCTGTACCAAAACAGAAGACCATTACTAACTTTTGACTATCACACGCGTAAGGAGGAGGTCGTTTGGAAACTCCGGGAGATCTTTCAGGTTTTAATAGTTTGTAAGCAGTGACACCGCCATTAAACTACACCTACATTGCCACTAATGGTACTTGCGTTACGTGAGGGTGTAGGCGGAAAGAGGACAAATCGGTGGTTTAATTATGTGTATGTATGTGGTTTTTTTTTCTTGAGAAAGTGGGGTTGGTGGNGGGGGGGGGGGGGAGTGGAGCGGAAGGAGTGGGGTGTAGGACCTGGTAACCTGCGAACGTCTTGTGTACCAAAAACCGGTATACGCCTGTCATGTTTTTTTTTTTCTTCCATACTGATTTTATTCACGAGTTCGAACGCCGTTACAGACTTTAAATTTTGGGACCCTGCAGGACTTAGTTTGGAACCTGGAAGTGTTTGTAAACAGAATAATGTGATTGAACGATCAGGTAAGGAGACCGAAGGAGAATCGGAAGAGAGAACCTGTGTGTTTGAGAGGGGGGAGAAGAGAGGAGTACGAGAAATTACATAGGTACACGATGACTCCCGTTGTTTTTTTTTTTACCTCAAAACATGGTGCAGGGAACATCTTACCCTCCTCTCTCCGCCATCCTTGCCCTTCCCATCACTATAAAGAAATGTAGGACATAGGAACTTGAATACAAACAGTCGCTTCCACAACTCGTTCTGCTAGGCAGGTGGTCGTAATGTACAGGTAATCACCAAACCAGGTTCAGCTATACATGGCCTTCGCCTCCCGCAGTCGAGCCTCCTCCTCATCGTCATCATCACTACTATGGAGCTGGTAGGCCGTCTCCGTACGGAAACGAGTCGCTGGCCGACGCTCCATCCCTGCTCAAGCCCCTATAATCCTGGCTGTGATCCCACCTCATCCACCTCATCATTATTAAGGGCGACCACAACATGAACGCCGTTAGTCTCCTGGCGCCCCCATATAGTTAGGTAGTAAAGTCAACTCCGCTGAAGTGCAAGTCTTCGGGAGCACGGGGGAAAAGTTGCGACTAAAAGAAGCTGATAGGACCTCACAAACACGAATTCCAGAAAACCAGTGTATAGTCTAGTTTCAGTTGTATGAGAGTTTGCAGTTTGTAAGTAAACCTTGTGCAACTTAAGACGAGAGGATCTGAATGAGTATATCCTTAGGCCTGGCCCAGAGTAAAGGACCAAACAATCCACTATTTTTATGGAGAAGAGAATTCCGATTATCCTTTGAATTGCTTATCGTAGGAAGTTGCTCATTAGGGTGCAGTGAATAATATCGCCCACCACCAGCAATAATGTTTTTCGCCTTTTCCAGAGTAAGGTGAACAGTTTGAAGACTGTGTGATTCACGATTAGTTATTTAGTTACGATAGTTTAGAAGTAACCGTTTCGAGTTTGGCCTTTCAAGAAGAATACAGACCATCGTCTCTGTTATCGTAACATACTAAATGACGATTTAAATTGCAATGGTCTGGAAAGCAAAGCATCGTAATAACAATATTCTAAATGCAAAATTTTGACGGATTTTAAGACATTTCATTATTAGTTTTCCGATTATAGCTACGCCATTTTGACACAAAATGTCCAGCTAACAGCCTCATTACAATAAGCTTTAGTTCACGTATAACATTATGCTTTAGTTCACGTATAAGTATAGTATCATCACTTACGATATTATACTTTAATCCTTTCCCCTGTCGAGGTTATGAGGTTCTAATACATTTTCGCCCAGGGTTGACAATGTTCATAGGACAAGGCAACGCCCAGACCCCAGAGAACCCCTACAGCGGAAGCGTGCGGTATTGTACTGACGGTCCTGGCTCGAGCCTCTCTATGCCGGTGATAACAATGAATATAGTACCAATGACAAGGACAGTATGTAAGCTAATACCCTAACCATCCTGTGATCATTGAAGCGGTTGCCTTGGCGTGGGAAATAGAAGACACTTATGTATAGGTATAGATTCATTTCTCCACCAACTCTCCTTTTACGAAGTTTCCCATTCCTTCTGTATCAACGGTCATGAAGTCCAGAGCGGGAGTCAGCACCGTTGACTGCCCATCATTTTGGTCCTTCATCCCGACCAAGGATGAAAAAGGGGAGGTGGGATGCCAAAAGGGTTAAGAATCCAATTGCCTGAAGATAATAAAACTGATACATCGTTCAAGGACGATTTTGGAAAGAAAAAGATAGGGTAGCTGTGACCGATAGTAGCGGATGGGGGAAGGGTTTAAAGTGGCAGTCTGATTCGATATTCTGTCCTCCGAGTCACCCGTGCGATACCATTAAAAACTGTGGTGCCATCACCTGAGGAAGGAGTGGTGTGGGGGAAAGGGGGGGGGGTGAGAGGGATGTGACCCCTAATCTCTGAGGTCACCGCTGATGGTGGACATTAAGTGATGTAGGAAGTGGTCATTGGAGCATGACAATAGCAAAGTTTTCTTATCCCTTATTATGAGGACTGGACGTCGTTCAGAACAGGGAAAGGACAGCGTAGCGGGGGAGAGAAGGATTCAAGCCTCCTTTGTTGTGTGTGAAAGTGGAAGACGGGGTCGCTATGACCAGTTAAAGCACGATGCTCTATTTCGCAGTAATTTAAACAACGATTATCCCCCATTTTCTTTACTAAAACACCAACAAGCACTCACTGATTTACGGCGAAGTGTTGCACCGTTAAAAACTTTTGGATTTATTTCAGTTATCAGTAGAATACTGTTGTTGTTTTTTTTTTAATAAAGACCTGTTGAAATCTTTGCTGTCATATTCGTTTACGAAATTGCCCTTGCTGAAACACTATTTTTTTTTTTTTGTAGGGCGTGAGGAGAAGATAAAAAGAGGGAGAAAGAGAGAACAGAGCTCATCGTAAGCTCTACTGTCACAAGAAATCTGAAAATGTGTTTTCTGTCGACAACATATTTTTCTCAGCCATAATGACTGCTGTTCTCTCTCTTTCTTTTGCCCTCCAAAATAAAAAAAAAAATGGTGCTTCAGAAAGCAAACGAAAGGTCATGTCATAGGTCACACCAACGTGTTGTTTACCGGATGCCCAAACTGTCGCGTCCATCCGTCCGTCCGGCCGTCCGTCCATGCCCTTGTTGGCTTCCTCTCATGTCAGAGTCCAACAGAGAACGACGTGAGGAAGATCATCAGTTTATAAGAGCTGCTCGAGCCGGCAGGGGACGTTGTTTCGGAGCTTGTTCCTTCCTAAGTCGTGACGCGTGTCTCAGCTTCCGCCTGAAAAGTGTCGTACAAGCGTTGGGGATCGCGGCAATCTGGGGATATACCGGGGGATTCTGGTGGCAGCTTCGTAATAGCTACATGCGTCAGGCATGCTGGCGGAGGGGTCATGTAGGTTTACATGGATGGATGGACCCATAGGCATAGAGCATTGGGGGGGGNGGGGGGGGGGGGGGAGAACTGGGTAAAATGCCCCCGTCCCCCCATTCCCCACGCAGAAAATTGATTGAGTGTAAAAGACGTTATCCATTAGATAATTAAATGCGTTTAAGTTTGGCACATGACATTATTAAGTAAAGTATAGCATCTATTATCCTTACATGCAAAATGACAATTTGATTTTGCAATAGTCTTGAAAGCAACGTATCGTAACGCCCTCTACAATATGATGATGATTTCCCCAGGGCTTGACCCCCCCCCCCCCNCCCCCGATTCTCCTCCTTCCCACCACCCCAAGTCGACTCGACGACCAGTTCTTGATTGGAGGTCTCTTCTCTTCTTACTCTCCCCATCCCATTCCATAACCTGAGTTAAGCAACCAGATCTACATCTATGTATGTATGGGCCCAGGGTTGAGTCAGAGCAAGACAGGAGAAGAGGGATGAAGGATAAATGGGAGAGGAGGAAAGATGGATGGGATTAACTGCGTCTGTCGGTATTTGTTTTTGTTTCGTAAAAGAACGGCATGTTTATCACTGGATTTGTTTGTGACTTGTTAGTAGCAGGATGATTATGATGAGGATGATGATGATGATAATGATGATGATGATTTTATTTCTACTGAAGAAGGCTTTTAGTCGAAACGTTTAGACTATTTTACACTGTAGCGTTTATTAAATTTTCATGAAAATTGTCGGATTGAAGAAGTGTTCTAAATTTCTCGTCTTTTTTAAGCTAACAATGATGATGATGATGATGATGATGATGATGATGATGATCGTGATGTGATGATAATGTTTTTAACCTGATGAAGGATCGCTTTTGATCAGAAATTCCTATTTATTTTATTTTATTAACTTACTATTGTGATCAGTGTATTTTAAGCAGTAACGTGAAATGTCACAGTTCTCAATTCCGTTGGTTTGGACGGAACTTGTTTTTTAGCCTACTTTTTAAAGCCTTGTTTCAAGTGGTAATGATGACGATGATGATGATAATGATTTTTTTTTTATATTGAAGAAGATCCAGGCATAGGATCGAAAATTTCATTAAACTAATTTCTTCATTTCAATTTGGATTGTTTCGTTACTATACTGTTGGAAAGTGCGTGCTTCTTAAATAATGATGATGATGATGATGATGATGATGATGATGCTTGAGTGAAGCAGCTGATTTTGTTTTGGTCATTATTCTTATTTCTCACATTTTTTTTAGTTTACATTCTTGGTTAGGACTTCACAGTTTTGACTCATACGACACACTTTTAAGACTTGCTCAACAGACTATAATGTTTTTAACAACTCTATGGTGTCAGTGGCGTCGCACTGTTAAGGTCGTCTACGCATTTCATATTGTTTACCCATGGACGGGAACGATATTAAAAAAAAATAAAATTAGCAGATCGGGTATATTTTATACATATACTCAAAAATCAGTAGATGTTTTAAATATATCAGTTTCCTCTTGAGCAAAGCATAGAAAATAGACTAAGCTTGCCACATTTCTCGATATTCAGTAAAGTTATCCTTGCTGTTATTACAGAATTGGCTTACAAAATTGACTTTTTCCTCAGAACGGTTGACTTTGTTACGGGAGTCAGTTCTGTTACCACCTTTGACCACTCCCTTTTTTTTTGTGGCAGTTATCCTTTTGTGATTGGATACCATTCTGACTTCAGATTGTTGTCGTCTTCGCTGTTACGTTTGTATTTGTCTTTTTAGGGTGACCACCGATGATCCGGCATATTTCAGACGGCCATCTTCATCACTATGGCGCTAACCCATCGAAAAATGTCTGTTTTTACGTCAGGGCCCATAAAATGACTAACAAACTAAGTGTTTTTAATGTATACCTAACTATCTTCAAACAATAAACTTTTGATCTACACTGCCGCCCATTACTGTTTATGGCTCTTTGCCTCTTAGACGTTTCCGCTGTTGAGAAACAATAATTTCATTGACAATGTCTACTCGAGAGAAGCTCGTCAACGACAGGGAAGGCTAATCCATTAAACGTCCTGTAGTCTACTTTGGGACACATTCTGCTTTGGTGTCTATGTTTTTGTTCAGACTTGCCTAAAAGTAGTTGTAGTGAATGCCATTGTGGATTATTGTGTATAATATTCCGAATGCGGTCAAATAGTTGGTGAGTTTTCTACTTAATCTAGGATTTTGCTGCTGGCCTTCGAGTTCTGTGATTTTCTGACGTTCGTGGTAGAGCTAGAGCTAGTTCTGGTTCTCGTGAAATTTGCATAGATTCGTTATTCTAAACAGTATCAGTTTTCGGGAAATGTTCCGTCTCTATTCGGCATATGTCTCGCAGATATTTGTGAGATTCGGCTTGATGGCACAATCTGCTTAATCGCAAAGTTTTGAGAAAGTAGATAGCTATACTATTGTGGCCCCTCCCTGTCTTGTGTAGAATATATAACAAAAAACATAATCTATATATATATGCTTGATATTCACCTGTTTACTCAAATGCAATGCAGTCAAACTATTTTATCTACCACCCACTAACAATCAAAAGTTGTATCCTAGTATGAAGTAACGGTTTCCTTTAAATCCTAGTGTGTTCATTTTAGCAAATTTTTACCGTAGGGGACAACATGGCTGAATCGTGTAAATGCACGTTGGCGTTATGCTCAGAGCTTACCTCAGACTTGCCAGCTTACAAGAAGCTAAGAAGAGAAGACACGAAAATTAGGTCATGTATCATGAGAGAAAATAGAAATGACTGGTTTATTCACCTTGTCAACATTCACACGGTTCTGGGGTAAAAATTCACACGGTTCTGGGGTAGGCCACAAATTTTCTGGTTAACCCTCGTAGCTAATTAGTT
The DNA here is from genome assembly GCA_033807755.1 of Ellobium chinense. Lineage (NCBI taxonomy): Eukaryota > Metazoa > Mollusca > Gastropoda > Ellobiida > Ellobiidae > Ellobium > Ellobium chinense. The sequence continues at coordinate 1,118,920 of JAWQUT010000005.1, forward strand.
TCAGTAGAATCAAATCTCAAAGGGTCGGTCCCATGTCATGGCCATCATGATGTAATTTAAATGTTCTTGTCTGGATTATCTAAAAAAAAACCCAAAAACCTGTGCAATTCGAGTTTGTGAGGCTCCTTTATTCTGCTCTTTTCACCCGAGCATTTCGAGGGTGTTATAATAATATAAGCTGCGATGTGTCTGTCCGTATTTACCTGTAAAATGCCAATTCTTGGAGGAGGAGGAGGGGCTTCTGAAACGAAACATCATTTTGGGGGAAAAGGGAATAGGACTGTTTAGAATGAGAGGGGGTGGAGGGGTAAATAGAGGTGGGAGAGGATTTAGATCAAGACTGATAGGGCATGAAAGAAAAGAGAAGCGGTCTGAGAGAAAGATGGAAAGATGGGCAAAAAATAGTAAGAAAGAAGCATGGAAGAATTAGCTAGAAGGTTGACATCCAATCTATCTTTGGTCCTCTGCCTTTGATGTCCGACTGGGATGTACGAGGGATGTCTAATAGATTATCTCTCACTATCTTCGCCGCTTGCTTTGTACCGAGCCCCTTTTCACCTCCAGTTTTTTCGTTTCAAAAACAATCCGTGAAAACGTAACAGACAACAAAAACCCCCTTCGAGTTCGAAGGATGGCCTTCCAAAACAGACCTCCGACAGAAAGACCTTGTTAACTATGTTGTCATGTTGCGTGCTTGTTTGATCTCATGGCTGCGGTGATCAAAGATATCAAAGAATAGAGACGAGCTATGGAGCCTTCCGGTCTATGCTTTTTATATTTCAAGACCCAGGCATAGATCCACATAAATAAATGGCCTATTCCCCATACTGCCCAAGTCTAGCTTAGGCTACATGTAGAGATAAAACCCTCCCTTTCTTTCGAAAGTGTATTTTAAGGCACCATTACACAAGCCTTGCGTTCATGTAAGTCCAATGAACGATCGTGCAAAATGCCTGTAAATTTACGACCTTCTCAAAATCTGCGCGGGGGCATCTGATAAATTTGAGGTCTCGGCCTGCTGCAACGCCCTTATTTCACGAGCTTTTACGATCTTATTACTGATAAGAAGGTATCATTCGCCCTGTCGATTTCAATGAAAATTTTAATGGGCGAACGGGTGTCCTCGTGCGCGAGAGTACACCTACACCCACTGGTGCAGATACTTTATGGCCATTTTGCAGTGTTGTGTAAATATAACAAGAGAATGGGTACACACAAAATGGTCCACCGCCCGTAAAAATTAAACTGTGACGATTTTGTGGCGTGAAGG
>JAWQUT010000005.1:1120228-1143323 GCA_033807755.1 Ellobium chinense
GTAGAGATAGGGTGGGGTGAGGGAGAGGGTAATAGCGGAAGTGTAGAGAGGACTGGAGAGGAATGGGTGCGAATAGAAAATAGACGTTACACTTTTAATATGAACTACCTAAGTTCGATTCCAGTCGAATTACATCGACTTCTGTATACGTTTATGGGCTTGAAGGCTAACGAAATTTTGCATGAAAAAGTTTTTTTTTCTTTTATAATCACAAATGCATTAACAAAAATAACACTTCTTGCGCACTCACCGAAAGCCTTAGCCATGCAAGGGAATTGATCAATTCGAATGGGCAGAACCATCCCTGCAAATTCACCGGGCGTGAAAAATTAGCAAGGGAATTAATAGTTTTCAAAGAACCACTCTTAATGCCTGCAGTTTATATCTCCTATCATTATCTTAAACTCTTCTACCCTCATTGTTTTACTCTCCCATCTCACCTATAATCTCTCCCATCCTCATCTTAAACTCCTCCGTCTCAGCGTGTACTCTCCCTTCCTCGTCTTAAACTCCTAACTTAATGGGTTATTGGATGTGCTGTATCCTGTTGACAAAATAAATTGTTCTGTCCCATTTCGTCTCCTGGGATCAAAAGTATGTAAAGATCATCTCTTTGTTGATGTTGATGCTCGTAGTCCATGTCGCCCTCAGCTGTACGATTCCAGCTTCGTTAGGTGTCACTTTAAAACGGCATTATAAAAATAAAATATACGTAGGCAAATGCTTCTAATTTGTTAAAATATATCATGTCGTGGCAAATAATGTTTTTAAGGGATCATTTATTTCTAAAATGTGTTCCCTAATGCACAAACACCGTTTGTTAATATTTAAGCCCATACTCTTGCGTTTGACTATATACACAGGTTTTAAATTTTCTTAAGAATGGTGAAGGTTTAGAATACACCAAAATATTACATTTGTTACTCAGCCCATTCAGAAGGTACGTAGTCATGTCGTGTTCTAACCGTCGTTAAATGACACAGTTTTCCGAGTGATTAGACAGGCAAGATGGATAATTACGACAACATTAATTGCCCATTAAGTTACGTCGCACAAGAATCAGGTAAATAAAGACTTGGTTCCCCACTTGTCAGTGTAACTCACAGTTGGCAATTCTGACACAACGATAAGATCCGATCTTCATCTCCCCACTCTCCTGCCATTAAATAACATTATATGTTTTCATCCAATAATAATATTATTCATCGTATGTGACAAGGTAGTAGAGACAGCGTCGGGGTTGTCGAATCTTAAAGAATACTCTTTTTGCTGTGTTTCTTTCACTGTCTCTGGGCTAGAGTTGTAAGGGTGTTTAACCTGTTAATGTTGCGTGAAATGCTCAACATTTACCATCTGTTTCCCTCTCTCTGATTTCTTATTTAATGAAATTTTAAAAAAAAATATTCGTGTTCATTTCAAACGAACAGTTTATGTTCTAATGAGCCAATGTAAAATGGCCATAAAATATCGTCTTCCAATATCTGTACCCAGCTAAACATTATATCTGATTACCAAAAAAAAAACCAACCAAACAAACAAAAGGGAGCCCGGTTTTTCTGCTAATCCTCTCTACTGAGCAATGTCAACATTGCCCTTGTCTCTTGAATAAAGTGCGATCCTTATACTATTCCGTATCTGTCACTGAACCCAGTTGTACATGGTGCAAATGATGCAAACTCAGATGAGATTGAATGAGAATAAATAGTTGCCGTATATCACCTTCTCAAGAACAATATTATTGGAAAGATTATTGGCTTACGTCATACTTGGTACAAAATTATCGCATCTTGCTGGGTTCACTGAAATGAGATAACTTCCTGAACGGTGTTATGGGAGTTTCGTTGTACCTGTATGTTGTTTCACGTTTCGTTTTGAGATCTAGGGCTTGTAGCACTGTGAACTTGGCACGTCTTTATATTCTGGCCATTAATAGACTAATACTCCCAGTCAAAAGGCTCCACCTCTCGTGAAGGATTGGTCGGGTATTCAATTGCACTTTTGTTCTCCATGTCCATAGATAAGAAAGAAAGCTTTGGTAGCAATACTGGGCTGATGTCAAAGTTTATGTATCGAGGCGATACCGAGTACATTTGGTATAGATAGCAATATTTTACTTCGTATAAAACATGATTGCAACTTGGTAAGAAATTATGCAAATCCAAATAGAAAGTCACAATAATAATGGGAATATGCCGGATCTTACCTTTTGGCGCAAAATTACAGCATGGAAATAGCAACTACCCAAATGTCTACTTTACTGGAAAATATCTGAAAAGTACGTGAACTGCTGTCTGGGAGCACGTTTTTCGTTGTCAGTTCATAACTGCCGTTCAGCCTTCAAATATTTGACTGGATGAAAAATGTCAAGCTGCTCAATACTTGAAAAGAGGAAGCTGCCTGGGCCGATACCCCCCAAAACTGTTGGATAAGTACTACTCGGAATCGATACCTGCCCGTCGCCAACTGGTCGTTAAGTCTCGTTGTCTTTAGCCGCACCTGCATCACGTCCGCACATTTCCAACTCTTTCTTGTGTCATGTTGGATTTGTCAGTTTTTGCGTTTGAAGTTTGTATCGTATCTTCTTCCTCCCATGCTTTTTACCATTGCACTGAGAGGTCTTTTGGAGAGGAGAACAGAGCACGTATTGGTGTGTCCCTTGTGCACTAGTCATGTCAGTCCTGAGAACACCTGAGTTTGAATCTTCATTGAACGGTCTTTGTTTTTGTTTTTCCTTCCTTTTGGTGCTCCTCCTCCTCTTCCTTCCTTCCTCACCTCCTGTCCCTTCTTTATGTCATCATCATCATCGGCATCTTCTTGATACACAAGGAAAACCCACTTAAGAGGAATATAGAGGATGCACAAAAAGAAAAAGTGGAGAGTGAGGCTGAATTAAATAAATTGAGTAAATAAGTGCATCAAACAGTACACGATGAAAAAAAGGAGAAAGAAAAGAGATTGAAATAACAGCAGACTGACCAGGGATCAAATCTAAAAATCTCCCAAATGTCACAAGGGCGCTTCACCGAAAGAGTTATCGTGGAGACGGCAGAAAGGGTGGTCATAGATTCGAGTCACTCTGTCAAGACAGCTGAGCTCTTGATCTCTGAGACAATAGGAACAATGCAAAGAAATTGAGTAATTTCCCTTTATAACGCCGTGTTTGACTTACGTAAGCCTAGAGACATGGTTAAGAAAAGAGGGCCACATTTACTTTATTTGTTATTTATCATCGGCATCATCGGCATGTTCTTTGCCATCTTTCTCTCTAGCTTCCCCTTCGAACTGTTAATATTGTTTTATTTCTATCTCTTTCGCATCATTTCCAATCTGACTTCCTCCTCATTCCGTTTTGGCATCTTCATTCCAACGTCGATCTCTTTCTTCATCTCTTCGCTGCCCTTCTTCCCTTATTCCTTTCTTCTTCATCATCTTCCTGTTTTTGAGAACACGAAAATCTTTCTCTATTATCTACCCACCATTAGTATGTCACCGTCTGGTAACCAAACTTTTCAAATAACCAATGAACGACTCCCCCTTCCCTCCCCCCCCCCCCNCCCCTACATCTCCCCCAGTCATTTTCGCCTTCCCCTCACTCAGTACGCTAAGCACAATTAATGACCGCTCATCATAGTTGGACCAACGATCAAAGCCCAGGTCTGTCTTCCACCCATCCCTTCCGATGTCTTCGTAGTTTGGTAGGTAGGTAGGTAGGTCACTCTGCGCAACTACGCTCCTCCCCCACTGTCTTTTGGTCTACCATCATGACAGGTTGACCGATCGCTTCGCGTATCTACCGCCGGATGTGGTCTACCGGAGCTTTAATTGGTCTGACATCCCAATCAGTTCTTAAGTGTTGCTAGTTTACGGAGTGAGGCTGCGGAGGATGAATGGAGGTTGAGTTGAGTGGGTGCGTAGAGGGNGGGGGGGGGGGGGGGAGGAGGGGATGAAAGGATGTGCTGTGATTTTTAAATCAACCCTGGTTTTGGAGTTTGCTTTCTCCAGTCATCATCATCATCATCATCATCATCATCATCATCATCATCGTCATTGCTATTAATAGTATCATGACAATGTTCATTGTTCTAACCATAGTAATTAAGTCTTTTATCATCGTCATCAATTGTTGTTGTCATCATCAACACAATAGTGTAAATTGCATCATCATTTTCATCAATAGCACTACCATAACAATTACTGTCCCAAACTAATTATCAATAACAATGCCTACCTACTACATGGCATCCAAAACTTTGTAAGGAAGTTCGACAAGTTGATACGCAAATATTGTCAATGCTTACTGTATATTGGAACTTCTCTTCTCTACATCGTTATGATTTAGCCCATAGATGTCACTATAGCCGCCCGTTTCTCCATCTGCACCCTCAGTGTTACCATTCTTAATCAGAGAAAATAGCATGCATCAGTCACACATCAAAAACAAAACCATGGCAACAGTACACTAAGCATTATAACTCATTTACCAGATCAAACGGGATCACATAGGAGAACTAAGATTTGAGCCACTGAGACGGTTTTTTTTTATCAACGCGTGGGCTTTTGCTGTGTCCTGCTACATGATGTTCCACACAGAAAGCAATCAATTACCCTATTATCTTTGTCCCCAGCTTCAAAGAACTCACACGCACGTCTTGTTCTTTTCCATCACCATCTGATCACCCTCCAATCCCCCTGTCTCCCACACGTCTAATCTCTTTTCTCCATTTTTTCCCACCCTCTCCCAAAACAGGGCTTGGGATCGGTGAATCAAACGCGAGGCTCCAACGGAGAGGTCAAGAGAGCGCCTCGGAAATCAAGAGTCAAGTCCCATGTCGTCACCTCTACGACGAACGGTCTGACGAAACACGCTAGTGCTCGGGCGGTGACGAAAGATCCGCAAGGAATCGTGTGTCATCAGGCCGTGGAGGCGGGCGTCCTGACCGGCCCTGGTCATCAATTTCAGCCCAAAGGGGCGGTCGTAACGACAGCCCTCGTCGGGAACGGGTTGCCCAACGTCGTATCTACAGTATCTGCTGTACAGGGCAACTCCATTCTGTCGACGGACAAGCACAAGTTGAACACGAACACTAACGGGAACACGGTGGTCCTTGTGGGAAACCACTCACAATTAGCGCCCCCTACCGTCGTTGTGCACCAGCAACAACAGCAGCCCCAGCAGCACCAGGCTCACCAACAGGCATTACCAGCATCGCAACTACAACAACTGCAACGCTCACAGCAACAAGTGCTCACTCTTGTCGCCTCTACGAGCAGCAACAGCTTACCGTGTTCACCATCCAGTCACGTGATCACTGCCGTCCCTTCAGAGTCCGCGTCTCCGCCTTCTAGTTCACCCGTAACCACCGCTTCCGCCAACAACGCCCACGCCATTGCCTCGTCCGCTCAGACTATCATAAAAGACAGCAGTAACGCGCAGAATGCATCTTATGAGTCTCTAGTAAAAGAGAACAACTACTTGAAGAAAGCGCTCTCGGAGAAAATCCGCTCCCGGCAGTCGGCGGAGGAATCGTTGAACAGCATGCCGGCGCACAGCTTACAGTTTCTTACGGAAGATGTTTCAGGTATGGGGCTGGAGGCCAAGTTCTCCCCAATGGCCACCATCAAACAGGAAGATTCCTACCTGGACTCCTTCGACCATCAGTACGCGTATGGCTCCGACCTCGCTAACACAGTTGCCTCTTTGACAAACTGTTCAGGAATACCCATGACTTCCTGTGCCAACGGAGCCCAGAACATGGTCCCCGTTACCATGACAACCTGTGACGACGCCTTGACGTCAAATGACACCAACAACAACGGACTGTCCGGCTTAACCCCCAATTCCCTCCACCACCTCAACGGCGGTTCCATCGATCACTCATCACTTCATCATCAGCATAGACAGCATCACCCACAACAACAGCAGCAGCAGCAGCATCAGCAACAGCAAAATCACTTGAGTCACAACGGCAGTAACCAGGCAGTGCAAGACGCTATGATTGTGCAATCTTCCCAAGGACAATACTTCCAAGTGCTGCAGCCTTTGCAGCCGGTGGAGTCTCACCAAGTCACTAGCACTAACCCCAACACCGCCAGCACCAACAACGCAACCAACAACTACTACAACTACGTGTACCAACGGGGTGCAAACCCGCAACAGCTATTGGAAACGGACAAACAAGTGGTGGTGGAACGCTACATTCACCAGCAGCATCAGTTCGCTTACAGCAATGGATATGCTCACTTTCTTCATGCCGACAACTACAATATGAAGTCACCGGACAGTGGTTTTCACGAACCTTGTCTGTCGCCGAATTCTGGCACTGTGGTGAGTATATATTTCAATTACCCTCTTCAGTTAATGCTTAAAGGCCTGTCCTAAAGTGTCAAATTCTAATGCACTATGAATCTACCCTCATATTAGCTTTATAATTTTCTGGTTTAAATCTGGTTCAGTAAACTTGTGCGACCTCATTTCTTTTATATTCCTCGGAAAGGAAGGGAAAATAAGGCAACAATAATTATGCATGAAACATCTTGTCCTCGAACTAGGTCTAGATCTATCCTACTTTTGTCATAACTGTTTTTGGTATTTGTGTACACCCTTGTGTCATGTCGTTGTTACCAAAGTGTAATGCTACTGTGCCTATCTTCATGCTGCTGTTATGTTAGCAACATTATACGTGCTTGGAGTTAAATTGTGTATTTAGAATCTTTATTTGTCCAAGATTTTAATATGAGAGAAAATTTGAGTGCTCTTGAGAGTTTATTAACTTTCTAAGGAGCCATCAAAACTGATATTTTTACCTGTTCTACCTGCCTGTTCCTCCTCCTTCCAGGGGAAACGAATCTCCTTCCTTTCTATCGGGTAAACATGGAGAATCACGGCTCCCCCCCCCCCCCCNCCTTCCTTTTTCCAAGAAAAAAAACAAAACAACCTCTCCCACCGATTATTGACTTTCAGTGAAGATTTTTTTTTCTTCGTGATAGATCAGCAGAAGACGTTACACTTAGCGATCTTGCTTGTTTTATTGGCGGAGGAAAGAGGCATCATCTTCATTCTATGTTAGCTGATGGATACTTCTTGGACCTATGCTACTTGGGGGGGNGGGGGGGGGTGGTCAGGGGTTCCATATAATCTATTTCCTAAAATTGGCTTAAACAACTAGTATCTGTGCACAACACAGTTCACACAGTTTATTTACCCACGTGCAAGCTTTTAAAGAGACAACCATAAGTGACAGTACTGAAGCTAATATGAGACGCCAAAGAAGATTTTTTTTTTAATCCTTTTTTTCTATAATGATTTGTTTTGCCTTGCAATCTCTGGAAACGTGGCATTTTAGACTATGTAATAACTGATGGACCCACTTTGCAATGCTATTTTGGGGGCTCTTTATTTATGACCCATTCCAAAAATTGGCTTGATTTACCAGTGTTTGAGCATAAGTCACACAGATTGTTTGCAGGCTTTGAAAGAAACAACCGGGAGTGGTAGTATTGAGGCTACCAAAGTGAAGCCACAGAAGAAGAAAAATTGCTCTGTATATCAGGCTGTTTTTTCCCACCTTGCAATGTCTGAAAACTTTGCACTTGTATCTTGTTTTTCATAGTCGCCCCCCCCCCCCCCNCCCCCCCCCCCCCCAAAAAAAAATGCAGCTTTTAACAATGTAGTAACTGACGAATCCACTTCGCACATGCTACTTTGGGCTCCATGAACATAATGTGTTTCCTAAAAACGGCTTGACCAACCAGTATTTTTGCATAGTTTAGACAGGTTGTTTGTCCATCTGCAGGCTTTGAAAGAGACAACCGTGAGTGGCAGTACCGAGGTTAATAAGGAAAAGCCAAAGAAGAAAAAGTCCTCTGGAGGAGGAGGTGGCGGTGGAGGAGTTCTGGTGAGGCAATACTCAAGTTCAGGGTCAGACAAAGGGGCGCCAAGATCACCGGCTATTCAGAAGTTGTAAGTATCTCTGGTTGGTTGGTTGGTTGGTTGGTTGGTTGGTTGGTTGGTTGGTTGGTTGGTTGGCTAGCTGGATGGTTTGCCTGTTTGGTTGGTTGACTAACTGGTTGGTTGTTGGATGGATGGGTGGATGTGTGGCTGCCTACGAGCCTGAATGTGTGGTGTATTGTTGATTGGTTGCTTGGTTGGTTGATTGATTGGTTGGTCGGTCGTCGGTCAGTCATTGTGACGAAGTTCTGATATACAAATACGTACGCAACGGTTAATTGATGGTACAAATTCACGCATAGCAGACGGTTCCCTCATCATAGATTTCTCACTTTCTGTTTGAAAGTAACTGTGCTTGAATCGGGGAAACACGTATTCCCAGACTATATCTTAAACTCTACGTTGTCTCGCAAAATGCTTACTATTGTCTGTGGACCACAATAAAGCGAAGAGGACTAAACCACCGACCTGAAATTGGGCATAGTCTACCGGCATATTCCCAAATACTGGATGAGTTTAGGTTTTAAAGTAAATTAATGCAGTGCGGCTGCATTCACAAAAGAAAAAAAAAAGTAATCCACTCCCAAACAAGTCAGGAATTTGTTCTTTTGTGCGTGCAGAAGCTTTTTTTTTTTTTTTTTGAACACAGCAGATCCTTTCTGTGTACAAATGTGCGCTGCTTCGTATATTTGTCCGGCTTTTAAAAGGTCTTTATTATTATTATTACTCAATTTATAGATAGGTTTCTTTTCAGTTTTAATAATATAAGATTTATGTTTGAAAAAGTTCTGAAGTCATAGTCTAAAGATCATAATTCCCTGTGGAAAAGATGGGGCTTCTTAACTTCGTAATTTTTAGTCATCCTACCTGATACTTCAGCTTTAAATATTTAACTATTTGAACAAGTACAGTCTATAACCTCCTGAACAGCAACGTACAGCAACGCAATGCCTTGAACACAACAGCTTGCTCATAGCACTGCGTTCATGCCACGCTGATGCCACTTTGCCTGCCTGCGACACAGAAGGGCTCGGATTACGGAAAATTCAGATTGATAGAACTTGGTTCCCTTGGGTCAAGTGCAGAAGGGCCTCTCTAAAGCCTGAATCCCAAGGTCATTTTCCTAAACTGCTGTCGCAGATGCTTGCGTTTGGAAGTGCGCAAGCTTGACTGCATGGTAATACTTGTTTTTCCTATACATAAATTTAAAAAGAATAGAAAAGGGTATAAAAACATAAGCATATAGGTTTGAATAAATATAAAAAGAGAAGCAAAAACTCATCTGGAACCTGATCTTCCAAAATGCTTCCCGTTCACGCCCTAACCTTAGCCAAAAGAATGTCAAAAAACGGGCACCTTGTAAATTCTGCTACGTATAATGGTTACGCTGCAGCAGATAAAGGGCAGTCTCAAGCATCTGAATTGACAAAAAGGTGAATTACGAAAAAAAAAAGGGGGGGGNTCTGGAACCTGATCTTCCAAAATGCTTCCCGTTCACGCCCTAACCTTAGCCAAAAAGAATGTCAAAAAACGGGCACCTTGTAAATTCTGTTACGTATAATGGTTACGCCACAGCAGATAAAGGGCAGTCTCAAGCATCTGCATTGACAAAATGGTGATTTACGAAGAAAAAAAAAGGGGGGGNGGGGGGGGGGGAGACTCCAAAGGAAGACGTCAAGAGACAAGAGTAGCACCTATGGAAGAAAATTGTATAGAATGTTTAGATTCTATAAATCTCCCCATCATATTTTAATGGTTAACATCCCCAAGGAGCCTTTTCGGAGTACGGCTCAACGGGCTCTTCATAACGTGCATAATAATAGGCTATACGCTATCCAAATAAATAACATGGGACCGCGGATAGGAACTACAATGTCACGTGTATGCAACGCATCCACATTAAGTTTCTGTTCTCCCGTATAGCACTTGTATTGCTGCTAGTCAATGCGAAGACTTTAGTAACAGAAGCTGCTTCAAGAATTTAACCTCGAAATACGATCTTTGAGATGTTATTATACCCCGCCTTTTGTCGTCACATGAAGATAATCACAATACAGAAATTTTATCTTTTCTAATAATCAGCCATATCTTCGCCTGATAGTTGTCTCGTTGCGCCTGAGCTGAAGAATTTTCTTTTTTTTTTTATTTTGATGAATAATTGACTGAAGGCAAGAAATTCCCAGATCTGTCAACATTACAATCCAAATTTTATCACGCCACCAAAAGTTTGGAATTCTTCTTAGCGACAAAGTCAGCGACAGCGAGTTCCATGACTCTGGACTATAACTGGTATCATAGCTAAAGACTCTCTTTAGATCTAATCCGCATGTATGCCACTGACTTCCTCATTTGGCAAGAAATTCAGCAAAATTCTGTTGTAGCACTGTTAAATTGATCACTTTGTAGAGATCTATTAAAAAAAAAAATCCATGAGATATGCTCTAGCTATAATGTGATCTGCATTATTATTTACATGCAGGTCTCAGAAGATGTCTAGTCTCCGAAAAGAACAAGGTTTGTTTGTTATGAAAACGAGTTTTGTCTTTGTTTGGTATAGATCAAGATTATCTGTCTCTGGAGAAAAGCAGAAATTGTGACATGGAGCTGAACGCTAAGAAGTGGTGGTAGTCTGTGTTGTATGTGCGTAAATATATGCAGTTGGCTTCATATGGACACCTGGTTGCATCGGGAACTATACGTGGATGTTTTTGCATGTGATAACTGATTTCGCTTAATGTTACAGTTATAGGACATTAGGACATCTGAACACACATTTTCTGTTAATAAAAAAACAACAACAAAAGATGAAACAGGGTTTAATCTCTTATCGCCGCCACCTCCTCCCCTTCCCCCGACCCCCGCCGGATGATTTATTGCCACAATGCCATTCACTGTTGCACTTTTCATTAATATAATTGCATTTTATGTAAGTATGCATTTTGAGAGTGAAACCGCAACAACCTTATTTTCTATGACTGGGGCAGAATGCAGGTCTTTTATTCTGCAAAGATAAAGAAAAAAATGTTTTCGGGTAATGTGTCTCCGCAGGTACCCCGTTAATGTGAAAAGAGGATATGATAATGCATATAATTTGACCGATACATAGGATTCGCTCTAGCGGACATGCCTTTCAACGTGTAGCGAAATGAAGCAAATTACAGCCATGTGTTTTAAAAAGAATCTATGGGAGATGTCTTTAAGATACGTTCAAAGTACATCATGCATAAGCGACGTTTCTTTGTTACAGTTTTGCTTCAGGGGGTAATCAAAATGTGTGATGGCATTTTGGGTCACGATGCCTTTAATGTAAAGAGTCTATGACGATCTCACTAGTCGGGTTTGCGGGCCTCATTGAGGTTACAGGCACCTGTTAGAAAGCCAAATCACTCATTTTTTACAACCCAATTAATCAACTAAATATATAAAACAATTCCTTTTTTGGGGGCCCTGCCAGCCAATGTCATAGTGTAGAAATATGTAAAAAGACCGGCGATCTAGATAGAGGCATCCAATTTTAAAGTTTCAGATTCATTTTGAGTCTTATAGATCCAAGATGAAGTGTGTTAGCCCATGTATTAACACGCGGTCAAATTGGGGGCTATTTTTGAAGTAGATCTGTGAAAAATTGTGGGCATTGACCCCCTTTTTTTATTTCACTTAAACGGTCGGGCGAAAGAAGTACTTTTATCTCCAGGGGAGAGATATTCCATAATCAAAATAGAGTGTATAGAATAACATGGTTTGTTTATTGGGGCCAAATAAGAAACAACAATTAGGGCCGAAAGAACAAAAAAACATTAGGTGACAATAACCTAGACGGAGTGCATGTCAACAGCAAGCATTGCTGGGTTGTCTCTGAATGTATCTTAACCCTCTAGTGCCCAGCCCTATTTACAATGGCACAAAAAGTCCGAGCTCCAGTTTTTGGATCACTTCTGGATCCACTATGATGGAACAAGCATCAAAATGATAATAGTAATAATAATAATAATAATAATGTTGTTTATAAGTCTCATATCCAGGCTAATGCCCGCTCATGCGACTTCACACTATTAATATTATGGTGGGGTGATGATCTTGGTTTGCTTTTTCTTTGTTCCACGAAATGTATCAGATCTGATACGCTGGGCACTAGAGGGTTAACACTGATACCGGATACAATGGAAATCGGAGAAGCCACAGCCTCAGATATTCAACATTTTTATTGACATCCATCAATCCTCCGAACGTCATCAGTATTTATATTCCTATTAACACACTCCACTTAATGCAGGAAGGAGATTACAGATATTATTCGGCCCAACCGTAGTAGGCAAAAAAAGCCTCTTTAATGTAAATCACTGCTCGAGACAGGTCTTGAAAGTCTTTGGCACACAGAATACGAATGTGTATGAATGTAGGAAGTGCACTTTAAAGTAGTGGTGTCAGATACATTGCCTGCTCGGTCGAATTTAGTTTTATCATAATACCTCACCCCAGTCGGCTAAACCACTTAGTAACATTTTCAGCCTCCGGAGAAATTTTTATAAAAGTGCCTCTACCATTAGATTATATAAACGATTAGCATTCCACCTTTTGATGCTCGCACCCAGATTCTCGATTTAAACCGGGTGGATTGAGACACACTCTGTGAATGACAGCTCTTATTTTTTTTCCCAGAGCATTTACAAGAAGCTCATAGCGGGACTCGAACCCTTGACCTTTTGAATTGGAGTCCAGCGCTGTAATCATTCGGCCACGCTGCTCCAGGCAAAAGAAGACTCGTCAACAAATTTCTTAGTGGTGGTTGTGATTGTGGTAATGACAGTGGTGACTGTAGCGGTGGTGGTGGTGGTAGGACCAGAGATGGCAATAGTGTAGGACGCGGTGAAGATGTAGATGGTTCTGAGAATGACGAAGAGAAACAAACGACTGAAGGGCGATGAGGAAGATTAAGATAGTTACGAACTGAGGGTTGCAACGACAATGGGCGCTAAAAATGTATTTCAGACTTCATTAGCAAATAAAAAGCAAGGCATTTATATCATCGGAGATCAGATTCCCTATGTGCTCTATTTTTTTAACCCTTGTAAGCAAAAAAAACCCAAAAAACACAAGTCATGCATTTAAATCATTTGCTTAAATCCCTATTGAATGGCTTGCTATCAGTCTTAACAAAGTGCGCCGTAAAGATGACGTTTTTAATTTAAGAAACTCCGATGCAGACAATAATGTGCTGTCTCTAAACCTACTGGGGGCAATACATTGTCAAAACGTTTGCTTCTTCAATCATGCAATACCCGAAATGAGCAAGAAGAAGAAGAAGAGGAAGAAGAAGAAGAAGAAGAAGAAGAAGAAGAAGAAGAAGAAGAAGACAAAGAAGAAGAGGAGAAAGAAGAAGAAGAAAAAAAAAGAGAAACTATCACCTTTGTGAATGGATTGTAAAGGCTATTGATAAAGATGACGGAAAAAGAACTGGAGCTTTGAATGGCTGATCAGGCTTTAAAAACAAAACTAAAAAAATAAAAAGGTCAATCTGATCATTATTTTGTCCAAAAACCTGCAATGATTTAGACTGCGAATGTCTAGTAGGCTGGAGATGTTATCACCCACACACAAAGCAGTTTTTCTCAAATTCAGTAACAACATTCTGAATGATTTTGGAAAAGAGGACAAGAATGTTAAGGCAACCGTTCTGTAAAGTGCAGTTTGTCGATCAAAAGATAAAGACATACTCATTTTTCTAATGCAGTTCTATTGCCAGTGATCTTTTTTTGTTGTTTTTGTTTTTGTTTTTGTTATTTCTACGTTTGGCTTTGTAAGCTTTTACATTCCTTACGGACTTCTGAAGATATCCAAAGCCACAATACTTCTCATACACATTATTAAGCTCTTCTTCCAATTTTGACACACAGACATATGCCCCAAGATCACTTAGATTTTGAGAACTTTGGCAGCAAATGAGGCCACCTGAGATTGTATGCCTCTCACACTGTAATCAAGATAATCTTACGTTCCTAAGAACAACCACACAATTTACACTTAAAATGTATCCACCCCCCCCCCCCCCCCCCCCCNCCCCCCCCCGCCTTCTTCAACCCATCTTTTTAGTCTACAAAAGCATTTACATCTATTATTTAGTCTTTAAACCTAGAATCCAACTTTTTTCCCCCTCCTCAAGGCCAATTTTCTGTTCTAATAGGGACCATCTAAAATCGCCATCTTCATGTCTGAAAGTGCAGTTATTTTCTGCTAAATCTTTGAAAAACGCTGTTCAATATTAAGGGAAGATATTCTTTAGACAGGTCTCTGTCATTCCTTTCAACAAAACCCTACCCCCTAGGGGGGTCACACAGTGCTATACAGGATGATAGCGCAGCGTAGTGATAATTTACCACTTAGTTTCCGAGACACATTTTGGCAGATCACAAGCCCTTATCGGGCCTATATCGTGAGAAACTGAAGACTGCTAAGCTTCCCGAAAGAGCGCGTCGCTATACAAAAACAGCGCGTTGCTATGCACATAAACATCGCCAAACCGTCTACCATGGCTTAACAGGGGTGTGTTAATCCGAAATTGCAATGCCAAAACAGCATGCATTGAAGCATTGTTTATCCGTCAGCCAGAACTCTTACTTGAATGTTTTCCTGAATTTAAAACCATCAGCATGGAAATAGGCCTATATCAGATTTCAGACTTGACATGATTATTTCTATTGTAACTATGATACAAATTATGGACATTGAGCTGCCATTGGTCAGTACATAAGCTGATAAATAGACAACATTCAAATGAACAGACAAGTAATCAATAACAGACAAAAAGGCAAATAAACATATTATTAAAATCCTAACAGGAGACATTTAAACCTATATAAAGCAAAGACGAAATTACTAAGAAATTAATGTAATGCCGATATTACACTGTTTAAAATCAAGCTTTAATATTAGACCTAGTGCATCTCCTAACCATAATAATATAAAAGAAATTAAGTTTCGTCTTTTGATCCAAATATAGTAAATAATTATGAGCGGATAAATTAAACACAACACCGTCTTGAAATATGGCAAGAAGTGTAAACAGTAGACAAATATTATAGCAGTGAAAGTAAACAAACACCGCCCTGGAATTGAATTTCTTGTTGGAAAATATAAAATTCAGAAATTCATTTCTTATAAAAGTAGAATCTCAAAAGGAATACTTTTCCACCGCCTCGTAAGCAAAATTTCCGGTCGGCTGCGCGAAAACCAGTGCGCTGTTTTGGAACAGACATTTTGGGATGTTTCAGTGGGTGGTTTCAAATCCTCCGTATCGCTGTTCCTGTCACAAACCAACACTGGTGCATGCGTTCGCATCATGTACTTATCTCATACCATTAGGCCTGGAGGCGTCCCGCATTTAATTTGCCTGCATTCTTTTGCATTGTTGCACCAGAAAATAGCAGGGGTACTGGAGAGGACGGAGATAATGATTAACCTTGACAGGTCGTCTCTTCTTTTCGTACTCGCACTGTTACCTCGTTCCTACTGTTAACACGCTCGTATTGTTAACCCCTTCGTACTGACTTGGTCAAGCGTTGCATCGTGGGAGAGGGAGTTAAGAGGTGTTTCCACGAGTTCAAGACGTGGCAGTGGAGGGAGAGGGGAGAGACATGGATGGATGGGATGGATGGATGGATGGATGGATGGATGGATGGATGGATGGATGGATGGATGGAACGACAAGAGGGATAGGGAAGTGATGATAAATGTACAAGAGGAAGGAAGAAGGAGAGTCAGTGGATGGATGGATGGATGGATGGATGGATGGATGGATGGATGGATGGATGGATGGAACGAAAAGAAGGATAAGGAAGTTATGATAAACGTAAATGAGGAAGGAAGAAGAAGAGTCAGTAACAAGAAAGGAAAAGAATAGGATTTTAGGAGAAGATATCCCATTTGGGAGAGGCATTATATAAATACTTGCGAGTATCAGCATAATTCATAAAAAAGCAGAACCACCTATACTGTTACCATCACCCTCAGCAACATGTCTTTCCCCTTACAGAGAAGTGAACACAACAGGGTACAGCTATTTCTTGGAGACTCCTATATCAACTACACAGAGAAAAGATGAGGATCGAGTTACATACCTCAACAAAAGTAAGTAACGTAGTTTCATGGACCGATTCAACAAGAGCTAAACATTCAATTTGGTAATCTGAAAAGGGAAGCACTATCCGCAATAACACTGCGAATAGCGGTGAGGCACTATCCGCATTGACATTGGGAGTAGCGCAAAGTGACTTCGGCAGAATATCAGTGACACCGAGAATATATACCCAGGAGCTATCTCCAGTGACAAAATTCTGAACAGTGATTTTACAAGGCAAACGTCGCCATTTTCTCCATTTCATAAGGCCAGCAGTGTAGTGCCTGTCATTGAGGATAATATTGCGCCTCTCGCGAAGAAGAGTTCATTTATTACTGCGGATAGCGCCCGAGCACTTATTTTGCAAACAGCCCCTTCGATCTGAAAAATCTGTTGAAGGTTTGAGCGTGAGAGTCTAATCCTACATTTTGAAAGAAAAAAGCAACCCTTCTGTATAATTGTATAAAGAGAACAGAACAGAACAGTTTTGGATAGCGTTGAACAGTGTGCTATAACAATTTTTATTGTTGGCAATAACGTACTTTGCTATGAACAGTAGTGTCTTCTCCATCATTAACATTAGCAGCAGTATAAATGCTATATAATTTTCAGCTGCAGCAACAGCAGTAGCAGCGTTTTAAAGCTAACCCACATAATTTGTCTTTCCTCCCCTCAGGTCAGTACTATGGTCTTACCTTAGATTTCAACAGTCAAGAGCGCGTCATCAAATGTGCTGTGGTCAAGGTATGGTGATTTTATGTGCTTTTACGTATTTGTTAACAAAATGATAATATGTATACTATAACAGCTGTAAGTTTCATTTATTTGACTTAGGTGCTGTACTTTTGTCAATTCAATTTCATTCCATTCCATTCAATTCAATTCAATTTATTCAAACGAACCCAGGTTACTGTAACATATGGGTGGTCAAACATTGATAAAGCTTGGCAGTGCAGAGATAGAACAATATAACTGCATATAATGTTTACTTCATCCCTGTTTTTTTTTTTCTGTTACAGTCTGTGATTATCTTGGCATTCAGAGAGGAGAAGACGACGGAGGAGGAGAGAAAAGCGTGGGAGTTCTGGCATGGGAGGCAGCATAGTTACAAACAGAGAATATTAGATATAGGTATGTTTTGTTATGTGTGATGTTACTGGTCTTGATGTTGAGGATGTTTTTTATATACATCTCCCGCTCTCTCTCTCTCTCTCTCTCTCTCTCTCTCTCTCTCTCTCTCTCTCTCTCTCTCTCTCTTTCCGCATCCCGACCCACTTTTCCTCCCTCCATCTTTATTCTAATCATAGTTATTTTTATTTATGTGTTCCTTTCTTCAGTGCCACCATCTATCCTTTTGCTCTCTTCCTGGCGTCTCCTTTGGTAAATTCTCCTTCTTTCTTTCTTTCTTTCTTTCTTTCTTTCTTTCTTTCTTTCTTTCTCTCTCTCTCTCATGTTCCCCCAACCTTTCCATTCCATTTCATACTTAATTTCATTGCTTTGAGCCGCTTCTCGTTTCATATCCTAAACTCCTCATTTAACCACAGCATACTGTATATGTTTCTCCAGATACTAAAAACTGCCAAGGTGTTCTGCCGCAAAATATTGAAGAGATTTCTTTCAACGCTGTGGCTGTCAGATGGAACCCCATGGAGGGACCTGTTAGGGTAAGTCTTTAGACCTGGTCAACTGGCTGGCTGGTTATCTGGTTGTTTACTGGTTAGCTGGTTGATTCAAAGCTGCTTGATTGGTTGGTTGATTGATTTTCTGGTTGGCTCCATCGGCTGGTTTATTTGGTTAACTGCTTGGCTGGCCACCCGTGTCAAATGGCAGACTAGCATGTCAGCTATATATGTCCTGCTCTATATGTTTCCTTTTTTCATTGATCATCCTCATCTTCATGGCCATCATTATCATCATCATCGTCATCTTGGTAGCGGTATGATTGTGAAAGCAAATATCCATTAGGAATTGTGCTTTGCTGACTGACTATGTTTGTTTGCCTTTAGTTTCTTTTACGTGCACTTTCATCATTATCATCACTATCTCCATAAATCACCACTGAAGCAAATACTCATCCAACACTGTAATCTTAACAAAGAAAGGACTATGCTCACCTGTATCCTCTTTTACCTTGCTAAGGTCAACATTGCCGTCCACTGCCTCAGCACAGACTTCAGCAACCAGAAGGGTGTCAAGGGGATTCCCCTACATGTTCAAATTGACACCTACGAACAGAGCCCTAAGGACAACCATCTGGTCCACAGGGGTTACTGCCAGATCAAGGCATTTTGTGACAAGGTGGGTTCTTGCATTCTGATAATGGGAGGCCAAATCTTCCAAGGCTGTGGAAAATAACAAGGATTTGCATGCTCAACATTTTCCAGATTGTTTAGTACTTCGTGGGATTATGTCTTAGGGTTTAGAAATGCAGCCGAAAAGGTCTAAGTACAAGATTTGACTAAACAAAGACTTGAACTTCTTGCAATCACATTTCCTAAAGCAAGACATTTTAAAGGTGTCGGACAATCATGGAACTTGTGAATTCAAATCTTGAGGAAACTTTCTGACGCTAGAAAGTCAACCGTCTCCAAGATTTACTCAGACTTGTCAGATGACTTTCGACTACATATGTTTCTAATCTCAGTCACGTGTAGACAGGCATAAAGTTTTCACTGAAGCGAAATATCCTGACAAATAATTAAAGTGGGTTTTTTCAGTTCTATTTCATCAGTTAATTTTTCTTATGTTAATGTATTTCGTTGATAATGGCCAGTTGTGTAAAAGGATAGTTTGAACAAGGTAGAAAATGCCATCCAGGATCTGGGGTTTTTATTTTGTTCTTTGTATGTTTCACCACAAACACCTGGGCCTATTGTCACTGTAGTAAGGAAGTTTCGCACTCAACCCTCCGATAGCATCTGTTTGGAAAAAAAAGGTCAATCTTCAAAGAAAGCAATAGGTCGAATCTTTAAGGGTAAAAGGATTAATTTTTTATAAAGAATGTCAAAGACTGATCGTATATTTCAGGATAATGATATTCGTAATGGAGGGAAAAAAATCTCGTTTTCAAAAAAAAACCACAAACCATAACGTCGATTACGAGGGCTTATACAGGTCGACGCTGAGACGACGCTGAAAGTGCTATTGAGAAGTACTTTTGCAACACGTTTCGATGTTAAACAGTTTTGTAACTTGCCCCCTCTTGATGTTTCATTCTATTTTTAATCCATTCATGCTCATTTTTTCGACGCACAACCTACTTCACATGCCCGTTGTATCTTTTGACCTTATGAAAGCATTCGCCTTTCTCATTTCGTGTTGAGATCATTGCACTGGTGTTAGAACAACACCACAGCATTGTAATGGCCGAGAGGACATGCGGCAAGGAATTGAAAAAGCTGAAGGTTGCCGGTTCGAATCCCTTTCAAGCCGCCCCCCCCCCCAAAAAAAAAGACGGACTTTGGGAGTGATGACATAAATCTGATTCAGCCTTTTATAATGTTAGAAAATCAAAGGGTCGAAACACTTGCTATGTGAGAGTGTCTTTCTCTGAAGATCTTCTCTTGTTTAGTTCTCTGATTAACAGTTTCCTACCTATGCACCGGGGTCATAACCAGGCTATTTCCCATTATTTCACTTGCTATTGCCTCCACTCGGAAGTCCCTCCCAGTGCATTTCCCACTAAAAATGGGATTTACCACTTATAAGATTCCAGCCCGTTCTAAGCAAGACTGGTCTTTTCTTTGATCAGGGCGCTGAGCGAAAGACACGTGACGAAGAGAGAAGAAGAGCGGCCAAGGTGAAGTCAGATGAATTCGGCAACCCAGTCACCACGAAAAGTAAGGGTGGGTGATCTCACGATTTCCTTTGCTTTGCTGCTTCAAGGCTTTCCACGGCGTTTTGTGCCTCGTGGTCATCCATCTTGTTGCCAGTATGACCTTCCTAGCGCTTGCTCTCTTTATGTCTTTCCTTCTTTGTCTTGCTCGCCCTTTTTTTTTTTGTTTAAAACTATGTTGTTGCAAGCGCGATTTTGGTGTTGGTTGACGTTTTTTCTGTCTTTTTTTTCTTTTGCAATACTTCAATCTTTGTGTAGTTTATCCCGTTTCTTTCTCAAATTCTTTCTATCCATCTTATTGCTAGCATGACTTTGGTAATGGTTTGCTAGTTTCTTCCCTTCTTCCCTTCCTTCTTTATTCCTTTCTTTCAATCCTGTTGTCAGCAAAACCTTGATTTGTTGATCTAGTTGTCCCCCTCCTGTATTCTATTTCTTTTCCTACCTCTAAAAATGTCTCCCTTTTCTTCCTTCCTTCCTTTCTTCATATTTCCCGTCCTTCCTTCCTTCCTTCCTTCCTTCCTTCCTTCCTTCCCTCCTCCCTCCCTCCCTCCCTTCAATCTGATCCTCCTGTCACAATATCTATCTCTTTGCACGTCGTCTCTTCCAATCACTCTAGACCGATTTTGGTTTGATCGTAAATTGACGTTTGTGTTAAATTCACTCCATAGGTCGGAAGAAGACAGAGGAAGCGTTCCACGAGCCATGTGAACGGTCTGAGTTCTACTCCATGGCTGATACCACGACACCACCGGTTTTCTTCAACCCTTTACATGAAAATTCAGAGTTTATTCACAAGGTAAGTTGGTAGATGGATACGTAGGTCCTGTCAATAACTGGGTAGCACAGGGCAAAAGGACATTTTTTTGGGAGGGGGGGGAGGTAGGGAGGAAAGAAGGAGGAAATACGATGTGCTTGTATGAGTATGGAATGTGTGTGGAAGGTAGGGGGTGGCGATTTTTCTCCTCCTTGCAAACTTTGTGCTCGCAAGACATGTGTGAATTCTCTGCGCGTATTGCATGTGTGTAAGTGAGCATATCATACGCATGCATGCTTTAATGAAGTTGTATAACTATGACGATAGGATATTTTCTTGTAATAGTTTGAAACTTATCCTGTGGCATTTCCTTTTCTTTCAGTCATTATCATTAGGTGTAGTGCCATCTCAAGATGAAGAAATATCTAGGTAAGTACAGTAGAACCTAACGTCTCTCTCTCTCTCTCTCTCTCTCTCTCTCTCTCTCTCTCTCTCTTTTTTCTCTCTCTCTCTCTCTCTCTCTCTCTCTCTTTTTTTTACTTTGTTTCGTGCCCTTCACAAAATGTCGTTCTAAACGAGCGTGGTTGACGATGTAAACGAATGGGGTTGTACTGACTTCAGTGTTGTTATTAGATTTGTGGTTGCTTCAGAGTCTTTGTTTTCATACTTGAAATTTGCTTGGTTTCCGTGGCCAAATAGGATTTGAACGATCCAGGATGTAAACAAAAGCAGCCATGCTGCAAGGTACGACATTCATTACCCCAGTAGTTGGTTTATGATGACAACCAGCATTACCCTTCTTTCATCTGGCATCACTCTGTATGCTTAACTAAAAGTAGGTCTAGTTTAGTATAACCAGCAAAATGCCGCAATGCTATTTCGTCATGCCCTAGGTCTATTGAAAAGCCACGGATTCCACTGGCGGCTAGTTTGTTAAAAGGGATGTTACAGCTGTTAGCCTTGTCCTAGGTGCTCCAATATCCAGATTTCTTCAAGACATATTAGTTTAACACTGAATCAAATTTGTTGATTCCATCATTAAGTGCACAGTTCTCATCACATTTCGAGCTGTGGCACTTCATTACTCCAAGTTTGTTTGGATTTTGTAGCATGTGGGACAATCCAGGACGCAAACAGAACTTTGGCAACAAGGGCGGCTGAGTTTACTATTTTCAGTTATTAGTAATTGATCTGTCTTATCAAAACGTCAAGGAAGTTTGGCTCACCTGTGGATTATTAGCGGTAGCACCTTATGCCTCAGGATTCTGATTGCTTAGCAACGGGAAAATTTCAAAAGTTGACCTCAATCTTTGAGTATACGAAAAAATATTTCGAGATTTTAAACACCAACATCTGCTTGGAAATAGGATATCCTTCTGTGAGGTGTGGTATGGAGAAGATTGGGACAGTAAGGTTCAGGGGTCTGGAGTGAGGGGGGTGGGGAAGGGAAGACTAGGTGTAAACTCTAGGATGGATATAACCATTGTGATAATGGTAATTGGAAGGGGTAAGAACTGCAAGAGGGAATGAAATATCAGGGATACTGAGGCCTGATCTACATGCCATTGAATGGCTTCCAACGTCAGTTATCAATGAGGTAATCTTTTTGTCAGCAAAACTCACCAGAGTGAAGGCACACATTGCTGTCAGGGTGAATGAGTGTCAGGTTTCTTCAGCCCGCACCCAGGATCAAAACCAGCTTCACCTATGAGAGCCTAAGACCTCTGTCTAATCATTATTTTCATGGGAAAGATAAGGTCTATTCGCACGGAGTGGCCAATTTATTGTTGGGTAACAGCGAGGCGGTGACACCTCTAGCTTCTTGACTTTGCGATCAAAGTATTTGGGAAGCGTGAGGAAAGTTACCGGGTTTTTGTCTGCTTAAGTCTGGAAGCAATCCGCACTTGATCTACTGACCTATATAGGTTACACCACCAAAGCTAATTAATTATGCAGAGGCAGGCACAGGCACTCAAATCTCAGTGTCACTTGCACACAAGTTGAGATTCATATAATAATGCGGTCGTACTACACGAGTGGCAGATTTACACATAACATTTTCTAACAGTAATCTCTTAACATTCCTATAATTGCTAATTTTCAAAACTGTCCATATTAGCCAAGTTATCGTACGAAATAGACGCGGGACCTTGTTCGGTTGTGGCTGATATATGATCTCAAAATGATCTATGTCCATTGTGTTAGCAAGGATGCGATTTTGAGATAACTTGAATATAGATTTAACCAATCCTGCGCTAGGGCGTCCATCTATCGTGACAGATTCAAGAACGAAGGATAGACAGTGGGCCCACTCCCCTTGATCGCTTCTCCCAAACTTGTTTGTTGCGAGAGGTCGCATGCATTAGCTTACATTCTGCGGCTTGAAATTTAAGAGTCAAGATGTAATCAAATCAGATGAACGACTTATCCGGGAAGTTGAGGGGG
>JAWQUT010000005.1:1143367-1157767 GCA_033807755.1 Ellobium chinense
CTTTCTCTCTCTCTCTCTCTCTCTCTCTCTCTCTCTCTTTCTCTCTCTCTCTCTCTCCCTACAATAGTCTGATAAAGCATATAATGAGCTCTTGACGACTCTCATTTGACACAGTGATGTCTGTTTTCATATAATTTCCTTACACAGGTCAACATCTCACCGACTTGCTAGGTTATTCCAGATTTATACCAAATAAAATAAAGACACTTTTAAACCGCGTGAGTCCACATTTGTGATACTACTCAAATTTGGCAAAAAACCCCAAAATGACACTAAGCTACTTCAGCTATTCAGATTGACTCTTCTTGTTTATTCAATCATGCACTGAGTGATGTCAGTTACGTATCGATCCTAGACGATAAAATAATAGTATTTGTATTTCACAAAAATATGGTTCGAAATGTTCATTAACTATACTCTCTACGATGTAAGTTAGATATTGAAGCCAGAAGAAGTAGTTCAGTATTCGTATTTAACACTGACGCGACATCGAAAGCCAGAGTCTATCACCCAAGGTCGGTGTAGGGGTTTGTTAGACAAACAAAATTGGGGTATCTGCACCATCAGTCTCTACGCACATACGAGCTGTTGTTTTAATCGGGCGACATGAGACTCCCTATCTTTGAGGAGAGTCCTCAAAGCCAATAGATGCTGATAAGTGAGGTGTTCTGATAAAGAGAAAATCATCGACCTAGACAACGAAGAACTGTTCATTGAATGCCAAACGTCGCAGGAATTTTTACTTTATCGCATCATAGCTTTATCCTTTCGGGGGCGAATGTTAAATACGTCAAGGAGGTTTTGGCGATGTCTGTTTGAGGTCTTTGGCTAAATAAACTTTGCGATAAGGTCACTTTATCCTAGCAAAACATTTTAATTTAAACCACTGGGTGATCTGTTTTAGAAATTTATCCTTTAAAAAATAAAATGCTTACCTAGATGTCCGTAAACCTCTTACACATTTAAATGTCTGGTTAATCTTTCTTCTGCATCTGATATTCCATTCTTGTTTAGTATGTGTAGGCTGTTTACAGTATATTGTATACATAATATGGATTTATGCTGAAATAATTCGTTTGTGTGCGTGTGTTTGTCTGTCTGGCTGGCTATCTGTCAGTCACTTACTCACGAAACATATATCACATCTCAAGAAACATACATTACATTTCAAGGTTTAGGAGGCAAACCCCCATAGAACCCATTAGATTTTAGGGGATGCATTGCATTTTGCTTTGAAGACACCGTGTTCTTGCATAGGTTCAATGTGCATTATCAGGAAGCGATAATGTCATATTATGATGTCGTGAGATACGACAGGATTGCTCTAGAAAGATAACTTGTTCATTCTGGAGCATTATTTTTTTTTTATAACGCCTTGTGTCTGTCAAGGTTTTGGTATACATTTTTGTTTGTCATCCTGAATGTGTATTTGCCTTTCCTTTATACCTGCTCACACAGTGAACCACCGACCTGTCTGTTTAGGGGAGAGTGGGGAGAAGTGGTCCATGGGGAGAAGTGGGCCACCAGAGAGCCAAATATTGTGGAGGTATCCTTCTTGGCATATTATTATAAGAAAAAACTTTGAAAACGAGTTTCCTTTCCAGAGGAGTTCCGACAGAAGCATTTGCGCCATTATCGAGAGAGTGACCAACAGCTGTTCGTTTTGGCTCGAAAAGGCTGGATTTTCTTTATGATTATGTCGGAGATTAAAATACAATCATATGAAATGATTTTATCTTGCATTTTGCATGTTATGGTTAGAAAATCAAACCAAACCCCCTGGACCACTTCTCCCCAATGGGGGGAACCACTTCACCCCACTTTTTCATGTCTTTATGATTGATCATTTGTACCTTTATCCTCACTGAAAATTTCACTGGGTATGACTGCTTTTTTAACCAAATATACAAGCTTTGTATTGGTAAAAAAAATATTGCCTTATCTCTTGTAGTTTACCTGTGGTTGTGGATTTTGTGAAAAACGTGGTTTGGTGGACCACTTCTCCCCACTCTCCCCTACCGCTTGATAATATCACGCATTCGTTCATTCCCTGTCTCGGTATCTCCTTTTATTTTACCTACTTTTCCTGCTTCTCTTCCTCCTTCCTTCCTTCCTTCATTCTACCTCTGTTCGCTCTTTCCTTCATGTCTTCCTTCCAACATGCCTTGAGAATAACTTACATAACTGCTTACCTCCTATACGATCGCTATCCCATTCACAAGCCTAGTCACCTACAAACTTTTCCACCTATTTGCTTATTCCCCTGCCTAATTACTCACCAACCCAGCACTTAAGTGACCTTCTGTACCTTCTTTCTCCAGTCTTCCTACCAGCCTCGAACTGCCTGATTCTTGCGATGACTTCTATACCAGCAGTCCTGCAAAACGTCCTCGTAGAGACTCATCTAGCAACCTGAAGGAGCAACCTAAAGGTACGACAAGATAAAATAATATAGGCTAATAAGATAAGATACAACTTTATTGCCCACATAAGGCACACTTGTTTCATTTCCAGCAAAATACAAATATGCAATACAAACAAAAAACCCCATTTAATTAGACACACTGATGTAATATAACTACTCTGCACACTCTTAAGCATACCCTACACAAGCCATACCCAAGACTTTGAAAACCTCAGAGAAGTCAGCTGCCTTTCACAAAAATTAATGTGAAAATGGGGTACTCAACACTGTTCTGGTGGTCAGCAAGGGGTCGAAATTCATTAAAGCTGTGGGAGCTATTTTGCCTGTCAGTAAAGTCTCAGAGTTTCATGAGCTGGCTTAAAATAATCCTGCTAATCAGAAGTTCTTCTAATCAAAGGTCTATTTATCAGAATTTCCACTTGTCAAATTTTATGAGGCAGACAGGGATACGCTGTATGCCAATGAATTTTTTTGCTTTATGCAGCAATACAGAACTCTATTTCATTTACGTTTTGGTACATTGGTAATTCTCTGTGTGTAAAAGTCTGAGAAGTTTGTACTTCAAGATTATGAATTATCTATGGGTCCATGGGGTCAATGAAACATTTAATACTTTGATCTAAAAAAGTGTTAACTATACTTCATTAATGACTTGATGATTTCTCCGTTTTACAAATGATGACGAAAATGCCTATAATACTATAATAATTACCTACAATACTGGCGAGGGCAATATTCTAATATCTAATTTTCTTTGATAATATCCTCAGTACTTCTTTATGTGAGAGAACGTCATGAAAGTGTGTACACAGCCCTCATGCTGGAAGTCCCTACGTTACACGGTCTTCTCAGATCGGTGAGTGCTTTGACTAGCGTGAAGACTGATTTGTTAGAATAAATAGCTTTACTATGCATAAGCACTGGTGTCTGTGACCAGTGATTATTATGTTATACAGAAAGATTTCTTCAAATTTGTGTTTGTTTGTTTTATGTTGCTAACTAATGTAAAATACTTTTGATTTTTACGTTATTATGAGTAAAAAGCAGATCTCATAGCTAATTCTTTGTGTTTTTTCCAATCCTTCAGATTGAGCAAAAGTATTCTATAGCCCCTTCAAAAGTGAAAAACTTCTACAAGAAGTCCAAGAAAGGGTAAGTGTTGCAGAATAAAGTTATACCAAACCCCATATTTAAATATTATGAAGTTGAGTCCAAATATCCATAAAAATGGGCATCTCACAAAGATGTAACAACAATTATGGTTGTCCCCCATTGCGAAGGTTGGAAAGGAGAGGGGGGGATGGAACGTCAAGAGTGTCACTTAGATATCAATACTAGATTTAGATGAGAGAGAGGAGATGAAAACCCACCATGAGCATTTGCCCGTAGAAACTACATCGAGCGAAGGGACATAATTCATTAAATGTTAGTGTGTTATATAATGTGTCCATGGGGATGCCCCTTGGTGTAGATATGAAGGATCAAAACAGCTAGATGGTTTGAAAACATTTCAGAAACTTTCAGACTCGAAAGAGAAGGGAGATGTGCATTTCATGTGTAAAATTTTGGGTGAATGAAGACAACATTAAAAGACGCCAAGGTGTGTACCTACCCTGTGGATAACATTTCATTAGTACAAGTATATATATGATTGTTCCCATCATTATTATTATCATTGGCCATAGCTCGAATCTAGAGGATAAGTTATTAATGCACTCCCCCATTTCGTGTTACAAATAATAACTCTGTTCGCTCAGGTACTATGTTCCCTCAGACACTATAATTATGTTAAATGAGAATGCAACAGACATAAAAAAAATTTATTATTATAAAAGATATTACGAACATTTGTATGTTTTATATGAACCACATTTTGTTTTCACTGCAGATGATGACAATGTTTATAATCTGCGTTTAAGAAATATTATGACCATTTCTGTGAAAGTTCCATTTCTATATTATCATATTAGGGCAATAAATGAAAATTCTACACAACTTACAAGCGGTACTACTAATGATGATGAGATTGAGGCAACAATTCAGTTGGTCGGTGTCTGTGATGAGCAAAAGATACGGAAATTTTATATTAATGGGTTACATTCTTGTGGTTTTCAGAATTCTTGTCAAGCTGGATGACAACATAGTTCGCCATTACTCCCACGAGGCCACGTTTGTCATCGAGATGAATATGCTGAATGAAAACGGCGATTATGAGATTATATTGATTGAACACGACCCTGTGTCTTTATAACAGCGTCGAGTTAGGTCATGATCCTCCTTCCATTGTGACACTGACAGAAGCTGAATCGTCCAAAAGTCTTGTGCCTTCAATGAGTCTTCTTCAGAAAGCTTTTAGTCCTCGGAGCATCATGACAGCCGCGCTTTGTCTGTATACCATAATCAGAGGGTCCCATTGTCTTCATGGCACCTTCATATTACCTGTTTTCATGACTTTGGTCTGCTATCTGACGCAAGGCGTTCTGATGCCGGAAACACTGAACTAGTAATACCAGAGTGCATTACGTTCACTGCTTGATCTTGAAGCCATTAGCTTCAATCTGAAGAGCACCATTATTATCGTATTTCTATGATTTGTGACAGAACTGAATGACCTCCAAGAATGATGGGTAAAGACGATGACACAGTACCTTCCGCTGGTAGAATTTTCAGAATATTGAAGACTGCACAGGACCGTCATCATGGACATGCACGGAAACTTCCGCTGACTTCAAGAGGGGAAAGAACTCACACATTTAACAGTCTCGATGGCAGCATACAAAAATTGTGTGTGGAACAGGATGGTTTGTTTAGAAGGGAGAAGGGCTGTGTGTGTGCGTGTGCGTATGTATTATGATATGATAGAAAAATTACTGAGAACTCCGTGTGAGGGTAAAGTTGTAGCAATAAACTACAACTTTGCATCAAACAAGCAGCTAGCTATGGTCTGGTTGGAGATAGTGAAAATGAGAGAGGAGAAAAGAAAGAGGGAGAGAGGAAGAGAGAGAGAGAGAGAGAGAGAGAGAGAGAGAGAGAGAGAGAGAGAGAGAGAGAAAGACTTCTATAAAGTTTGAGAGAGAATGGTATAATTTCAGATCAAGTCATTATGTACAGTGAACAAATTATAATTTCAAAACATATACAGAAGGCCATGTAAGACTGTATTCTTTTGCTTGTACCTGATGCTGACATTATCAGGGACCATGTGAATAGGTCTATGTATTTTCTAAAATGAACTCTGTGCTTAGCCAGTAGATGTTCACATTTTGTAATATAAAAATGGCTTATAGACAACCATGAATAGCTTTTTTTTTTAAGCTTTATTCCTCCAAACCAGCACAATCTGCAGAAGACATTTGGAACACATAAATGCATTTCTGGTGATAGGTTAGCTTGCACCAACAGGATGGGACTTTTCTAAAATTAACTTTTTAACCTGAAAGCCACAAGATGTCCCCAGTGTACCCACACCATGTAGGACCATGCCCCGCTTTACTCGGGAATAAACACCCATGAAATCCATATTTCAACCCACATGGGACCCATCTGATACCCAAATGAACATAGTTATAGAGTAGCTAAGCAACCAAATGTGAGAATTGCATTTTTAGTCAATAAGGTAAATAACATTTTTTTCTTGTGTACATGACTGGCTAGTTTGGTAGGAGGAAGACGGCATGTACTTGAAAAAAACCCAACAAAAATGGGCAGCTAAAGCTACCAAAGATATCTTACCAAAAGAATGCAGCTGAATAAGACAAAGAAGAAAAAGAAGAAGAGGAAGAAGAAGAAGAAGAAGAAGAAGAAGAAGAAACTGGCTGATATTGGTTCCCATCTTCTACTTTGTCACTGCATTATACTTTCTGCATAACCTGCTCACATGGTCCATGACGATAATGCAGATAATTATGAACAAAAACGTGACTGATGCATTGTGTAACATAACCCTATATAGACTGTCAAATTTCACCATAATATTGTTTCATGTTTCTGTACTGTTTAGTAGAAAAATCACGTTCATATTTCCTTTTTTTTTTTCTTTAAACACTTAATCTTGGGAGGTAGTCTCAGTTGTAACATAACTAACAGGTATAATAATATATCAATAACTATATAATTATTACAGATGTACAGATGCGTTAATAAGGTATGCTATCTATGCGTGACGTTTGCACTTGTAGAGGGCTGCTTTTGTTTTGAGGCCTTGATGAAAGAGAGCTCAGGAAGGTTGTATAGAAAGAGCGTTGGGATTTTAAATAATGTTGTGACCATGCATGTTGAATGGCAGAATATGTCCGATTCTTTTGCAAAGAATGGGGCACCTCATGAAGATTCTTTTTTTTTTACTCTAAATATTTGTTAATCAAATAGTTGCTCGGCCAGTTAGATAACTAGTCAGTTTTGTTGTTTTTTTTTGTTCTTTGAAGTTTGGTTGGCCAAATGCCTGAAGATCATACCCAAGTTAAAGTGAATATTAGACATTCTTTTTTTTGCTACCTGTACTGTTCAGTTATCTTACTGCCGATGTCAGAAGCTTAGAATGTACCCAGACGCTTTCAATGCATTTTAGTTTTAGATTTCTATCTAAACGCGTGTGGCCCATTTATAAGAGATAATACCTTTCCCTCAGTCTAGTCTTTGCAGCTTCGTCCATTATCCGACAAACCACGATAGGTCATTGCCAAAGTCATAGTGCTCAACACAATAGACGTCATTCAGTTTTAGTGGATGGCAGTTTGCCACGATGCCAACAGGCAAATAACGCTTCATCCCATGCACATCGTGGCAGTTAATTTCTCCACTGATTTCATCATGTGTAAGTCACAAACCGACCATATCTGGTCTTTTTTTTTTTTTACAGATTGATGGGCAGTGCTGTTCCTGATTGTCTCAGAAATATGTAAAAGATGGATTTTCCCCTATCCAAATTACCTGTTCCAATTTTTAAACTGAGGTTTATGCTCATGACGTCACTACTATTGTGGTGTCTGCAGTCAAATTGGTGTTTTGAGGTCAAATTCTTCAAATATGGCGGGGTTTTAGAGAAGCTGGCGTTGAGAAAAATCATTAATTTTAATCGGTTTTTTTTTTGGTGTTAATTTTCAGCCTAACCGATATGTTACACACAATGACGTGTGTGAGCACAATAATTACAAAAAGAGGAGCGGTGTTAATGATGTAGATGAAGTTTGGTAGTTTCCTTCGCACGATAAAGCCGCAAATTTTGCGGGTGCTTTGACTAGTAATGTAAAAAAAAAAAAAAACGTTCCAAATCAGTATCTGGCTTGTAGAAGAAAAGCAGCACTTCGCAGTTGGTTGATTGAGATGGGTGAACGAACTTAAACGTATTTTTTTTTCAGTTAGCGTATGTTACAGTACGCCACCATGAGAGTGTAGGCTAAGTGATACTGACTCAATGAGAATGTGTCAACGGGAAGATGTGTTTGTATGAGCCTTTATTCTGTTTCATGAGCACTGCTGGTCGGGGTACTTGATCTCATGTCATCATCTGTTTCGATTTTGATTCTTTTTTTTTTCTTTCTTTTCAATAATTAGCTAGCCATGCTAAGTAGAAGTTGAAATCATGATAAAACTATGTCCTTTCATTCTACCCACCGATACTGTAACTGTAAAAAAGTAAGGCATCCGTAATATTCACCTAACAGTTCGCCCTTCAACTTCATAAATTGGCCGATGTCAGTCTCTGCACACTAAGTTATACAAGCCTTAAGTTTTAATTATAGGACATCTAGCTTGGGCAGTTTCATTTAAAGTTCAGGGAATAAGACTGACAATTTATGGGGGTTTGGGGTTTGGGAGTTGTGGGGTTGGTNCAGTTCACATGACATTTTTGTTTTTAAAAAAACGGTAAGGATTCAAAGAATGTAGCATGATGTTGCATTTCTAAGTCAAAATTGCAGAGATCTAGTTCGGTATGAGAGATGGATGGCATTTCTGTTTGTGCGAAAAGTCCTATAATCCGATTATCTTTGGGTTTCTCCTTGCGTATTTTGTCGCCTTGTTTCCAAGGTATCCATTTCTTGGCAGTCTGTCGGGGATACAAGACTCATCTCTGATTCAGCCACAACTATGATGAAAAGGGACCTGTAATCCTAACTCAAAGAAAGTAACCAAACAATTTCTTTATAAAGAAAAATGAGATATGGTATTTTAAGATAAATAGTATGTCTTTATTTGAAGTCACTGGGTGGAATGAAAAGCTAGCAGAGTTCGCCAGATATCAAAGTCCCAAATGTCCTAATGAGACATCCATAAATTTTCATTATTTTTGGCAAGATGTAATTCAGTTATGTTTAAATAATGCAAATATTGCGTGGACATAGAGTGTACTCTTTATCACAATGATGCACTTAAAATGATCCCAGACTATTTTCTGTAATGATCGCAACCTTGCGAAATAGCTTTGGATTAGAAGGACAGGTTGCCACTTTCTTTGATACTGTGTGACTTAGTTTTTCCTTCGTCCTATTTCCTCTCTCATACTCGGTGGCTCATACTGTGTTCACTTAATTTGTAATTTTGAAATACCATACATGCGCTGGATGCAACAGATCTGATGTACATATTAAATGCGTACTGCCTTTAAATTCTACTTTGGTTGATTAGTGTGTTGTCTGCCTGTTGTATGAAAGTCATAATATTTTACAGCGATATTTAAGATTAATGTCGTTTGTCTTTTGTCTTATATTAATTTGTAAATGTTTGTGTCTGATGAGAATAAGATCTTCAGAAAAAAATGGAAGAAATGCTTGTATAGTATATGCACATAACTTTGTTAGAATCTACTGGTTTATATGATAAGCACAGTTGATTATCATTGTTTTAAAGCTTACGGTTCAAGATAAGAGTTCGACTCCTTAGTCCAGCTGACTTATTTATTTACTCTGTTGTTTTACAAAATGTTTAGCTGGCTGAATAGGCCTCTGCGTCTCTGTTTTAATAAATAATGACAGACAGGGTAAATTATTATGTCTATCACATACTAATGCATGAATGGAGCACAGATGTTATAGCTGAACATTGTGCTTGATATATTTTGTTTCCATAATAGCCTTCATAGACTCTTTGGGCACCATCAGAACTCAATGCAGATCATTTACTGCATTACTGTATATTTTTGACTGACTAATTACATAATATATTCAAATGTGTGCAGCAGTTTTATGTGTGATATTTAAACTGACATTTATATTATAATATATACATATGTTATTATTCTCACATTTTGCATTGCTATGCTCACTTTTTGCTGAACTTAAACGAACTGGTTTAATTTTACATTCCAGCTGGCCGTTGTTTACAAGTTTGTTGTAAGTTATATACTTTTCTATGGCAACAATTTATCAAAAATATTGAAAGTAATGTCCTGTACTTACAATCCTGTTGTGCTTGTTATTGTAATTCTTATTATCTAGCAACATTCCATGGCAATATGGTAGGACTGACTGCTGACTTCAAGCAGCATAAAGACAGTGCCTTTGTTGATAAAGGTCATCAATTAATGGTTTCCTGATTTCTGTGTTTTTTCCAGTTTACATTCCACTAGAAAATTTTACAACATAAAAATCTATTAAGAGAACCATGACAAGTTTTGTAAATGCTAATCAAATTCAGGACACAAAACTAAGAACGAAAAAGGAGGCCCGGGGNGGGGGGGAAGGGATTAGAAGGAGGGGTGGAGGGAAGAGGGTGGCTATTGTGAATGCAGGTTGATTTGCAAGCAGTTCTCAAATCACTTTTAAATTGTGAATGTGTATGATTATTATTTACTTTAATATGGGGTTTGCTCTGTCAAAAATAACCAGCACCATTTAAAAAGCTGTTCAGTACCACAACCCTTTGACCCGAAAAGATCGGTATAATAGTCTGGCCGTATAAGTAGCCTTTGGACCCCGAAAGACCTACATATTGGGCTTTCATTTTCAATAGTTCTATAATTAAAAATGCAGTCGAATATTATCCTTGCAATGCAGAGCTCTTAACAAACGCCTGGGTTTCATCAACGTTTCTACACGATTATGTAAAATTGATTCAATATTACACCGAGAATGTGAAGTTTGTTGGAAGTTAGACTGTTAGAAGCTGCAGTAAATGACTTTGCCAAAACCTGGAGAAAACGATCACAAAGAGTCGGAGGAGGACAATTTTGAAACTTATCTCGGTTTGGTAAGGGCAGTCGCCGTGAGAGTAATGTTAAGCGCCTCTTATCCTTAGCCCCACCCACCCCTCTTTTTTTTTTTTCTTCCTTTTGTTTGTAGGGGATAGGAATGAGTACTGCAAGAAAATCGCCTTTTACGGCATCATCCATTGTTGGTGATTCATTGCCCATGACGACAAAATGCTCCTATATGACGACGTATAATTATTGAACATCAGGTTTCTGTTAGTGATAGCTGACATGTACGTAGATATATAAAGATCACAGTATGATGATGCTGAATTATAATTAATATGTTGCGCCTCCCACTTTACGCATTTTCAGAACAGTATGCTGATCTCATAAATACTACTATTATCGAGCTTATTAAACTTTATTTCAAAGACATTCCATTCGCTTTGTACATTTTATAAAGACCTGGCTGTTATTGAAATAATAGATATAGGATATGTACATTAGCACTGTTTGTACGTATTCCATTTACTGTATATCAATATCATTCCATTGTATCGTTGCAGGAGGTAATGCAATGTATACGAGTCATTCCATACTCTAATAAAAACCACTAGACACGTGATATTCCGGTGTTGAAGTTGAATTTGTATACACATAGATAAGGATAAGAGTGTTGGAGGATAGAGTAGTCATAATGAAGGTGATAATGATGTTGTTGATGATGATGATAATTATGGTGGTGGTGGTTGTGAGGTTCAACCTGAAGTTTACTGCTGTTCAAATCAGTGACATAGTAACAGTGACAAGTTCCTGACGCCGAAGTTTTACATGTAGTTTCATCGTGAAAATTCCTCGGAGGTTTTGAAAATCATTGCTCTGCTTAATTGGTACGCACAATTGGTACAACAGTGCTGTTCAAAATAGCATTGAAGCCATTACATACAAGGCAACGAAGAATTTTTGTTAAATAACGTTTTCCTCATCAGAGTAGACATATGGCATTATTAATTGGGCTTATATCTCTAGACCCCCACTCTCTCCCCATCTCCCCTCTCACCCTCCTCCCCCACCTCCATCGAGCCAAAAAAAACAAAAAAACGAATGGAGCAACGTGCCGCAACTAAAGTTTGCCATTGCTCAGTGCTGTTGGCGGAGAGAGGAAAACACACTGCAGTTTTAAAATCTATGAAAACTTTCGCAAGCAATGTGTTACGGTTTAGTGGCTAAAAATATTGATCAGTTTGACCTTCTCCACCTTTCCAATTTTGATAAACTTTTGTCAGGGAACTCATTTGATGCTGCTTTTCAAGATTTTTTTTTTTTAACTTTCAGTTGTAGGTATAGACAAATAGATTCGTCCCGGTGTAAATAGAGCTGTTACCGGCTCATGTTTGTTCAGCTGCCTTTGCCTCATTTTCTGGAGATCCTCTCCAGTCTGCCCTTGACCATCTGCTGTTCCTCTTCCACGTGTGAGATAGTGGGTTTGGAAGAGGCGGAGGGAATGTTAAGTTTAATGCCTCTCAGAAGTGCGTGTACATGTTCAACATGTGGCTTGTCGTTAAGCTACCCATGTCAGTTTAAAGCCCAGGCCACACTGTATCTTTTTAATGAAATTAAATGAAAGAAGGATTTTTATTTGCCGCCCAACAACAAAACTGTTTTAAAATGTCATTATAATCTAAAAACACCTTATTCATAATACAAATTAAATACATAGAACAGTACACATTATAATACATATTACAAATAAAATACATAACAGTTACCTGCTGTGCAGCGCTCTGGTCCTCTCCTCCCCCCTCCCCTCTAAATTTAAACCCAAGTACTCATTCATACCTGAGTGGAATGGTGAAAGGGGAGGGAGGTGTATTTGTCAAGGACACTGTTAACCGCCTGGCTCACGAGTCGCACACATAAACCCTAGACATGACAGTTTTCAGTTTCTGAATATGACTCACAAACCACATGGTCACGCTGCCATCTTTTGCACTTTCTCATGTTTCATGAATCTTCCCAAATGCGGTTCACAGCCAGTGTTCACTACAAAATGGTGATAGCAGCTGTAGTGTTTGGCGATATGATAGTGATGCTGATAATGATGATGAAAATGACGATGACATTATTGACAATGATGATGGTGGTTTGTATTGATGACAAGAATAATGAAGGTGACATTGTTGGTTCTGATGGTCTTAGTGATATGTTATAATAGTGGTGGCAGAAGTGGCGATGGCTGTGGTAGTGTAAGTGGACAAGACTATTGGTTACAGACCTGTAATGGGATTGGAACCTTTTTTCCTCTACGGGCTATATATTAGCATTTTGAGCTGCCATGTGAACCTTAAGTTTTAGCTTTTACCCAGACCAATATCAAATTTAAGCTTATTGTGTGGCCCGAATTTTGAGACTGACTCAATCCTAGCAAGCCCATTGAAAATTTAAGCTAGGTTGCTATTTGTAAACAGACACTACCAATTTCACTGGTCAACGCCAAACTTCTCTTCCGTCTTTGACACCCTTGACCTGACAGTTCCAGCCCAGGGCTAGCTTGTGCCTGGCAAAATAAAATAAAATGGACACAGTTTCCCACTAAATCAAAATTTGCACCCTGGAACTCTTATCACTGGAATCAGGGCATGCCAAAAGAGGAAAAAGGGGAGATAAAATATAGTCCCAAAGTAATATGACTTTGGAATTTCTGAAGTAGTATCCCTTGAACAAGAGACGAAAGAAGGTGTTGTAAGCATATTATTATTATAAACTTCATAAGCGATAGCCCCAGTGAGGCTGACGTCCTACTTATGAATATTGTTTGAAGGATTAACAAACTGTAGAGTTAAGAGAGTCAGCTCCTTTAGGTTACTGACTTCTAATTGGATGAAAATAGCATATTGTTGTATATGTGTTAGGAAGACAGTAAAATGTGGAGAATGGGCCCTAGATTAGTGAACCTACCTGCGAATTAGTTTGTATTCTCTCCTGATTTTGTAAACTAAACCTGATGTTTGGGTCATGCACTTCGATTTCGGTGTGGCATTCTGTGCGAAGCATTGTCGTTAAGGAAACTAGTTAGCTTGTTTACACCTTTCGATGTATCGGTTGGTAGCTCGTAAACGAAATGAAAGACCTATATTTTAAACATCATTTTTAATAAAAGCTCATTGAATGCTGCAAAGTATTAAAGAAGACTTAGATATTTTACCCCCATATTGCTCATTTTGTGATGAATTTGGCAGTGAAGGTAGGGGACTGACAGTGACTATCACTTGGAAAGATCCTCGATATTAATGGAGTTACTGAACTCCTCATAAATTTTTCTTTGAGAGTAGCAATGAACTCTGTACAACTTAGAATACTGTAAAAGTGTCTAATCAGCTATCTATGGACTAGAGCAAATTCAGCTAAATGATGATATTTCATCCTTCTGAATTTATCGCCTCAACAAGAACTGCATTTTTTTCCCTCATACACTGTTAGAAAGCATTGAGCAATGACAAGCTCTTCTTGCGGTACTGCAGTACTGCGGTACTGCGGCACTGCGCACGCTCCATAATATGTCACTTTGTGATCGCCTACCGGCGCCTACCGGAGTTCTCGGGCATGTGGAGAAGTCACCCCGCCTCAGCAGCGTCATCCCTACCTTTCCACTGGTCTACATTAGTGACGCTATGTAATATATTGTTCAGCCTTTACCTGAAATACCTAATATGAATTCATAATTAAAGACTAGTGGAGGTCTGTAAATTAGTGTTTTCCACCTTGCTTGTGGTGCTTGTAGGTGATCATGATTGCAGCGACGCTGATGGTTCTAGTGATGATGGAAGCTGGTAGCTTATACACATCT
>JAWQUT010000005.1:1157921-1191565 GCA_033807755.1 Ellobium chinense
ATTTTTATTCTTGCTTGTTTCTTTTTTTTTAATTTGTTGATCCTTAGACAGTTACGTGCATATTTACCTTAATCAAACATGATGAGGATGTTGATGATATAATGATGATGGTGGTATCGACAAAGATGTGATAGACATTCAAATTAATGGCGTATGCCTAAACACGCAAACGTGAAATGAAGGTAAGTTTTACTCATTTGATGATCAAGGTATCGTCTCATCTAGTGTAATCTGTCAGGATAAATTGATGTGAAATTGAAGGTCTTTCTGAATGACGTTTTGTCTCCCGCCTCCTTTGCGCACTGACACAGAAAAATCTCCTCTCCCCAGTCTTAAATCACCCTGGTCGTGTTAGAAATAATGCTTCGCTTTAGGATCTAATAATCACTGACATTAATGAATTCTAAAGAGATCCTCAGCAACCATGATTAAAGTTAAGTTACAACCGATACCATTCTCTTCTCGCTTAACAATTCTCGCTTCCATTGACGACTTTTTCCTCTGCTTCTTCTTCTACCCCTCATTATTTCATCTTATTCAAGACAGCATCATCGCTACAAACTTTCAACGCCATTGGTAAATAGATGGTGGTTATTTAAAATCTCAAAGGTTTGTAGCATAGTTTCATAATCTTCACCATTCCCATCTTCACGACCGTCCTCGACCATCATCATCATAATCTTTATTTCTTACATTAAGAAACAAATATCTTAAATTTTAATATCACAATAATAAGTACATGCATTTCAAAGACTGTAGCCGCGACTCTAGATTCTTCTCAACACCAAAACGTAATGGAGGACAACACTCCGAATTTACCCATGATAATCGAGATAAATACCGAATGTATAATTGTCCGACACACCTCGTTAGCACTTCCTCTATTCCTCAGTAGAAAGATCTTTTCGCTTTTCTTCACAACCAGTGAAGTAGTATCAGGACTGGGTAGTGGGTAGGCCTAGACTCTATATGAGTGTCGCTTATGCAGCTCTCATAAATTATTCCAGTCTGGATGGAAATTTAGATTTACCCAGCCTCGCCTCAACCTTCATCCCAGGCAGGTTTACCGATATGGTCTTTAATCTTAGATTTATCAGTCAGTGGTTAGTGAACAGGGTGAATGTCTCACTGCCAGTGTCAGGACATACACTCATACAGTGAAGTTAGTGAGTTGGCCTACACTTAGACTAGAGGTCTACACATCACAGTAAATTCAAACGGAGATAACATATTATACTCTCCAGTAAGTGTGGCATCCCATAAGTCTGGTACTGGAAAAGGAAGCCTAGTTTCTCTTTTTTCATGGTCAGGCTTCTGAGCTTCTCAGCTTGCACTGACCTTTGATCAATAATAGGTGCCACTGTCTTAGAAAACATCCATGTAGTCTTAGAGCGAAGATATACTAAGTCCGGTTTGAAGACAACAAATGAAGGAGCATGCCTTAATTACAAATAAAATAGAGGAGATGACGGACAGTAAGGTATACTAACTCCAGCTTGCAGACACCTGTCCGAGGACAGCCGGATTGAAGTGTCGCATGTTGCATTCTATCCTTCAAGACGGACGACCCGACGACCGGAAATGACTAATAGCTGTAGGCGGGACATAAAATCGCAAAATCTAAAATGTCAAAATATAGACTACATTAAATCCTAATTTTAAGGCTAGATTTGATTCCAGCACACTCGAAAACCCCCGGGTGCCAAGGATTTGTGATTTTCAGCGTATTTTAAAAAATTAAAAATTTGTTTACATACACACGAGTTTGTTTGTTTTTTTACACACACACTAAAAAATTTTCCCCATGTGTAGGTTACTGTCACTGTTGCAATAGGGTGTGTCTTCATTCCAAGTCTTTCGTGAACATTGCAAAGTTCTGATCTGATTTTTAAATTTTTCGGATAAGTTAATAATTTTTATTGTGCACATTTATCTCACACAATGGCTTTGTTTCCACCATCAAAAGAAGTGATGATATTCGCCACACTTGCTCCTTAATTTGTTTATGGGATGAATTGACATTGATCGCTGTTTACTGCGCCTTATTTTTCGCAAATACAGCAGCAACGCTAACTTCTGTTTCCTAGAAAACACCATTGTGTCGAATGAGGCCAATGTCTTGTTGCTTGCTCATTATGAAGGCAACAAATGGCGGACGCAGTATACTTATATTTTTGTATCCTTCAACTGTCTTCATTTTACAGACAACAGGCGGACGGATCCAGTATATCTTCGCCCTTAGAAGACATCCATGTTGTCTTAGAAGACATCCATATTTGTTCAAGGCAACCTAATTTGTGGCTATCTCTAACGACAGCACCGATGATACAGTTCATTTAGTCGTAGACAAGTCATGGAATCGGTGCTGTTGTTAGAGAAGACCCTAATTTGTTGCCTGAGCATTCAATCTGAAAAATTTGCCAGCAGTTTGTTGTCTCATTTGACCAGATAGATGTTTGCTAGATTATGGAAGGATTTCCATATTATGTGGGCCATCCTATACTGCCTATAGCCTGCAGGGAAAAACGAGATTGCAGGAGTTGAACACGATCACCTTTCTTTCTTTGTGTATCCCGCCACAAAAAAACCAAGCCCCCCCCCCCCNAAGCCCCCCCCCCCCTGTTTATACCAGCCCCATCAAAATAATTCTTTTTTAGTGTGTTTATAATATAAATTGGTACGGGTCAGGAGCATGTTGTAGGATGGCCCACACATGGAAATCTGGCTATCTCGAAGGACAGTACCGCGATGATAATGATACAGTTCATTTAGTCATAAGCAAGTCATGGACTGTATCGATATTTCGACTAAATGGTGCCGTTGTTAGAGAAAGCCGGAAATCCTTCCCAGAT
Source organism: Ellobium chinense (assembly GCA_033807755.1). Lineage (NCBI taxonomy): Eukaryota > Metazoa > Mollusca > Gastropoda > Ellobiida > Ellobiidae > Ellobium > Ellobium chinense. Next base: position 1,160,774 of record JAWQUT010000005.1, read on the forward strand.
TACTGTGCTAAGCGCACCCAACTATATTGCTTTACTGCGTTTGCTCTCATATACCTTGTAGATACACTTTTTGTTGAAGTATTTAACATTGAAATGCTAGTTGATCAATGCAGTTTGTTGCAACAACAATAGGAAAATATATAGGAAGAACAGCATCCAAATTGTAAAGGAGCAGTCCTTTGAAATATCACTTTTTCAAGGGTAACATCACTGTTCAAGTAGGCAGTCTCTGTCAGTCTGTGGCGGTCTTATCCTGCTCAATCATGGTAAGGAAACCAGTGCTGCAGATTCCTTTCAGACTTTTGTCTTTTCTTGCTCTAGTGTGGAACAACCTGATGTTTCCATGTATGGCTATTCAAAGTAGATAAAGATTCACTCTTATTTTCACAATATAATATTATACTCGTCTGCCTAATTTCTTTTCTCATGAGTATGGAAAAAGTTGCAGTCAAGAGCAGTTGTGATTACCCAGTGACTTCCTACAGAAACATAGCGTTTTGTTTTTGTAGGAAATACTGCGAGTAAGCAAAATTGCAGTTATTTGGATTGCAAGTAAACACTAACAGAGTCAGCTATATATTCTTTAATGCATGTTACTTAATGTTAGACAAAAAAAACTGTAACTGGGTGCAAGGCATAATAGTATTCATTACTTATTAAGGGGGAAGAATGAATGTGAGTTCAGTCTGATAATTATTTCAGATGTTGTTACATATTATCCAAGGAAATATGCCACTGGGGATTTTACCAAATTGATGAATCAATTTTGAGAAGCTAGGCCGAAAAAACCTATACTAGAACCCAGTTCCAAGGTCTCTCAGCTTGCAAGGGTGAACTTGCTACCACTACACCACAGGGACGCTAACTTCACAGCAATTTAATTCTTAAATATCCACTGCCTGAATGTGTTCCCTAGTTTCCACATGCGAGCCTAGTATTCACCTATGATCGTCACACTTTGCCTACCCAACTGCTCACACAATGATGATATGAGTAATTACTTGAGATGCTAAATTCAGCAAATTTTGCGGATGACCATGGTCATCCTTGTAAGTTGTAAAACTGATATATAGAGATATTTCATTCAATAAATGAGATTTTCTGTATCCACAACATCCCCTCAATACAACAACAATGTTTGCTCATTGTACGTTACATGCAGTGTTGTTGCATCATGGTGACAACATGGCATGTAAATTTTTTGTATGTAACTTTTTTTTGAAGGCACTGGTGAGTGGGTAAAGATTAAGATATTCACTGGTCGTGTCCATAATTATGTTGTGACATCTTATATTTATCATTTCAGAATCCAGACAGTGTTGCTAGTAGATGAGCTGAATTACAGTTAATGATCGGTTTGGTTCAGTGGCTCAGCATGTCATTGTCAATACACTCATCAGTTCTGATGAATTTATGTGCCCCAACAGCCATGAAGTTTTTGGTGAGCTGCGCTTGAAAGCACTGGTGCAAAGTAGAACAATGAGTGGGAAGTAAAGCCACATATTGTTGTTCTTATCAACAGCTGTGACATTGTGTTCTGCAATCTCATCAACATTGCATAATTATGCATCCATAATAATAGGAAAAACTGCTGTGATACATTTTTTGGTTTTGCAGTACCCAACCATTATCATTGTGATACATTACAAATTGATGTATCACTCTATATGGTCAAAGAATCATTGTCTGCATAGGATGTGATCTGAAAGGGATATTCAGAACTGTGTGTGCAGAGAATCAGTTCTGAGAGGACTATGGAATTAGAGGGGAGTGACTAGCTAGGAGTGCAGAGAATGATAACATGGAAGTGAAAATTGAGCCTTTCGAGTTGGAGTCACTAAGTGAAACTTCAAGCCACTCACTACTGCAGACAGTGTTGAGTGGAGGTATTCCATCCTCCCTTGTTGAATCTCTCAACCCTCCAAGCGCCAGTCAGCAGGAGCTGTTGAGCCATCCAGGTCAGCCTGTAGAAGATTTCCAACATCCACCAGTTACTTCTTTAGGAGAAAACAACCACTTGGCTGCCCCATCTGTTGCAAGAGAAAGCCTTCATCTAACAGCCTCCTCAGTGAGAGGATCTAGCAATCAATCATTTGCCTCTGAGGCAAGAGAGAGCAAGAGCTTGGCTGCTTCCTCTGCCACAAGAGATGGCATACATTTACCTTCCTTCTTATCTTCAGGAGAGAGCAGTCTCACAGCAGCAACTTCCAGTAAGATTCATGTTCTAGTCACTGACAATGATGGTAGTGTGCTATTTGATTCAGGCAATTACAACCATAATGTGTTTGTTCAGGTCTACAGTGAGAATGGTAATTTAGTCTATTCCTCAAGTAGACATCCAGAAGTCGTAAATCAGAATGGGTTAAAACAGAAAAACATTGAACCAGCGAAGCTGCAGGAAAAGATGGGCGCAAAGAAGAAAAAAGGCAGGCCCAGACTGATAACAACATTAGTAAAACAGAAAAAGAATGGTAAAAGAGGAAGGCGTAGGAAGTCAAGTGTGAAGATGGATCCCTATGTTGTGTTGGAAAGATTAGAATGTCTTGCAAGTCCTTGGAATGATACCTCACATGAAAGTAAAAATACAAACAAGGACTGTGACAATCCAGAAGAGGCAGACATTGTAAAGCTCACTAAATGTTATATAGAAGAGGCAGATACCATCAATGAGGCCTCGAAAGATTTAGAAGAGACAGAAGATACAGACAGTGCCTTTCATGAACTAACAGAGACAGCATGTGATAAGGGAGAGAGTGGTGCTCATGTTAAAGATGCTTTGGTAAATAACACCAATACTGAGCTGGAAGAGGAACATCAAACTGTGGTCAGAAGCAAGAGGAAATCACACAGGACACGAAAAAGTGTGGGTAGAAGAAAAAGGAAAGAGGATGCTTCACTTTCAATGACAAAAGCAAATCAGGATGTTGATAAGAAGACAAGAAAACTCTCTAATGGGCCAACACTGCCAGTTGCTTGTGATATATGTGGTGTAACATACAAAAGTCAGGTCATGCTTGACAGACATAAGGCAGCTCATACAGTAGAAGATACAAATGCTGAAAACCCCTTGCAGTGCACAGTCTGTCTTAAGGTGTACCCTAGTTGGCGATCCCTGACCATTCACAAACGCAAGCATTATGCAGCTAAAGACAATGTGTGTATGAAGTGTGGGAAAGGATTTCGTACCAAGCAAGAACTGGTTAGACATGAATTTGTGCACACCACCTACAAGTCCAGCCCTTGCCACATTTGTGGCAAATTATTCAAAAACAAAGCTTATGCTCAAATGCATTCCAAACTTCACTCAGCTGAAAATCGTAAATATGATTGCAAAATATGTGGTAAAACTTTCCTTCGAGGCCCAGACATACAAAAACATATGCGCATCCACACAGGTGAGAAGCCATTCATATGCTCCCAGTGTGGCCGTTCATTTTCTGAATCAAGCCACCTCATACGGCATGAGCGATTACATACTGGTGAGAAGCCTTACAAATGTGAAACATGTGACCAACGGTTTACACACAGAGAAGTGCTCATTCGACATTCCTTCACACATATGGAACAGTTACCATTCTCATGTGAGGTCTGCAACAAGGGCTTCAAAACGAAAAGGGAGCTAAACAGCCACTGGTTGGTGCATGACAAACCTACAGATCCATCTCTAAAACAGACTTGCAAGGTCTGTGGCAAAGTCTTCAATCATATCTTGTACCTGCGTTACCATATGCGCACTCACAACAATCTTGGCAGCTTTGAATGCCCTGTATGTGGGAAAGTGTTTAAAAAACCTGCCTATTTAAAACAACATGTAGTTAATCAGCACCCATACACTTCAATTGCTGAATATCCAGTAGCACCAGAAATGATAGAGGATCAAGGAGAAGAAAATAATTCAGAGCCAATCATCACTGACATTGAGCCAAAAGTCCTGGATGCTGAGGTAGAGCATGTTGTCCAGTTTGAGAGTGTGAGCAAAAATATAAAAGAACTTCTAGTACAGCATCTAAAATTTCATGCTGGAGGAGACACACATGAAATAGAAACACCATTATCTCATCTCTAGGTTAATGAAGAGATTTCAATTCCTCTGTGTTAACATCTTGCAGCCCAGAAATAATACTGTTGTAAGTCCTTACTTAACTTTACTTTACTTTTACGATCCAGCGGCCATTTGAGCTCAAGCCCTTTGGCCTGATGCCATGGTAAAAAGGAAACTGTCTCCATATGGTGGGCTCCAAATGTCCGGCTGCTCTGGGAGATAGCGAGGTTGTAAGTCCCTAAATGACTTAATAAAAAGGACTTAAGGACTTACAGCAGTATCATTTCTGGGCAGTGATCTGATCCCCTATTATATCTTCTGGCTAAAGTTTCTTCAGTTTAATGAAGCGTGCTTCAGCCAGGTGGATTGATCTGATTTTCTTTCATTAAACTCTATTTATGTGCTTGCTGTCATCACTCTGATAGATTTACGAATAATATTGACAGCGATTTATGATCTGTCAAACTAAATGCCTTATTTACATTATTTTTCAAATTATAATTCCTCGGTTCATATGTACTGCAAGTTATACCACACTAGTTTATAAAAAAAAACAATGCTTTAACCCCGTTGCTACATGTGACTTACATGGACATCTTCACTCTTACAGACTGCTCTTAGGCATACTGGTACATATATATCCTGAAAATCCTCTTCTGTGGACTTCTGCATACCCAAGTGTCATATCATGACTTATTTCTACATCATAGGTTAATGAGCTTATATTAATTTGGTGTCGTTAGCATTGAAAAACATGACATATCAATGGGGTTAAGTGAGACATACCTAAAGATCTGCCTCTTTGTGCAAGATTGTCGGAAAGCTTTAGCTTTAAATATTACAGATAACTCAAAAAAGTGATGTCGAGATGTAATTTGGATGATGTATGATCATGGACAGTTTCATTTTACATTATTATGCTGTTGTAGATGTGTACTGTGTGTCATTATTGCATTTGCAAAGAGTGATTTTAAATCGTCTTGGCTTTATAGAGTATGATTGGCAATATCGTCTATGTTGACATTATATATATATGCTCATATAGACCTCACAGGATTTAATAAGTGGTATGTGATCTTACATATTTAACAATCATAGCTTTACATGTGTGGAGAGGATGGTAAAATGTACATGCTGTTAAACTGATCGTCTTATTTTTGTCTGGAAACCCATGGTCTCATAATTCCTGTGGTTTATAAAGTCCTCTTACTACATGTATTTCTCTATTGCCTGGAATTAACAGAAATTTTCTGAAAATAATGTTTTCTCTTATATTTGGCAAATATACTGTCAAATAATAAGGGTTTAGTTTTATCCATTTTTTTTTCCCCTGCATATACTAATTGGTGTTGGATAATTTATATCCTTTTCTATCTGTAGCTTTCTTTAACCCATTCGGGGGCAGGTTGTTATTTGCTTCTTCTTTCAATATTTGAAATCAGGTCATCATTCTAATTAGTCAAGTGTATGTGGTCCTCATTAAGGCAGTGAACTGCATTAATATCAAAATGTAAAAAAGAAAATAGGGACTTAGAAGATGAATTTATTTGGTGTTAGAGCTGGTTCCTGTAAATTTTGTGCATTTAGAGAGATGCTCTTCTCTCATAGCACACACATAGGCAAGTTTGAATTTCCCTGTGTAATATTAAAGCAAAAAGTATATGCCTGCACTCTCAGCGATGCAGTAATGTATTTGTTTAAACCTTGTAATGCTGGAGTTGGATGCAGGAGATGGTTTCATTCTTCCTCCCAAACGTGAAAAGCTCAGGTTGGTCTGTTTGTTATCAAACCAGTTACTGGCATAAGGCCCGACAATGTAATAACACAGCATCAGGGGCATTCACTGTGAGGGAGGCATGGCTTTTAGAGAGTCGAGATGTGGTTCTCTGTAAACTTATGAGTGTTGATGACCAAGAGCCAGATATTGCTGCCAATCTCATGATGGGAGTATTTGACATTTGCTAGTTTCTCAGGAGAGTGTTTCCAGCTTTAGTGAAATAACTTGATAGCTTATGCCTAGTCACTTAATATTTAATATCTCTGAAACTATTAGATCTATCGATACGCCCCTTGATGAGAACATATATCCCACTTTTGGTTTTCGGAAAGTAATCTCAGCTCGAAACACCCAAAATGTCACATAAATCACTTCATGAGATAAGCAACAATATGATTGTAAACTCCTCTTTTTATTTATGCTAGGGGCTTGGGCTGTTTTGTTGTGGTCATAGTGGGGAAATCATTTATGTTGCTAGTAACCAGAGATCAGCTCACTTACATTTTGGTGTGGTATTTTCTTGTTATTGTTAAGAATTTTAGTGCGGTGTCAGGTACCCAGAATTCTGTTTCTTCTTTCTCCCTCGAGATATGTACAGTGGAATTACATGTATGATATTGCTTTATGTAGCACATCAGCCTGTGATTCAGTAGATCTGTATGGTGATTGCAAATTGTGTTCGTGTGGCTACAACATGATTGTTGTAACGTCATATTCCAGTGACCTTATTTGCCTTTGGCGGTTGTTTGTTGTGAACTATAATTGGTGCTAATTAATAAACTACATTTTGGTCTATCTACATATCAGTGGCATGCAAATAATATTTTCAAGCCATCATAATTAATTTATTTTGTCAGTGTTGGTACCTTCATAGCTCAGCCTTGTTGCAAAGATGTGTTTTAAATGAGCCACTCAATTTGCCTGCATGTACAAGTTACACTACTAAACCATAATGCCTTCACACTGCCCTGCTGTTAGCAGTTTTGTGCATAACTATCACTTGAGAACAAGATACTTTTTTAACTTATAAATCAAAAAGCCAAAATGACATTTTTTTTTCCTTGAGGTCTGCCATCTTGTTAGAAGTTTTAAGGAATTTGCCATCACAAAGCCAACTTACATAGCAGACAGTGATGCCACGTCCATAGTCATAAAATGCCATTGCCAATAATAAAATATGAGACAGGTCATACAAGAGGTGAAATCAATTGTTTGTAAATTTGGAAGCAGGATATGCACTGCTGCTTACCACCAAAGTGAAATTAAAATGACTGTACAACTGTGCAGCAAAAGTCGGCGAAATCTGCCAAGGTAGTAAGTTATGCAGCCATTCACTTAAAAGTGTGCACATGAATTATGATAGTGTTCTGGTGTGCAAATGAGTTATGGCATGATAAAGTTATTTTGAGGGGAAAAAGAGATCATGCATTGCTAGGCTGGCCCACAGTAACCAGAAACGTGTAAAGCTTTCATTCATGTAATCTTGAAGAAAAGATGGTGAAATCAGGATGGAAAAGTTTCTGATCTCACTGAGATGACAGTACTAGGATAAGTTTAGGAATATATATTCAGGTTATAGCTGGCATAATATTCTATCTGCATAATTTATTAATATTGACTTGCACTGGTTTCATTGAGTCATGATAATGATAAATCACCACTCAAATGTGTGTTGGCTCTCAGTGTCCAGTTGTGCTTTGATTTCCTGTCCATGAGATATTTGGTTTACTACAAGAAGTAGAGTATGACTATTAGTTAATAATTCTTTCCTGTGTACTGTGTAAGTTTATGTCTTGGAATGTAAAGTTGACCTCTTGACTTTACTTATAGGCATAGAAATTAGAGACTTACATTTGACTCAAATTGTCTGTCTGCAGTTGAGAATGCAAACTGAGGTTTCGGTGATTGGGCTTTTCTCCTTTAAAATGAATGGACACTAAAACTGAGTATCCCTGTTTGATTAGTGATTACTTCATACAGTAATATGAATGGTAAGTTTATAATTTCAAACATCCAGGCCAATTTTCTTTTGTGTTACTGGGTTGTAGCTAGCACAAAAATAACCCACTTTGCAAATTGTCTATCTCTGAGATAGGCAGTCTACCTGTGACTGTGATGTTATGAAGTTTGGTTCAAGCAGACTGAATACCATTACTGGAATCGGCTGCCATGGAAGGTGTTCGGGTCAGATTTAGCAATGTTTTTTTTTTCCATTGGATACTAGTCTTTAATATCATTAGATCATCAAAAGATATAGACTCTGTTGTGCATGCAAAGTCTGCTCCATATGCAAGAACACTATTGTTTTTTGACAAAAGGATGAAATTGCAAGAAGTAGGATTATTGAAAATTTTCTGACAACTATATTGCTAAATAGGTCCATTTTAAGAAATGAGGGAATTGGAAGGATAAAGTATGGCTTTCAAATTTCAATTTGAGCTGAAACCATCTCTTTCAACCATTCATCAGACATATGGCATAATACATGAAGAATGTTTTTCTAAAACTCTGTAATTGCACTTTCAGTAGAATAGTCACAGGTGATTCTTGTATTAATCAATTCATATTAAAATTACGCTTTAAAATATGGACTCCAACAAGAGCTACATCTACAGTATATGAAATAAAAATCATAAGCTCAAGTTTGTGACATTGAAAATGAAAGAAACCACACAGTCTAAAATTCACAAAAGACATATTGTTATTTGTAGCTTTGCCTTTTAGGTTTTTGATGAGTGACTGGATCACGGTTTAGTAGTGAAAATTCAAAGAGAGCAACAATAATTTAAAATGATCTCTCCCATTATGTGAACTTTGAACACGGTAGCTGTGTGGTCTTGCTAACGATTCAGATGATCACTTTCTGGCCAGACGCAGCGTGCATGAAAGGGCAGCTAACAAGTTAGGCTAACATGTTTACCATATTATGCAGTATGATGATGATGTTTATGGCATGACGGCCGCATAGTAGGCCTAAAATACTAGGACTTTTTTTTTAACTATCTATTGTTGCAAATCTTTCCTTCCTGTTATTTGAACGGGTTAATGCAGGAGTAAGAGTAAATAAAAATATATTTATGTGAAGAGCAGTTACCATCATGTTATTCTCTTTTTTTCAAAAACATTCAGAGACCACATCCTGTGTTATAGAAAACACTCTTTACTTACCTTTTCATTATTTCCTTTTATTTCAAAATTACTTGTAGGCTTACAGAGTACTGGAAAAACATTCAACTATGTTGAGATACAGCAAGGAGACTAATATTTTCATACTGATATCTGCAATATATAATGCTAAGGGTATAGACCATTTATCTCTGTACAGCCCTTGGCCTGAGATAACAGGTTATTTCCAGTTCTATGAGTTCCTGTAAATCTGTTAACTATTTTCTCCCTTACAATGGAGGGATCTTGTAATTATTAGTAGAATTTCACAGAGCAAATGATAAAACTTTAATCTGTTAACAAGAACCTGTACTACTGTAGCTGATCTTAGCCTCTTGATTCTTTCACGTTTTGGATGTTGTTGAATTAAAATTTATTTTATCAGTAATTCACATTGTTTTCTGTTTCCAGCTTTTTCATATGATGAGCCATCAGCAAACTGCTTTGCAGCTAATCATCCAAATAATTTTTAGCTTTATTGATTGTGTGATGGATGCATAGAGAAATAAAAAAAACTATTTGTCCTGATTTCATCAGAAGATTTTACACCATCACAGACATGACATTTCAGCCATATTAACACTTCCAGGCACCCGAGGATACTTTTTCTTCATTTTCAAATATCTCCACAACATGAAAACCCAGAACATTGACACTTTATGTATACTGAGTCTCAAAAGTTCTGTCACACCTAAAGATAAAGTGAAATATTTTAGTTCATAGTAAATGTTAGTGCATGGCATCTGGCATACAGATACTCTGTTTATTTACGCACATGGCACCGAAAAGATAAAACAATTTGAGTTCAATGGTTTAAAGAAGGAGTGGTTTATTTGGACATACCCTCAGAATTTCCGTGTCCATGTTTAGTCAATATCTCGTGTGTCCGCCTCTGGCTTGAATCACAGCATCACAACGTCTATTCATGGACCGGATCAGAGTTGTGGTGGTTCTCTGGGGGATTCTCAGCCACTCTTGATGCAGTGCTACCTCAAGTTCCTGCAGATTTTGTGGGGGGCGTACGTTATTCCTGATGCGTCGATCAAGGTAATCCCATAGATGTTCTATTGGATTTAAGTCCGGCGAACGTGAAGGCCAGTCCAAATCGCTATTGTGATGAAATTCTTCGTCCTCATGTACTGCCTTTCATGGCACGCCACGGCGGACTTTTTCAACATGATAATGCCCGTCCCCATGTGGCCAGACTTTGTCGAAACTTTCTTAACAACCATCAAGTCAATGTTTTGGACTGGCCTTCACGTTCGCCGGACTTAAATCCAATAGAACATCTATGGGATTACCTTGATCGACGCATCAGGAATAACGTACGCCCCCCACAAAATCTGCAGGAACTTGAGGTAGCACTGCATCAAGAGTGGCTGAGAATCCCCCAGAGAACCACCACAACTCTGATCCGGTCCATGAATAGACGTTGTGTTGCTGTGATTCAAGCCAGAGGTGGACACACGAGATATTGACTAAACATGGACACGGAAATTCTGAGGGTATGTCCAAATAAACCACTCCTTCTTTAAACCACTGAACTCAAATTGTTTTATCTTTTCGGTGCCATGTGCGTAAATAAACAGAGTATCTGTATGCCAGATGCCATGCACTAACATTTACTATGAACGAAAATATTTCACTTTATCTTTAGGTGTGACAGAACTTTTGAGACTCAGTATATTTATCAAGTTTCTTCTTAGCAACACATTCTTGACATCGTTTTTGTGTTAACTGAGCAAACACATAAATAAACAAGCAATTAAAGTTATTCATACTTTCAAAGTGGGAATTCTTTAGTAGGCATTTATGGATACAACAAATATGTAGTGTTTTGCCAACACCTTTCCCCGAGCCATTTGTGTACTTTTATGAACCACTCTTTTAGATAGTAATATAGGGGTTGTGGGTAACTTAATACAATACCCTACATATTTCTCCACAGGTAGCCAATAATGAATGCCTGGAAGGGTTAAAGGTGAAATATAATGCTACATTAACTTTTTCAAGTAACACTAAATAGGTATCATTTTCCTTATTAGTGATGGTAAATTATAAGCACAATCCTTCATGTATCTCAGGAAATTCTCATTTCCTAGGCTGCTGCCAACCACTGATGATGCTAACAATTATTGATTCATCTGTATGACATTCCCATGGTATTCACAGTGAATTAGAGAAAAGGATCCCCTGCAGCATAATAAACTTGAGACATTTAATTTGTATTATTGTACTAGTATAGTTACCTGCCCTATCAGACTGGTAATTAGGTTTACAAGAGCCGAAAGAAGAAGACTGCAATTGTGAGGAAAAGGTCATATTGGTTGAAATACTATAGGGTTGGGGTATTTTCCAAAAAATTATTCTCTCTTCTTTCAATCCATCAAGATCTCATTATGAAATTTGGGGTTTAAATCAATCTGAAATGACTGCCTGGGGATATTTAAGTTTAAGCCATGGAAATAAGCTCACCTCGAAGATATACCAAATGAGCTCCGCACCCCAAAAAAAAATTATTATTTGAGGTCCAATAATGCAAAGACTTACGAAGAAACAGGAATAAAAGCTGAAATACATTAATAGACAGACACAGTGTATGACTGTTCCAAGTTTCACTGATTCAGGTGCTATACTTTTATCACAACCAAAAACAAAAAAAAGAAATTAAAAATGCATGTCAAAATATGATGTGCTGTAGGCAATGTATCAGTTACACATTGGAGAGATATGCTGCACTTAATTTTTCAGCTGTAATGACGTTAATGTAACCATGATGGTTGAACGTTTGAAATTTGCAGTATTGTTAGAAATGATTCAATTTGCTAATGCATGTGAAATTTCAACTGTGTCAGATCTGAATTTTTGAAGTTATTAAACTTTGAAATTTAAATGCAATGTTTGTTTTGCCCACCTAGTAGATCACTTGGTTCACTTGAACAGGTTAAAAAAAATGAGATGGGAAAATAATGAAGATCCAGTCTGTGAAATCCATACATAACTCAATAAATTTTTAATATCAATTTCAGCTTTATTCCGCACCACCTCCCTTCCCCACCAATCCACATAGCAACATGTGCTGCACAAACACATGGTCACAAAGAAAATGATTAGACAGATGCATTAAAAAGAAATATAATTAACTATCTCACTGCATTAGACTATGCTAACTTAGTATGTTTGATGTCCAAAACAAAAGATAAGTATAGATTAGAAACAAAACGAAAAGAACATCACAGAAAATATATATCCAACATTCTGCAGACTCAAGAGATGAAATGGTTGCTTACTGTTTGTTTTCCTTGGGACCCTCCCTACCCACCCTCCTAGAAAGCTGAGCAATGTTTTTAAGACAAAGGGGTATACTGGTAGCTGGCAGTAAACTCATTGTGGCAGAATAAGAAGATAATCAAATGAAATGTTGCATCAGACATGAGTTGATCCATGCTGCTGTTTTATTGAAAAAGACTGCACAGGCCAAATTATGTCAATTTGCTTTTTTGGTACCTTTAAGCCATGTTCTCCATCTTCCACCAAGTTTATTCTTCTACAGCTTAACAGTTTCTGATAAAGCCAACCACATATGTCACTGATTAATTGACATGTGTCAGTGATTAACTGTAACTGACATGTTCTATTGATTATTTGATAATGGAAGGTACAACTCAAAAGCTTTTTGAGTCTTCTGTGAAACTGTGAGTTTGGTACATGTCTTTTTTCTGTAAAACTGTACCATGTTTCCAATGAACAGGCTGAGATGTACAATATACAGTAGGATACCTAATAAAACGCACATCTGAAAAAATTGATGGAAATAAAAAAAAAATGCTATGTTTGTCCCAATTTATACTGAAAAGGGCCAAGGTCGATGGACATATAGTCCTATTGTTACAAAGAACTAAATATTTTATCCAGGACCTACTCTTTATATCAGTATTCTACTGAATGAGAATGTTTTAAATGCTTGGAGTGAATCCCTGAATTTTGCCAAATAAATAAGAAACACCTAAAGTGCACCACTATGAGAGGGATCAATCACTGACTAGATACTAGTCAATAAAAATGCAGACTATGCAATGATAAATGAAACGTAGACATGTTTATTATGAAAATCCTACTGACAAAACTTGATATTTCAGAGTCCCATAGTGACATTTGAGTTTGGTAGTTCTGCTGTCCAATATGTAAAAAAAAAAACCAGAGCAAAGTATCCCATCAATCTCAAAATAAGCATGTCTAAGTGTCTTCATTAACTCGACTTCCTTATACTCTATATTCATCCTTAAAATCTGCCATTGGTGTACATTGTTGCCATCTTATGAAAGGGTGTATGTGATATTTGCTAGTTTTTCAGGAGCGTGTTCTAAAGTTTCAATGAGATTTAGAATTGATAACTGTCATGTCAATGTTAGTTGTAAATGTTTAATATCTCCGAAACTTTTGGAGCTATCGATGCACCATTTTGTAAGAATATAGATCTCACTTTCGGCTTTTGGAAATTAGTCTTTGTTCAAAACACTCAAGTATCACATATGTCCCTTGATGAGATGGGCGATAACATGAGTAAAAACACCCACAGGAAGATACTATTTACCCTAGACTGAGTCTAATCCTTGCTGGAGACTCAGCATTTAAAATCACATCAAGGTAGGACAAAAGATTTCATTTAAATCACTCTGAAGTTGCATGATAGACAAGACATTTCACAATTAGCAGTGCTGAGTTTTGCCATCTGAAGTGACACAATTTTTTTGCCACATTTTTCTGAGATTGGTGTGCACTGCAAAGACCAGGGACATCAAAAATGCCTAAATAATTAATGAAAACCAAAAACAATGGAACTTTACTGACACAACTACCCTTAAGAGCAAGCTTTGTGGGGAAGCATTATCAGATGTCTTATCCCGAGTTCTTTTTATAAGAATGGAAAAGGGACTGGATAATGGGATATGTAATGCAGGGAAATGTGTTGAACAATGGTTTTGCTGACGAGTTCCACTATAATCTGTCAAAGAGAGTCAACTAGAACACCAGCATCATCACCTTGATTCGCACACAATGAGCTTTTTCAAGTCTGCCTCCAGTACAGATCTGTCCAAATTGCGACCTGAAAATGTAAATTAGAAACTAGTAATCACAATGGTACATTCTTGCCAGAGAGGCATAGGAAGTGAAGTCCTCTTGTACTTTTTCTTAGTTCTAGTAGTCAATAACCATAAAAAGTATATTTTTTCTGTAGTTTTAGTTTCCAGTGGGAGAGAACCTGTACCCATCAAGCTGTGCTCATCCAGAACTTTGCTACACCTCACTGCCCATGAGGGGGGCTGGAATTGGGGTTTAAAAGAAGGAACAAGAATTCATAAGGGTTTGTGTGGGTTTTAATCTAAGCCATGCAGGGGCTAGCAGAATCTTTCCCATCCTCAGTGTAGCAGAACACCCTTGATAAACCTTCTGACACGCTGTATATGTCAGGGGAACAGAAAACAGCCATCAGCATTCAAAGAGCTGAATAAGTTACTGAATTATATCTGGAATTATCATCAGTGTATTTATGTGAAAAAAGAGTACTGGTATATGTGGGAGCATAAGACCATGAAATTGCAGCATAATTACAATGATAAATTATTCAAAACCATTGTAATAGTGCAACCCTTATACCTCCATTCAAGCCTCTTTATTCCAACCCATGTATACACCTCCATACACACCTGTTGCCCTTGCAGCCTCATCATGCCTCAACAAATTCAACCCTTTTTCTCCACTTATCACTGAGCCCTGCACTACATTTCATGAAAATGCAGGACTTTTTTTTTTGATATCAGAACAAAGAGGCACTTAATGACAGTTCAGACAAAACAATAATTACTACTTTGTTCTGAATATGAGCTATCTGCTTAATGTACTGCCTATGAATGTATAATGAATGGGTTGTGCAGACAAAAACCTTTGATCAAGGTTTTTGTTTTCAGATGATGTGACTTTGCTGCAAAATATTACGCTGCATAACTGAATAGTGGTACTTTCCAATCCATTTAGCTGCAAATGCTAAGGAGCATATAGAATTTGGTGAATAAAATGGGAGTTGCAATTATCCAATGACTCTTTATGCCAAAATTACAGTATTCTGATGTCTGGAAACTGATGTGGATGAGTAAAAAGTTGCTGGTAAGAAGACTGCAATTACGTGGAATCTACAAAACATATATATGACTATACACCTTTCAAGCAGGGTTTACTGTCCACCAACAAGCATAATGGCAAAAGTTTAGTGCAGGCCACCAAGTTCGACACAAAATTTTCTTTTCAATCCATATCACAAGCACTGCCATTATGGATAACTGCTATCACCATACAGTCGAGTCCGCTTAACTCCAATTTGCTGGGACCACCCCAATGAGTTGGAGAAATCAGGATTCGACTAACGATTTCCAAGGCGGGTCAACCGTATGCGAGCGAGCCAGCACCCTGGGGAGATCACGAGGGTAATTCAACAGGGGATGTAACTAAAGATGGCATATTGGGGAAATATTTTAAATGGGATTATTTCTTTTTCTAAGAAATCGCTCTGAGTAGTAGCTTAATAGATGAAGAGGCCGCCGCTTTTTCCACTTGTTCCCGGTTTGTCAAGATCGTAGAAAGCGTGCTAACGGGAACGCCATATGTCTCTGCTATGACATTCTTCGACATCGCATTTCTGTCGATTTCCTGATTCGACTCAATGGAAAGAGTCTTGAGGTTTCTCTTTACAGGATTAGAGGAAGCCATTATTTAGAGGACAAATTCAATTTAATTCAAGTTGAAAATGATAAAGATGAGTCAACCGTACGTGAGCGAGCGAGCACACTGGGGAGGTCACGAGGGCAGCCTCTTGTTTATTTACCGTCACAGTGCAATGGGCAAGTGTATGTATACACTGCTGCCGAGATGTTTAATTATCAAACGATTTTTCAGCCGAGCCCTCCCGCATTCTCTTCCCCCTACTGTCTTATCAGCGGTGGTGTAATACACACGCCCTACTTATTGTGCTACTTATTGGCACTCGCAGTGTCCAGTTTTATTGCCTCTCTCTATCCGCGGCACCGTCTTGTTTGTTTTTCAAGCCGTCGGCGTTGTTTAGTACCACGCGGGGAAGACGCCAGGAGGTGATTATGCCTCTGTGGCAGCGCTGAGCAGTTGGACTAATCAGAAATGGGCATTAATTACTTCGTCTTATGCAAGGATAATTAACAGACGCAAAGAAGGAAAAAAAACTATTATTTCTTTTTATTTCGACTAATAAATAACTGGAGGTATCCGGTTTCGACATACATGGACTCGACTGTATATACATGAACTATATGTGTGAGAAGCTTGGGTGTGACAAAACTCACCTATAAACACAACCGTGCTGGCACGCACCTCCTCGCCTTGCCATGGGGTTGTGAATTGTGAATCATACAACTCATGCACAGCTTGGACCACCAAGCGCTTGTCACAGTCGTCAACTGAGATCACTCCCTGTGTACAATAAAGACTTCATAAGTACAAAACATGGACTGACCAGTGGACATAGTCATATCAAAATGTAACGTGCTAGCACAAACTGTTTAGTTTAACTTTTCCCCATTTGCTGACAACACACCTTTGACACCATAAATATAAAATGGACAATAGTCTTTTGATGCAATCTAGGTAGAAGGATGAACCTTAGAGTCTGAAAAACATCATTATGCAGCACTACAAGTTGTTGTTCTCTTTTGTAATCATGCCTTTCTTCAGATGTCTAGTGTCACGAGTCAGATAGTCGGTATCTATAAACAAGTTGTTATTAAGCGGAATGTTGTCTATTTGTTGTGAACAGTCAGCAGCATGAACACTNCTATATGAGTCAGACCATACAATTCCACAGACACTTCAGCCATGGGAGGGCTGAACGAACCACTTAGTAGTGGATTACATTATAAATTTTCCTGCTGAAATGTCCTGTTTCTCAGGAGATTGGATATTTCAAAGCTGTTAAGACATATCATCTCATTCATGCTTCATACATCGCAGTATTTTCTCCAGACTGAATAACTGCGCGATTCATCCCTTAAAGAAATCACTGACCATGATCTTTGAATTGCAAACAATCATCTCCTAAACAAAGCTAACTGACACTTTCAAACTGATAGGGATCAAGCTGGATTTTGTTTTCCTCACCTTAAGTCTGAGTACATCAATTGTCCTTTCCTGGGAGTCAGTTACAGTTTTCTCCCACAACAAATTCTGTAGGAAGGTGTCCAACGCTGCCTTGTTCATGTCCCCTGGAACTTCCACTGTAATGGTGCCAACACTCTGAAACATATCACAATCAACATTATCCCTAATATTCCTCATGAACGTAACGGAATTACATTACTGTCTCATCATCATGCAGTAGCAGAGCATTATGAGTTTTACAACACACTCAACATTCTAACATACATATACTTAGCACTTTAAGCTGTTCATATTGGCTTCACACATGTATGGTTGGAATAGAAGGTTGTAGATGAAAACATATTTCTATCTGAATTTTAAAACACTTTTGTACATACTGCTCCAACATGCATCAAGAGTTATAACTTTTAGCTTTCAAGTGTAAAGTCAGTCTCTCAACTCTGAAGTTTTACATGTATTCTGGAGGGAGGAGGGGGCTTCACATTTCAGGGGCAAAGGAAGAAAGAAAGGGAATGAAAAATGGAGGAAGGGAGGGAATGGGAGATACATTTTATATTGCCTCCAGACACAAGAAACTCATTTCTTTCCACTGCTCCAGTGAACTATTGTCTCTTGATTTCACTTTAGCTGCATATTATTATACAAAATGATGCACACTACTGCTGTTTTAAAGGGTATGATGGCCAGAATCACAATTTCTCAGCAAATGCAATCAAAAGGTGCAGCTTGCACACGTGGACTATATTATAAATCTGGCAGAGCTAACACTGTTTCAGGAAATGAAAATGTGAAACACATACAAAGAGGTTTATTTGAGGAAAACGTACCTTATCTATGACATGCTTATCATCACGTGAGAAGCCCCGTTGACTGAAAATTTCCTCCATTCTGTTGACAAAACATTTTGGCAAATCGTTTTCAGAACCTGAGACACAACTTAAAGAGATAAACTTTTGCTGCAAACTTTTCTAATTCACTGTCTCAAAACTGGAAACTTCCTAAATCTTGTCAGTTCATATGAAAATGGATTCAGAGTGACTGCCCTGCTTGTGTTACATACAAATAATAAATTAATAAACATAAACATGACGCTTGGCGACTGGAGAGACAATGAAAGCCTGTCTAAATAAACTATTCAGTGTTAATGATAAAAAGCTCAGCAAGGAATTTTACACCAATTACACATGTCCTACTTACTTCATTTCACCAGACAGACCATAAGCATTGATGTCCAGAATATCATTTAAGTCAATTCTGTGAAATAAAAGAAACAAAACTCTGAGGTATTAAAAATACAAAGATCTGGTAAGGTGCTTACTGAAACAAACAATTTCTATCACTAACTGATGAAATTTTCTGTTTAGAGTGCACAAAACACGAAAAAATGAAATCCTTTTAGGTCTAATATTTGTCTGATTGCAGTTCCTGAAGTCTCTTGTTCTGACTTCAGAACACACCCATCATCCTCTCTGATGTCAGTTCAGCCCAACACACCTTGCTTTACTGATAGATAGAAAGCACAGGCCACTTGCCAGGTATTAAAGTGGTCAACAGCAACAAACAGGTAGTAATATGATATAATGATCTGACTTTGCTGGGCACTCTTGCCTTGCTCAGAATGTTGCTTATAAGAAATAAATGTTTCCAAAATATTCTTTCCTAAATGCTGCATGATAAAAGAAGAGTGCAGTGCACAAAATATCTAAGTCCACAATCAGGTCAGAGAAAAACTACATTATCAAGATGTGTTTATGAATATGAGTATGCCGAGTGATAGAGCTGAAAAACATCATCACATTCCCTAGTTCCTAATATGTCCTTAACAGGATGATGATGGTCTTAGATCACTTGAACTCTTAAAATCTATATCTTTTTTCAAGCTTGAAACATACAAAATGGAACATACTTAGCATGGGTAGTCTGCAGTAATTTTGCAAAGCCATTGACTGATCTGGAGAAAAGAAAAAGAACAAATTGAAGAACAAAACTCCAGAAATGCTTTTTAAACACAAACTGTACAATGACATAAAAACGAAAGTTCATTGTGTCAGTCTTGCCCCTTGTTGCCCGCTCCAGCATCACTTAGTGACATTTTTGAGTTAAAATGAAAAACAACTAAAACAGTAAAGTTTAAGTTGCTAAACCCAGAAATTGAGAGCGCTTAATAACAGAAAATCTCCTGAACATGGGATTACTGAAATAATCACATATGATGTGCCTTTTAAAAGGACAGGGATTTCTCAAAATGTATCTCTTTTGTCAGTATGGCTCAGATTTACTCACATTCAGAAAAAAATTAATATAGCTGTTGCACCCCCTGCACAAAATGGTTAATAGATTTGAGATCTGGAGATGCAACACCCATGAATGGAGATCATACCTAATTCTCTGATTCAAATCCTCAAGCTCTCCACTCCCCACCAAGTCTGTTTTGTTCACAATAATTACATCTCCCAGGGCAATTTGTCTGTGAATACAAAACATCAAGGTATGTATTACAGTGTTCAGTGATACCTTAACTCTGGTAATCTTAACTTCCCACTGTAGATATTCAAGTAAGGGATTGGTATCTGTCTAAATCATCACTTCGCACATCATCTGCAGACAAGAGCATATTTTCTGACTATCAAGATGATGCAGATAAATACTAAGTGAGGTAAAATGAGCTAAAGGAGCTTCAAATTTCTTGAGGTGTGTATTATTACAGAGATGAAAGCTTAATTTTGTCCCTTCCAGCATTAGAACTGTAAATGTAATTAATAGTTGCAGGTGCAACAAAAAAGTAAAGTATCGCTAGACTTTACAAAACTGTTCTGGTAAAAGTGACACTGGATGCCTAACACTGTTCAGATTACCCCTTCTCATAAACCAGGTCACTGTTGTAAAATTTTGAAAATGTCACAAAGTGGTGAGGGCTGCTCATCTTTCATAAACATTATACATGATGAAGAAATTCTTATTTCATTTACAGTTTATTCATAATGTAGTATTTTAGCTTCTACAATTTCAATTACATATTATTCTTGTTGTTTCTCTAATTTCTGAACATCACAGTTCAAGACATAACATTTCTACAAAAAATATGCATAAAGTTGCAAATCATCAGCATACATAAACTGGATTATTTACCTTTGGCTTTCATTGATTGAACCATCTTTCTTTTCTTCCAGTAAATGCTGAAAAAATATGAAATTAACACTGTATCACTGCACAGTTGAAAATCTTCGTATACAAAGATTTAAAGTTCACAGAAAAACTTTTGCCCATGGTTACATACCTACAAGAAAGGAATTTTGGTAATGAATTTCTGAAACTTCTCTGAAGTGTGTAATTTTTTATCAGTGATGGTCAATGCACAGTGAAAGGTATGATTTTCTCTGGTATTTCTGTACATTCCTTTATTTCTTAGGTCAAAACAGATGAGCCTTACACAACTCACAAAGCTGTAGAAATATCTTCTGAGTACACTCTATTTATATTACACAATCTTAGCAAAGGAAGAGAGAGTGCGAAACCACAGGCTTTAAAATGACAATTGACAACAAAATTAAACAAAGTGATAGTGTCAACCTGTTGCCTCTTACCTGTTTACAAAATTTGGCATCTACCATCACTACGATACCTGGAAGATCAAAAAGATTTAAAGGATCATTACTCAACCCTTCATCTATCTAGAATAATTATGAAAGAAATGGATAAATTCACAAGTATCAGTCAACTCGTCACCTTCCACACGAAAGGGCATATCCTGATTTTTGACGGTTTTAAGTTATCACCACCAGTACGTAGTGCTATCTCAGAACTATGTTCAGACGAAACGGCGTATCCCTAGCTCAAATAGTAACGAAGACATAGCATAAAATTCCAAAGGGCTTAAGCTAACTATCAATATGATCGAATCAGATGTAAATCGCTCTCCTTAAAAACGTGAAAAACAGGGATACGCCCTTTCGTGTGGAAGGCAACGAACTGTTCGACGGCACATTCTAACAACACAACCCTTTATTCATCTAGCATAATTATGAAAGAAAAGGATTAATACATGAGTGCCGATAAACTGTCCAATAACACATTCCAACAAATTTTCTCATTCTTGAAAGTGTGGCACCACCCAACTTTGCAGCATCACATGTGAATTTATTTGCTCAACTGCAGCCTATAAAACATACCAGAACTGGCCAGGTAAGTAATAATAGGAGGTTGGGGGTTGGAATCATTTTCCTGGCAAAAAGAGTCAACATAAGGACACTTGGGAGTGTGACCCAAGTGTGAACCAGCCCCATAAGAATGTCATGAAATCAAAAGGGTCGAAACACTTGTTAGAGAGAGTCTCTGCCTCTAAAGATCTGTTGCCGTGCTATCTGGGTAAAAGAGTTTTCTATCTGTAATGAAATTGTTAACACATAATGGAATCCACAGCATTATGGCTACTATAGTCATTTGCAGATTTAGGGACCCAAATATATCCTCTGTGACTGCAAATTTAAATGTTTGCACAGCAAGAATGTTCACAACATCTGTGCAAGTTAGTGTTTACACTCGTTAAGCTTAATTTATTGATTCATCCATAGAATTTAATGATGTTACATAGACACACACACAAAGCCAAACCAACCATCCAAGTAGACATCACTACATAGTTCCTCATCCAGCCAAAATATTGAAGCTATTGGCCCTGGGTCGGCAAGGCCAGTTGTTTCCAATAAAATATAGTCAAATTTTCCTTTCTTCTGCATCAAGTTTTCAATGGCCTTTACACCATTATCCCTGTCAGAATAAAACAAAGATTAAAATGCATAATGTGCGATGGAATAAGAGAGAACTAGAGAGAAAAAGAGAGAATAGCCAAAGAGAAAAACAGAGATAGAGGGAGAACATAAATGGAGGAAGCCAGCCAGAATGTGTACTTTCTGGCTCCTATGGTGACGAATGTTGTTTGTTTTGTATATCACTTATGCAATCTCCATGTTGTTCTATGTTTGATCTCCATATGTTGTGTATGTGCAACCTGGAGATAAACTTACTTAAAAAAGAGATAATTGATATAAAATATTATACTTCACAAACCTTGTGAATTACTGATAGTGATGCTTTTGTCTAAACACAAGAAACCAAGAGTAATTAAAATGCCAGAAAGTGGTGAGGCATCACTGAATGATAGTTCAAAACAACAGCTATTTTGGCACAGTGTATTCTTCTGCATGTGTATTAGCAAAACCAGGACAAGAAGTGAAATAAATTCAGGAAAATTACCATAATATATTCCACGCAGAACTCAGAAAGACGGGAAATAAATTCAATGAAACACAGTCATGAGCAGCAACAAAAAGAAAAGCAGAACAAATGGAGGAAAACCAGTCAGAAAATAGCAGCAGATAATGACTGGCTACTAGAAAAGATCTTATCTCTAACTTTGTGACTCCATCTTTTCACAGATATGAAATAGCTGGCATTAACATCCATCCTTACTCCATTCCCCCATATTGCCTTGCAAGACTGATAGCCTAAGCATGTAGCATGGACACTGCTTTCTTATCCACTTTCAACTGCTGTTCAACTGCTAATTAACTTAGCATCACTGATATCAAAGCAAATATTTGTCCCTCTGCATCTCTCTAGAATGTAACATAAACAGCCATTTGTGTTGCTAATTTCTAACAACTGGCATGCTTTTAAGTTTTTGGTCCATCTAGATCTGAGCCACAAACAGATTTTGAGTTAAGCTTGACCCTGAGGCTCAATCTTCAAAAATCAAATAGATATAATAAGCCTCCGGACAAAATTTAGAAGGCTCATTATTGTTAAATGTCACCAAGCCTCTCTGGTAGGCAGGTAATTGGTATTATATGGCAAAATAGCAGGATATGAACAGAGTCAATGTGAGCTAGGATAGCTCTTGAGAGAATCTGATGTCATACCTCTCTAGGCAGCACAATGTATTATACTGAGATAATAATAATTATCTGTGCTATCATTGCAGGATCTACATTTCAAGATTCATACTCACTTGACAGAGCAACACAAGCAGCCATTCCTTAGTTCCAGCCACTCTTCAAACAGTTCACCTTCTTCCCCAATTGACATAGATTTCTCAATGGAATCACCTGTGAGAACACCACAATTAATTCATTTCCATAATAACGAGGGAAAGCTGAAGCAGAAACTGTCCTCCAATCAATCTATACATGATATTTCAATATTTATAAGTCACCAGAAAACAGTCTTTTTTACTTATCTAATATTTTAGTAACAGGTCATTTATATCAGCACTGGTCACAATTATCCTTGTTATAGGGTAACAGACTTAGCAATCATTTGTAATATGAATCCCAATAGAAAACATTAGTAATTCAAAATCTAAAGTGCTTGAGCTACAGTAAGAGATTTTGTGTATTTGTCAATCTTGAAATTGCCTCCCTCTAGTCTGCAGTAAGCAATCTGGTGAACTCATGATATTAATTAATGACAAAAAGACTGTATGAGTGTGCCTTGCAAGAGTCACATAGCTGTCACCTGTCATGGCATAGAATCGGTCAGTATGAGATTAAAAGGGAGTTCAGAGTTTAAGAGGTACTGAATTGACATAAATTAATTTCTTCCTGTGTTGACCTATGCTGCTGCTTGAGAAAGAAGTCTTCAAAAACAAGACTGAAGTGATCTGTACTTGTACTGATTTACTCACAAGATCACATAATCTGTCCATTTTTACTTGAATTGCTAGAGGCTACTCAGCTAAACTGGATTAAGCATCTATTGTAAGTGCAGGCTTCTTGTAACCAAACTGGACACTGTGGCCTCTGATACTACTGCCTCTCAGAAACATGCATTTGTCCTTGCAGCAACAAAACTGAGATGCCAGAGCACATCCTCCATAGTTGCCCTCTCTGATATGGCCACTCAAGATAAGCACTATGCATTGGCCTGAGTTAACACCTTAGTGACCAGCGACGAGTATACTTGCCGCCCGAGCCAGTGCGGATAGGACCCGCGACGAGAATTCTCGCATTTGACCTTCGGTATAAATAAGCCATTCCAGCTTTTTGGAAATATAATCCAGGTTTTCTACTACCTTTTCAAATTGTGTTTACAGTTAGAGTTGTGCAGTTTTGAGGGGAAAATGTCGAAAAAACGGGTTCTATCGGCGGAGGATATGCTGCAGGAAATCTTTATCAACTCACTTTTTCATACGTTCTGTTTCCACACTCTCTGCTTCTACCTCTTAATTATTACAATGTAAATAATAACTTTCACTCATGTTATAGACAAAAATGTGATCAGATACCAAATACCAACATCATTTGTGAATTTGGGCGATGTAGGGTGATTCAAAGCAAAGTTATTCAACTTTAAGTTACAAGTACATTTAAAACCTTGAATAGTAGGCAACGGCCATTGTCCTGGGATAAGGTGATGTCAGTGTAAGGCTGGTCACTAAGGTGTTAAGGCACCTAACCCTCAAGCTTCTTACCCTCTCCAAATTCATTGAGTATCACAGCAATCCTTTTGCCATGCTGCTCTGTAAGAATGTAGTTCAACAGTGTGGTCTTCCCAGCACCTGCCAAATTACACAATAATAATGAATAGCTCACATGATATTGTTGGTCCCGTAGCAAAGTGATAAAATGTCAAGGCTTTTTAAAATAATGGGAATGCCAATGCAGTGGGAAGCAATGGGAATAATGAATTATTCTGTAGCACAAAGATACTGAAACCTTTTTGTATTTACAATGGGTCATCTTGGTCATCAGGTTTGTGAGAAAGTCTCCTTGATTCCATTTATATGAACAAGCATTTTCCAGCTTCACACCTTCTCACAAGTTATTGAATTGGAATGAATAACAGACTGTGATTTGGAACTCTGACCCTGAAATTTCAGACAACTTGGTTTGTCTTCCAATGGCAGTTATATACCAAATACTGACATCTACTGTAAATCATAAATACTATACTCAAGCGAATATGAACGTATCCATCACAAGCTGAACTAGATCATCAGCTGTGTAGCAACTGAAATCCTTACCCAAAAAGCCTGTGATGATTGTCACTGGCACTTTCACAATCTCAGCAGGAACTAAATCAGGAACATCATCATCTGAGTCATCAGCCATTGTTATTCCCAACTGTGTTACTTAGGTAAAACACTAGCACACCTGGAGATAAAGTATATTCTATTACATTTCTATACAGTGTATGCAATAAAAGCATAGATCAACTTGTCACTGACCCATGATAAAGCTTGTAAAGATTTTATTCATAAGCTCTTCAATACCTTGTCTCTTTTCTCTAATGAAGGAAATTCAGATTTTCAAAAAAGCATTGTTTCAGTGGCAAACTGGTGCATGTCAAGGTTTAGGCACATCAGAAATAAATATTCCATGAATAACTGTCATGAATTCTTTTTTCCCTCCTATAACACTATGCCACCTGTACAATCTGTCCCCCCAGAAAATCGCAGTCACAAATTTCCTCAACTTTCCACGTTTTTCAGGCTTTGCCACAATTTTGCACATTTTCCCAAAGTTGGACAATTTCCGCAAATCTGTCACAAATTTTGCCAATTTTGGCAGAGCAATGAACCTTTTCTGCTACATTTGCAATATTACCTTAACGGGAATACAGCATGAATATCTATATTCCATTTCTGTAACTTTACATCGGTCATACTCATTCATAGATCAATACGGCAATGGTAAGGTACCAAAAACTGCGATGTGGTGATATAATGAAGTTACGAAGCTACCAAAGTCAGTAGACGCCACACATGGGACATTACTCCATGGAATTTTTGAGAGATGTAAACAAAACTGCGGCGGATTCCACCGCTGGAGCGAATTTTTATCGTGTCGGGCCTTGGTGATGTTGATACTAATCATCAGGACTCAGATCCTCATAATAAAGAATTAGGGCCAGATGCTGGCAGCTATGACAAGTGGGAAACTTTTGCCTGGATAGAGCAGAATCAAGCGTGGACATTGACTCACAGCAATCACACATGAATACATCATGTCTAGAGTGGGTTTAATTTGAAAGTCATGTGTCTTGCAGGCTAAGATACAAGAAGAAGCAGGCAAAGATAGATGTGTGGCAGGAGTGGGCCATGGGCGTGACAGACAAAGTACAAAGAGTAAAACACTCAAGATGCATTTACCCAAATAACGATCTTGTCAACCCTAAACAAACAATAATAATTGTCCTCAAGAGTACCTGTACCTGGAGTAGCAATGGCAGTTTTAACACAGATTCATTGGAAAGTGGGTGAAGATGCTGATTAGACAGAGGGTTTGAGTCTCTACAAAACTTTTGATGTTTTTTTATTTTTTTGGTACACATATAATTTGAAAGCCTCATTTTGGAAATGTCTCGTATTCTATTGATACAAGGAAATATCAGGACACTTCTCATTTAAGTCTATCATTATTTTGCAGACAGAAATAATCCTTTTGAAATGTGTTACAAAGTCTAGACTAGATACTAGATCTTTTTACATTTGTTATTTTAATGGTTTAGTGTATGTTTTTTATAGAATCCATTTGTTCAACATTATCTTGAGCCTGCAAATTTCAGGTGTTGTAAAGCAAATTTTAGATATAATCGCAACTTTTGGTGCAAAGTTTACTACTCTTTGCATGCAAATTTTACAATTCTTGGTGCAAATTTTGGGGCTTTGAAATGAAATTTTCTGCAGGGACAGTACAATGAGAAATTCTTGCCTGTTTTACACCATGTTACTGCCTCTCCAGGGTATTTATTGTGAGCTGTTCATTTGTTTCTCAGATGGCCAAGGTGTGCTGAGTTAACCCGACTTTTGCATCATGCATGGGCAGTAGTTAGAACAATTTATAATAAGATATAATTTGTAAAGGCTAATATTACAAATTAAAAGGCCCAGAGGGTTGGACAGGATCACTGACGTTAGGGATGGGTCCTGCGTTTAATATTAAGCTCAGGGAAGAGACAGCTTCTCTGAAATAGCCTCAGAAGAGTCCATAGATACTGCTTTTCACTGACTGCACAACACTGATCTCAATCTCCGTGATCTAGGTTTACCTCAAGATATCCGGTCAAGTGATTAAGGATAGTACACATTACCTTTGGGTGCTAGCCAGAAATCCCTAACCCATTTGCCAATTCTTACCCTAATCCTAACGCCAAGATGGAGTCTTTAACTCCATTGCCCATAGTCCCTAACCCTATTGCCGAACGAAAAGTCCCTACCAAGACCTAGACTAGTAGTCTAGTCTAGATTTAATAATAATGATAAATAAAAACCATCTCAACTAAGACTAACTTACTGAGACTTAGAAGAGTAAAGTGAACCGGGAACTTCCAGACATACCTCACGTCTCAACTGATACTCCAGTTCTGATGGGTATTGGTTTCATTAGGGTTAGATCTAGATTCAGCCAGGTTAACCGTTAGGAGGGATCCCATCATGATGGACATTCATTGCATGTATAGAGCGGCAGTATCAGTTTGTGGGTCCCGCCTCGATGGGCATTTTAAAATTACAATTAGTCTAGGCCAGATCTAGTCTAGATACAGATCTAGACCTAGTAGATTTATTGTGTTGGTGTTAGAACCACGCCCATTCGTAAACCCTTCTGTAACTGATACTTAGTAAGTCACTGGATTAATCCTACCTTTTATTCGCTGTGTAGACTGTCTCGTTACCTGGACGCCGCCATAACCGGAAGATCCTAACATCTAAGTGTTTTGCTTCATTCCTCCACAAGAGAGCACTCGGAGCGCTAGGTATTCGGAATGTTTTAATACTATTATTATTATTTAAAGTAACTTTAAACGCGTACACGCACGTCAAAAATAGTTTTTGTTTTCCAGTACTTTTTCCCTCTGAAAATTATCTGTTAATTTATTTTCTACACCTGAAGAAGGACGCTAGTCCGAAAGTTTGTGCATTAAATTTGTTAAATTGTTATAGTTTTCTTGCTTTACTTATTTAGATCCAGTGTGGATAAATGTTTTGTAAATGATGATGATGATGATGATGATGATGATGATGATGATGATGATGATGATGATGATGATAGTTCATAGATCAATATTCACAATTTGTGTAAATTCCATACTCAATAACAAAGTATCCGTAGTAAATTACAAAATATTGATATTTTACTATATTAAATTTTAATTTCCCTCCGTAGGACTATTCTGAGTCTGCTGCTCCTGCCAACTTTACCTCAATCAATCTGTGATTACTTTGCCTGTCCCCCTATCTAGTATCCTTACTCTTCTTTTTTCTCCTTTTCTCTACGCTCTTCCACGTCTTGCTCGCACTCTACATGTCTTCCTGACTCTCCTTCTCCATCTCTCATTGTCTCTCTTTCTTTCCTTCTTTCCTTCTCTCTTCTTGATTTTAACTGTACTTCTCCATCTCTTGTCATATTTAATCAATATATGAAGATCTTCTCATGAAATATCCAACTACAATTTCCTCCTGTTCCCGAAAGCTCTTAATTTGATTCTGCACGATGATACAAGTGACGCCCACATATAGAATTAAAGAGGATTTCAGCTTTCAGACTAAACAAAATCGGGAAATAATGTTCAAAGAATTGCCTAAACACCGAATTTTCAAAGCGTATGCTCTTCATTTAGGGCCAAGTTAGAAATATGTGGAAATACACTGCGATCCATATACTGTATTCTAGCAACCACTTGATAAATTGTCAATTCATTCACGTATGTATACTGGACACTATGAAAGACTATCATCATACAACACACACACTACCAAATCTACTATCA
Source organism: Ellobium chinense (assembly GCA_033807755.1). NCBI lineage: Eukaryota > Metazoa > Mollusca > Gastropoda > Ellobiida > Ellobiidae > Ellobium > Ellobium chinense. The sequence continues at coordinate 1,189,705 of JAWQUT010000005.1, forward strand.
GGCTCTAGGAAGAATACTAGATTTTAAAAAATCTTTTGAATGATATTAAAGATTCAGACTAATAGAGAGAAAGTGGGAGAAAACTCATAGATCTAGTTCAGTGCCGTAAGTATATTATGTGACCTTCAGATGGAAAAAGCAGGACCAACTAATTTTTTTCCTGATATCCCATGTCATCCTGTAACATCAACATCAAAAAAAGAAAAGCGACCCCTTGAATGGTTCAACGGATGGGGACATCCATTGACCTGCTATTTAAGGTTTCTGGCACCTATTCGAGAGGCAAATCATTCATTGTGTACAACCCAATTAATCCGCTTATATATAAAATCCCCCTTTTNGGGGGGGGGGGGGGGCTACCAGCCAGTGTCAGGGTGTAGAAATATGTAAAATGACCTGCGATCTAAATAAAACATTCAATTTTAAAGTTTCAGGAACAATTTCATCCTTCTGGATAAAAAAAAAAAACATGAAGTGTGTAGGCCTCTGTATTCGCACGCGGTCAAAACCAGCCAAATGAAAAATTGGTGACTAAATCAGAATTCGAAGTGACCTTTTTCAAAAACGATTTGTAAAAAATATTCGACGTTGAGAATACAATTTTCTCCCTGTTAAAAGATCGAGCAAAAAAAGCACTTTAACCGTCATGGAAAAAAACCTCCTGAAATTACAGTAGTATTTGTAGAATAACATAACATGTTAAAAGGACCAAAAGAAGAAAAAACAATAGGTTCTAAAGACGTGGAAACTGGAAACTACCAGCTGTAAGAAAACTCCGCGGTGCTTATTGGCAACACTGGTTGCGATGGATGGAGTAAGATTTCACGATATCTGATTTTTTTTTTTCAGATTAATTTTTGATACTAGTGTGTCTCCGGATGGAACTGAGGTTTAAACAAGGAAATTTTAACCTTAAGCTCTGCACAAAGTGTATAATATGCGTACTATAATTTATTGCTTCGCACAAAATTAGAGACAGATCCTGCAATTTGCCGACATCAACAAATAGAAAGGTTACATTTTTATCATATCTCCTGAACTGGTTGTTTTGTTGCTCTTCCACTTAAAAAAAAATAAAACAGCTGCATTAACAATCTTATATTTGAATTTGCTAAGAATCGCGTATTAACATTTTTCGAATCTAGTCCTGACTTCAAACCAAGGTCACCATCCCACGGAAACGTTTGTAGACATTCTTCATCTCAGTCAAGCTCTTATTTCAGTTCTTTGAAGCAAAGAAATATAAAAAAAAAAAAAATCTTAGTCGGCCTCAACCTAGACAATGTCTAAAACATCTTGCAGGACAAAAGACTAGACAGACAATAGGGAAATTACTTTCCAGCATGAATGCCTCATTACGGTGCTTAAGGTAAATTCTGCTGTCCTGGAGCACTCTTAGCGATCGGAAATGTTCGACGTGCTCTTTATACTCCCTCGCACTTAGTCTTTTTTTCTTTCGCCTATCTGCACTTCTGGATCTACTTCTTTCAATATCTCTCGTCCTTCTTTCCATTTACACAACAGTTTGAAGGTTTTAGTTCTTTCGCCCTCTCACTTCATTTTCTTTATCCTCATTGTGAAATCTGCCTTCGCTTTTACTTCTCCCAAACCCCCCTTTTTGATCCCTCCTACCCATCCCCACCTACGATCTCCCGTCCAGCCATGGCCCTGAAATCGGCTTTACTCCTTCCATCCCCCCCCCCCCCNCCCAATCTTTCTTCCCTTTCCTCTGACAATTCTCCCCCATCCCCTCTTATTTTTCTACTATTTATATAAAGGTTTCCAGCTTATAAAAATTACTGTCCCAGCTTTCTGTTCATCCCTCTTTCCATCTTGCCTTCCTTATCTTTCCCTTCCTTGC
>JAWQUT010000005.1:1205387-1216003 GCA_033807755.1 Ellobium chinense
CGAATCATATGATGTCGACGTCAAGTCATGTGGCCTTTTTTAGTTTGAACTCCTCACTCCCAACTGTATTTTCTTTCATGTAACACTACTATATGAATGCGCCACGTTTTCTCCTCCCGATATAGTTATAGCTGGTTTGGCTTTCACGCCCCTTCCCTTAATGCTCCATTCTCTGCCACAGCGTCGTTGTTGTAGGAAGTGGATGTGTTGCAACCTATAACAAGTTTATTTAATATAAACCCAAAATGTGATACATATAAGCGAACGACACAATATTCATCGGTACATGACAAAGATTATCAACCAAAATAACAACTTTATATCACACTAACAGCTATACTGCATACAGTTTACATTCTACGCAGTACAATGAATACAGACCATTTAGTTACAAAAGTCAGCACTCACTCCTTGCACTTATTCTTTCTTCTATTGATTTTAGTATATTTTCTCCCTACTTAACTTTTTGTAATACAATTTCAATACATTTTGATAACTTAAGTAGTAGATCTCTTACAATATACAGTTTACTGCTGTGGGGCAGCTTCTTAGCTTTCCTGAATTGTAAAGGATGGAAGAGACAGGTGACATATTATTATTAGGAAGAGAGAAAGAGAAGAGACGGTGAAAAGAAGATCAACAGATTTTCCAAGATGTCTATTACTCCTGAAAAGAAAAAAGGTAGAAGCAACATATTGACTCGTTGGATGTAAACAGTGGCATTGCTCAAAAGAAAGAAAGAAAGAAAGAAAGATAGAAGGAAAGAATGAAAGAAAGAAAGAAAGAAAGAAAGAAAGAAAGAAAGAAAGAAAGAAAGAAAAAGAAAGACAAACAAACAAACAGACAGACAGACAGACAGACAGACAGACAGACAAACATACAAATAAACAAAGAAAGTTCAACTAATCTTATAACGTGACAGACACACCGATTGAGGCGAAGAAAAAAAGGAAGATAAGTGACTCTTGATCATCTCTTCTAGACTACTCTTTGCCTGATGCCGTCAGTAGCGAGTTCTGATGCAATCAGATCAATTCATTACTGGGCAAACAAAAGCACTCAAAGATCAACAAAATGAATGTGGATCCTTTGTCAAACTCATTTCTGCAGTTAGCTGCTATCTGGTAGGTATAATATCGCGCTAATGGAAACATTGCAGTGAGTTAACATGTGGCGAGAGAGGAAGCAAGTGCAGATCAACATCTTCTGTTTTCTTAGTTTCATGTTATTTTGGTTCATTTATTTTTTGCTTGGTTCAGCCCGAGATTAATGTCCTCCTACAACACTCTTGAACTTCACTCGGAATTTATAAAAGTACATTCTGTTCTCGTGTCTCCAACATCTTTCCCAATCCCAAGGTCAGTCCCTTCGCATGTAGGTAGATTAGTCGAGACTAAACATTATCCTTATCTTCTGAATTGAACTACGTTCAGCTTAACCCGTCATCGAAAGCACGTGTAAGAAAGAAAGTGTTTCAACCCTACTGTACTCACTCCTTCTTACTAAGAGTACCTCTTTAAATGTCACAATGTCTGCTTTGCTATGCTGGAGATAAATCATGTGGAATTTTTTTTTCTTTCTTGTTTAACTCTGCCGATGAGCGTCCACGTTAGAAGACTGCCCTTCCCTTTCACATTTGCTCACTCAGACTTCATCACATACATAAATAATACTATGTACTCTGCTAACCCCCCCCTCACGTTTCTTCCTGAGGGTGGGTGTTAGAACAAGCCTAAAGATTTTTAATACTGAAGTCCGTGTGNGTCCACAAAGTTACCTAAGTCACTGTTAGACCAAGCCTTAAGAATTTTAATACTGAAGTCCGTGTGTAATTTGAGCGGTGTGTCTCTTTTCCTTCCATTTTTCCACTTTCCTTCCTTCTTTGTTCTTCTTACAGTCTCGTTTTCAAAGGTTTGGTGGTTTCATGTTTAAATGGACCCAAGACACTTAAGTCCCAGTAATATATCCCGTTGTTATTATTATATCCTTGCTCACTCCTTTCTCCCAAACCACCTCACCTTCCCCCCAGCCCGTCTTCCAACCCCACACAACTTCCTTTCAATCTCTGACACGTACCTAGAATCCATCTAATTGACCTCTTCATGTATTTACATACATGACATGTTGTGAATTCCATACTTTTTTTTTTTTGGGGGGGGNGGGGGGGGGGGGGGAAGAGGGGGTCAAACTGAGTTGTGTTGTTTTTTTTATTTGCTTTTTTGCTTTCTTTGTAGTTTTATTTTACCACATGTTAGTACATTTCTATTATGAACAATGGTAGAGATGATACTGTTGATATTATGAATCATACTGAAATGATTCTCACAGCAAACTCCTGAGTTTACTAGTACATGTACATCTTTGCAACTTGTAGGCTTCTATCAACTTTAACAATACAAAAAGGGGTAGATATCGGAACTTTACTTGAATGGAATTCCTACTGCTGCTATGTTCTTACTTGACATTTTTTCATTATTTGAAAGAAATCGTGCTGATGAAGACGATGATGATGATGATGATGATGATGATAATGACAATGGTTCATAGATAAATGTTCACAAGCAAGACAACATTGAATTATTTGTGTGAATTCCATACTTAATAACAAAGTATACTTAGTAAATGAGTACTAAATATCGATATTTCAATATATTAAATTTTAATTTCCTTTCGTAACCCTGTCACTGGGTTAGGGTTATGGTTAGAGTTAGGGTATGTTGTTGGTTCGGTGTGTTGCATGCGGAAATCTTTCTGGCACACATGGAATTCCTACCTTTTTTGGGGCAGAAGCACCAAACTTTTGTTTCTCCAGGACTTCTATCCCAATCAATAACATAATGACCCTTTGAAAAAATATGCCAAAATGATCACTTTTAGGTTTTAAATGTGTGGTTACAAGTGGATTTGACCATTAAGGATTGCAAATATGATCAATTAAAAACCACCTGCTTATGCCAAGATGTTTACATGGACACAATGACCAGCCAAGTGGGGATACCGGGAGGAATTCCATATGTGTGCCAGAAAGATTTCCTCATGCAACACATCAAACCAGCAACATACCCTAACCCTAACCATAACCCTAACCCAGTGTCAGGGTTAGGGTTAGGGTTAGGGTTAGGGTTAGGGTTAGAGTAGATTAGGGTATGTTGCTGGTTCGGTGTGTTGCATGAGGAAATCTTTCTGGCACACATATGGAATTCCTCCCGGGATACCTTTTCCCCTTCCCTCCCAATCACTCTCAGATCACTTCCCTACTAGTTCCCCTCCAAATGTTAGCAACACTTTAATCTACGACTGTATGAATCTAACCACAGAGGAGAAAGTGTATCAGGAGACTAAGGTGCGCTGTCGAATACCAGTCACAACAGAATACTGCTGGCTTGCTCAGCAAGAGGAAAAAATACATTATTATATAGAAATGTATCAAAAAGTCAACAAATATTGAAGATGATCTGTAGTAGACTCCATGTCGTAAAACTATCATGTAAGAGGACATAATGCAAAGTCTGAACTGGGGTGTCAAAAATAATAAAAAACAAAGGAGGGGAAAGAGGGAGAAGACCGAGAGAGATCAAGTCCAGTAAATCAGAAAGAAAGAAAGAAAGAAAGAAAGAAAGAAAGAAAGAAAGAAAGAAAGAAAGAAAGAAAGAAAGAAAGAACCGTGTAGAGTTTGAGTGCATCAGTGGAAAGAAAGAGAGAGAGAGAGAGATGTTCCTCATAAAATGTGATAGACAAGGATCCAAAGGGAAAGAAAGTGATAAATGAGATGAAATTAATAATGAATGAAAAACTCTTGACTTACAAGTGTCCAACACCACATCTAACGTCCATAGTAGAGCGCTGTCAACTTTTCTATGTCAGTGAAACAGATCCAATGAAACTGTCACAATCTCCTCTGAAATAGAGTTTAAATCCAAGTTGTACCCGAAGTCCACAACACTAATATATAACGATTCATTGCACAGAAAATTACATTACTCCTAGCAAGGTCCTAGGAGCCCTGTTCTACACACAGTAGAGAAAGTAACACGTATTGATGAACGTCAGTCACAACTTGATACGGTAAGATGCTTACTGTAGTAAGGGCAAAAAAAAAAATTAAAAACAAAAAACAACGTACAATGTCAACGTCCACCCATGCAGCCTACCTTTGAACTCCTCACTCCCAACTGTATTTTCTTTCATGTAACACTACTATATGAATGCGCCACGTTTTCTCCTCCCATAATACCTAGTTTCGCTTACAGGTGCCCCTTTCTTAACCCTCCATTCCAGATGTGCCACAGCGATGTTGTTGTAGGAAGTGGATCTGTTGCAACCTACAACAAGTTTATTTAATATAAACCCAGACTGTGATACATTGGCGAGCGACACAATATTCAACGGGACATGACAGTGATTATAAACCAAAATGAAACTTCACAACACACTATCCAGCAGCTTTACTGTAATAGTTTACATTCTAAGCAGTACTGATGGACAGAACGTTCACTTACACAAGTCACAAGTCCCTCATAGTAGTTTCTCTTTCTTCTATTCATTATAGTATTTTTTCCCTACTGAAATCTAAGTAAAACAATTTCAATATATTTTGTTAACTTACGCAGTAAATCTCTTACATTATAGTTTACTACCGTGGCGCAGTTTTTTAGCTTTCCTGAATTGCAGTGGATGGAAGAAAAAATGAGCAATCAGATGAAAGAGTTAGTAGGAAGAGAGGAGAAGAAGATCGAGGAGTGGGAGGGGCGTGAGGATCAAACAGCTTTTATTTGCAAGGTTTTTATTTCTCCGCAACAGAACAAGGTAGCAGCAACTTGTTGACTCATTAGATGTCATACTATAGTGGTGTTGCTCAAAAGAAAGAAAGAAAGAAAGAAAGAAAGAAAGAAAGAAAGAAAGAAAGAAAGAAACTAATAAACAAACAAACAAAGTTCAAAGATTCTTATAACGTGACAGACACATCGATCGAATCCAAAAATAGAAGGAAGATAAGTGACTCGTGATCATCTCTACTTGACCTCTCTTAGCCTGATTCTGTCATTAACGAGTTCTGATGCAATCAGATCAACTTATCACTCGCTTAGCGAAAGCACGCAAAGATCAGCAAAGTGTATGTGGATCCTTTGTCAAACTCAATTTCTGCAGTAAGCTGCTATCCAATAGGTATAATTTAAAACTGACAGGAGCATTGCAGTGAGTTAACATAAAAGAGGGGAAGAATGGGACGGGGGAGGGGGAGGGTGGGGGAGGAACACACCAACATCTTCCAGCTTCTCGGTTTCACGGTTTCTTCTTCTGTTTTATGCCAGGTTAACCCTGGGATTAATGTCTTCCTAAAGCACCTTTGAAATTTACTGAGCATTCAAAAAGTTTATTTTGTTGTCGTGTCTCCAACATGTCTCTTCATCTCAAGGTCATTTCCTTCGCTTGTAGATATATTAGTCCAGACTACACACTATCATTATCCTTATGAACGGAACTGTGTTCAGCTTAACCCTACATCGAAAGCACTTGCAATAAAGACAGTGCATCAAAGCTACTATACTCACTGCTCCCTACCTCTTTAAATGTCACGCTGTCTACTTTGCTCTGCTGGAGATAAATCATTTGGATTTTTTTTTCTTTCTTGTTTAACTCTCCCCGTGAGCGTCCACGTTAGATAGAAGGCTGCCATTCCCTTTCTCCTCTGCTCACTCAGACTTCATCACATACATAAATAATACTATGTACTCTGCTAACCTCCCGTTCCCATTCCTTCCTGCGGTGTGTGTATTTGGAATTAAGTTGCCCAATTCACTGCTCGACCAAGTCTTAGGAATTTAAATATTGAAGTCCCTGTGAAATTTGAACAGTGTTTCTCTCCCTCATTTTCTTCCTTTTTTACACTTTACCTCCTTCTTTGTTCTTCATTTCCAGTTGTATTTTCCATGGTTCAGTGATCCTATATTTCTCTGGGATCGAGGGAATGAAGCTTTTCACACCCCGTTGTTATTAACATGTCTCTAATTACCTCTCTCCTACTCCCTCACCTCTCAATTCCATCCTTAAACCCCACCTCCACATCCTCTGATTACCTATTAACAGTGTATATTGAGATAAAGTGTAAATTCTTCTATACAATAAAATGTAGAGTTGCATATTATTTATTCGATATTCAGGAAGGGGTCAGTAATATGGAGGAACCCCCCCCCCCCCCCNCCCCCCCCCCCTTCATTTAATTTTTTTTCTCGATCCGCCCTTGGCAGTGGTCAGCTGCATCATTAGCGGCGATTTGTCCACATCACAAAAAGATTCAACAAAGATTGACACGGCTTTGACAAGAACAAACACCTGTTTAAATCTGCAATGTTTTGATGGCCCAACAGTTATTGTGAAAAGTCACTGCCGTTTCTTTGTACTAGTTTAGCACACGTAACGAACAGTGGTAGTGATAGTTTGGCGCCTAAGCATTTGGATTATCCCGATTGTACAGTGTGAACCGGATCCATCTGAAAAAATTAAAAAATTCCATATGATTAAATAATATTCGTGGTGTGATCGAATTCTAAATAAACAGGCTTTCAGTTATTCTAAATAAACAGGCTTTCAGTTCGAGAAAAAGTGATTTAACTTGTAAAACTGGAATATAATAACGAGTCAAAATTTTACCGTTGTTTTAATAGGATAAAAAATGATAAATGGAAGATCATAGTAATACAAACAACTCAAATCATAAAAAAAACAACAACCCAAAATGTGGAGTGGGAAGGACGATATGTCAAAGTTTATTGGCTAAAAGACTCAAAATACTTGTTTTATCGGCCTTGCGGCAAGTTAGAATAATATTATATTGTTCCTTTTTTTACTTCGAACGGCGAAATCATTGCAAAAAATACAAAAAACCCGGGGGTTAAGCATCCTAGCTTACATTTATCGAATGCCCCACTTTCTATAAATGTTCATTAGCAAAATAATTGAAAATAAATAATTCTTGGTTTCCTTTTATATCATTATCAATAAATAAATAAATAAATGTATTAGTCATGTCTGTGTTATGGAATGCAAATTCCCACCCCTCCCCCTTTTTTCTCTTTCTCTCTTCCTACATTCGTTTCTCCATTTTCGTTTTTTCTCTTCCTTTTTTTATTGCTAACAAAACAGCGTCCGGTACAGATAAACTACTTAAGATAGTTCTTTAAAAGAGGTTATCTCAGACTAAATATGTTAGCGTATGCCTAAATAATATAAAACGCTTCAGTTTTAAAGAAGAAATCCTAGCTTCTGTACTTTATAACAACGACTTTACCTTTTTGACTATTATACAGTCAGGATGGCTAGACTATTTGTTAAGGAATGCCAAAAGTAACAATAATTAGAAATCATGTAATAACCACAATTTGCTATTGTTTCAACTATAAATCTGGTTAATAATTTATTTTTTGGCCCTCTCCTTCATTCCCTCTACCTCTTTACTAAAGTTTCACTTCGCGGCTTCAATTTTTCGACTCAAATGTGGTTAACTAGGTAAATATTATCAGTCTTGCCACTGTCGCACCTTATTGTCACTCCAATAATAAACTAACTGATACTAACAAGATACCCTAATTAGCTACCTGTGAAACGGTTGGGTGAATCTTTGTTAACAACGATCACCTGGGTCCGGATAAAGCCCTCCTATCCCCTAACCCCGAATCTCGCCCTTCCCCCTTCCGCGCCTTTGGCCAAAAGATTGGTCAAGTATTTAGAAAACAAACAAACAAAAAAAACCCAAAAACTCTCCATCCCCCCACTTTATTTATCTCTCTCTCTTTCTCAGTCTCTCTCCCTCTCTCTCTCTCTCTCTCTCTCTCTCTCTCTGTCTCTCTGTCTCTCTCTCTCTCTCTCAAGCTTAAAGCCCATCGCTGGCCGCATTTAAATAGAGCTATTGTTCTGATTTGTATTCCTTCACCTATTTGCAGATTGTGAAAGATATCATCCCAGGTGTTCATGGGATTCACCGTCTCGCCGCTTAGACAAGACGACTCTGACGTAACACCGCTTTTGTAATAGAGACGACTCAGGGTTCAACCTCACTGGGAAGTTCTGACGTCAGCCGGAGGGCGGAGCTTATCGATACGACACGACTTTAGCGACCGTGTCTGAAACTGGTTCGAACATTTTCGCCACGCCTTCTTTATGGCTGATTGACGTGTACATTGATGAAACTTCGGTCACGTTGCAATCATACAGACACTTCCAAAAATCAGTGGACCTATAAAAGGGGCTAAAACTTGCATTTGCTCTTCGTCTTAGTCTTCTGCATTTTTCACGCTTATTGAAAAGAATGGAGCCCACATACGTCTGGAATGACTTCGGCCAGAGACGTAAGTATATTATATCAGGTTTACTTAATATGGTAATTTATATCATTTACAGTCTTACAGAAATAATTCAGAAAGTTTGCTGCAAGAACTATGAAACATAATACTGTACACTAAATATTCATGCGGTGTTTATTTGTTCTTTGGCTCAGTTCAAAAGACACGTTAGATGTGGTTCACAAGTTTAAGTGTAATCTAAAATCCTTGACTGCCTGGCTAAATGATTTCAAAACTTGCTCACCAGTTATAGATTGACGGATTTTATTATCCAAAATGTCAGTGACACGACATGGACAAGCAATAAATGGACAAAAGAAGGCAAGACAGTCACACATATTGTATAATATGACTATCACCTTTAAAAATGCATACGTTTTCATAAGTATTATTGATTATGCCCAGCCCGTGCTAAACGGTATGAGGGCGGTCAACATTAAAGGTATCAAATGACATCTTCATAAAAAAATTAAAAAACAAAATATATATACATAATGTACTTTGAGGTGGCAAGAGATACAAACGTGAAGCTCGCACGTGTGTATATATAACTCACGTTTTAAAAAATTATAAATTTTTGTAATAATCATAATAAATCTGGATAGTTCTTTCAAGTCTGTTCTTTGATACTATTCTAAGAGTTATTTTGTCCTATGCATGTTTGGTCTTTTATAGAAGTAGTGTGATATATACGTTCTTCTATGAATTTCTAATGGGCGACATTCAAACAGGGCATAGAATTCATCACCAAGGCATTGTCAATTTGGCTTAGATTGCATTTTCTATCCTCGATAGCTACATTTTCCCACCTCTCCTTTTTAACTGATAGTTTATGACTACTTGATCTACAACATGTTAGGGCACAGCCTAATTTCTGTGGAAGAATATCTAAAGAAATTTTAAATTTATAGTCTTCCTTTATATCTCGAGTTTTGTAATTTACTTTGTCACTTTTGAATTACTTGGTCCATTAAACGTCTTTCTACTGCGTTCATAACATTTTTATGCACTAGTGCCTTTCCTTGACTTAACCATGTATCTAACATAATGAGGTACAATATATTCTAAAGCAAAGCAGAAAGGCACAGAATAATTTACTGAGATTCATGTGTTGTTATGCAATGGAATTGAATTAACTTTAAATGCATTACAATAGGTCATTTTCTTCAGGTTTTTGACACCTATTAGAGGGGCAAATCACTCACTGTGTACAACCAAATTAATCGGCTAATATATAAAATCCCCCTTTTTTGGGGCCCTGCCAGCCAGTGTCAGAGATATGTAAAATAACCTGTGATTTAAATATAGCATTCAATTTTGAAGTTTCAGGTACAATTTGAGGCTTTAAGATAAAAAAATAGTGTGCAGGCCTGTGTATTCACACGCGGTCGAAATCAGCCAAATGAAAAATTGGGGACCAAATCAGAATTCGAGACATTTGTGAAAAATTTTGGGCGTCAACCCCCNCCCCCCACCCCTATTTCTTCCCGTTAACTGATAGGGCAAAAGTACTTTAACACCTCTATAGAAGAAATTTCCCGCAATCACAGATATAACACAAGATATTAATAGGGCCAAAAGAAGAAAAAACAATAGGTGGGAAACCACCTATTAGAAGGGCAAATCATCTATTGTGTACAACCCAATTAATCCGCTAATATATAAAATCCCTCTATTTTGGGGCCCTGTCAGCCAGTGTTAGGGTGTGGAAACATGTAAAATGACCTGTGATCTAAATAAAGCATCCAATTTTAAAGTTTCAGGGCCAATTTGAGCCTTCTAGATTAAAAAAAAAATAAATAAAGTGTATAGGCCTATGTATTCGCACGCAGTCAAAACCAGCCAAAAAAAAATTGGGGACCAAATCAGAATTTGAGGTGACCTTTTTCGAAAAACATTTGTGAAAAATTTTGGGCGTTGATCCCCCTTTTTCTTCCCGTTAAAAGATCGGGCAAAAGAAGTTCTTTAACCTCCATGGAAGAAATCTTCCGAAATCACAGTGATATACGTAGAATAACACAAAATGTTAATAGGACCAAAAGAAGAAAAAACAATAGGCGTCAAAGACCTTAACCAGCAGCTAGTAACTGGCATGTTTCCACTTAGAAACACAATGATTACATCATGGCGGTCCTGGGAGGGGGGGGGTCATCTAGGCTATCTGGACAGTCTTTTAAACTTCCTCTCACCCTGGGGCCCTCCCCAGCCTCCTCCCCCCACCCACCCCTAGTCTAGCCTGTATGGGATTTAGATCTAGATCTACGTGCTGCAGACTCA
>JAWQUT010000005.1:1216019-1245790 GCA_033807755.1 Ellobium chinense
CCCAAGCCCCTAGTCTAGCCTGTATGGGACTTGGATCTAGATCTACGTGCTGCAGACACAGTTTACATGACACACGATTTTTTTTAAAAATTATTTTTTTCTCGTTCCATTTTTCCCTTGTCTCTCTTGTTTTCCTCCCACCCGCCACCCCTACCCCCACCTTTCACACACACACACCCAGTGTTGGCAAGAAATGCACCAAATTTGGTCAAATTTTTTAAGTTTAAGATTTCATTCGTTCCATTTTCCTTCCCTACTTCCACCCCCAACCCCATCATCAACCCCTACCCCAACCCACCCCACCCTTAAGAAAAATTACCACCCCATCCCTTCTCAGCCCACCCCATAGGTTCACATGGTATTGCCAAATGAAGCTGCATTTTCTTTAAAGTCTTTTGGGCAGATTGGACCATAAGAATGATCTAAGACAGATATTGCAGCAACATTGGTACCATTTTGTAGGGAAATGTATGTGCTTGACAGCTGACAGTTGCATATTTCTTCAGGGAACTAATAAAGGCTATCAACACCTCATCCAATTCATTTCAGTGAGTGAGACTTTTGAAACTTTTCTGTGTCCCTCTGCAAATATACCTCACCACAGAAATACCATCCTCTGTCATTAAAGAAGCAAGAAAAAGACACTTTATGCATCACTACTGACTACTGAAAACATATGTAGGAAATAATTAAATGTGGGAAGGGGTTAATACTCAGATGTTAAGAACGGTAACTCTCGAACCACCATCTGATCGAAAAGATGTCCTGGTCGTTTTCTACTGACAATTTTTTTTTATAAATCTGAGAACCAAATATATTTTAGTGCAGAGGCTTCTGCTTACACATCAGTGTTTTGTGAGTTTTTGTAATTTGTTTTTCGTAACTTTTTACGTGATACCAGTTAAACAGTCTCAGGAAAGTCTTGAAATTAACAAATATAAATAGCTGAATTCTCTTTGCGCAAGGTACAATTGCAATCGCCAGCAGGTGGCCGCATTTTTTGCTCATTACGGATAATAATTTTTAAGGACTGTTGTGGGGTGCCAAATTTCACATGATAAAGCTAAGTAGCTCTGCGATTTTTTTTTTTGTTTTGGATACAGTTATGAGCAGATGATATGCTACTGGTTTGAAAAGTTACAATGAACATAAAAGTAACGGATTCAAGGGACTTAATTTCCTTTGGCTCGGTCATAATATGAAATATTATTTCAGGACAATTTCAACGTAATGCCTTGTCCTACACAGAAATCTGAAGTGATTAGGTATTGATAAGCCACTTCGTGAGAACATAGATCTCGCTTTGGGCTTTCGGATAATAGGTTCAGCTGAAAGCACCGAAAATGTAGCATACGGCACATCGCGAGATGGGAAACGATATGGCCGCAGGAGGAGGCAAGGGACAAAAGTTTGAGAAATTTGAAATGAAAATCAATTTTACACTACAAAATTCATCAAGTCTGCTTCATGACAATTCAAATCTATCCACAATCATAACAAACACAAATCTTTATTATAAAATTCATGTGTCATTTTTGGATACAGACTTTCTCTTTCTCTTGATTTCTCCAACAAACAAAAATTTAGTATCAGATGTTCCTTGTCAACTTCACGCGCATTCCACATTCGCCTAAGCCATTCTGATTTTCTTTTTTTAGGTGTTGAAAAATTTAGCGTTTTCAACCAGTTGCTCAAAACAAAAACAATGAGGCATATGTGATTCAGCTAGTCAAACTCTACATTTGTTTTAATAGGGAAAAAAAAGAAAATGGAAGATCAAAGTAACATAAACAGCTGACATCATCAACAGCAAAAAAAAACAACTTAGGCGAATGTGGCATGGGCAGGACTATATCTCAAAATTTATTGGCTGAAAGACAACAGTTGTTTTCTCGGCCTTACAACAAATAAGAATGAATATTTTATTTCTGTGAGTGTGTTTTGAGATGCAAATTTTAATTCCTCCCCCTTTTCTCTCGCTTTCTGTCTCTCTCTTCCTATTTTTCTCTTCTCTTTCTGCTTTTCTGGCCTTGCTTCTTCTTTTTTTATGCTAACGGAACAGAGTCTTGTACAGATCAAATAAACTGCTTAAAAGGGGACGTGGAAAGCACTCTACTTCACAGGCTAAAAATCCTCAGTATTTTTTCATAAATTTTCAACCCTTGCACGTTTCCTTCGCCCGAGCACTTCCGAGAAACGCAGCTTGAAAGGATTTTCACATCATGCAGGCCGCCATAACTAGTCGTCCGGTCAGGGCGGGAATGGGGCGTGCCGTCAAAAAGCGAGAGGCAAGCTAGTAGTCGTTAGGCCAAGAGAATTATCCACATGCAATAACTTTCGTTGGATCTAAATTGTATGCCTTTTTTTTTTAAAATTTATCTTCGAAAAGAGTATTTTGTTAAACTGTGTGAACATACCTGTCCGACTTTGATCGCAGTGCTGTAACTTTAGAAATGGGAGGATAAATATTTGAGAAAAGGAAACATCTGTCTGACCACTGGAGTTGTTTATAAATGTTTGCATCGCCTTTGTATTGTTGTCTGACGTGCGGTTTAGTGAGCTCTTATTGGCCTAAGATTCTGACAATATAAAATAATCATTTGCTCCAGGAGCACTTTCAGATAAACTAGACACCGCCACCATCAAATTATCTGTGCTTAGAAGCGGCGATGGTTGTGTCACTAGTCATGAATAACATTAAGAACGGTAACGCTTGAACCACCCTCTAGGCGAAAAGACGTCCTGGTCGTTTTCTACTAAAAAGTTTTGTAACTCTGAGAACCAAGTATGAAAATACTATTTTAGTGCAGGGCCTTTTGCTTGCATGTCAGTATTTTCTGAGGTATCACAATTTGTTTTTCTAAATTTTTACCCTTCTAATAGCTGCCAAAAACCTTATAGCGGCCTGCGCGGTGTGAAAATCCCGACTTTCAGGTTGCATTTTCTCGGAAGCGCTTGGGCAAAGAAAACGTATATGGGGGTGAATTTTTATGAAAAAATATTGTGGAATTTTTAAGGTTGTGAAGCAGATAGCTACCCCTGTTTAAGAGAGTTCTTTAAAGAAGTTCTTTCAGACTAAATATATCAGTATATGCTATTTTAAAGCTTGAATAATGGAGAAACGCTTCAGCTTCTGGGACTGAATGCCTCAGACCCCCTACCAGAATGTTGTTTCTGGATCCACTGGGAGCCACACCCCCTAAACCCCCTAAAATATTTGTCGTTGGACTTTTGGAAACTTCCACTCATGCGATTAATGCTGCTGTTACCCACCAGAATATCTTCTTAGGTGTTAATACTGTTTTCAGAATTTTGGTGCTTTGTATTTCAGTTCGCCCAATTCTCGGGCCAGGAATAATAGAGAGGGCGAATTGCTGCACAAAAACAAAACTTGAAGTAGCGGGACCAAACTCAATATTTCTTGAGCCGACTGGTAAGACTTTCATTCATTCATTCATTCATTCATTCATTCGAATTCCTTCATTTCAATTCATTCATTCTATTCAATTCATTCAGTTAAACACAATCCCGTCATACCCAGTTCAGTTTAATTTAGTTCAGTTCAGTTCAATTCATTCATTCATTCAGCATAAAATCGGATCAGTTGCCTGCTTAGTGGCGTGTTAAATTTCTTCAAATTCGAATGAACCCTTATCTAAGGATGGTTTTCCACACCTTTTACTTGGATTTCATTTTCCCCCTTAGCATTCACCGAAGAATACAGTCATAAAGAGTGCCACACACCATTATACATTGTAAATACTGTATGTGCTAAACATAAATTTTCCTGAAGGGAACGTATTTTGTTGTTCGGTTTTTAAATTTTGTGATCCAATTGTCTCATGAGACTCCATTAACAAGTCAACTTCGATGATGTTTATTTCCGGTTTAAGCAAAATAGTACTAGGGTTATGTCCTTAAATCTCCTTTTCGAGAGTAAAAGACGAAATTATCCAATCAAGGATATTGTAATAAATCATATCGACCAATCATGAAAACTGAAAGGCGGAAAAAGTGATGGCTGGAGTTGCGTTTTGCGATGCCTGGGTTATCATGCATGTATAATAACTAAGAGTAGTCTATCCCAGACTACCACCGCCGAATTTTATTTGCTACTTTTTTCTTCCTTAACGATGAGACTGCTTGAATGCCATAAGATATGTCTGTTCTAGTTTTGTACAATATTGATAAGCGAACCTCTTTTACAAGATTCAAGTTTGTTTATATAGGCGAAAGCCAACTACAAGTAATGTCACATCAACAGAAAAATATAACTGAAAAGGGGAAATATATATACACATAACATAAGTTTACTAGCTAACATTTAGTTTTTGACACATCTGTCTCCCTCTCTCTGTCTCACTCTCCCACTTTCTCTATATCTTATACACACACACACACACACTCTCTCTCTCACTCCCTAGCTCTCCCCATCTGATGTTAACAGTTACAGTTTCCACAACATCTCATTGGATCACCGACACATATTATTTTGTAACAGAAAACTAACAACCCTTCTCACCTCCTTGCCAGAGAGCGAACTAACACTATATTATGTCATCTTAAACTGTTTTCTCTTAAACTGATAGAATCCTATTGCCACAATATAATGTATGATTATGTGATAACTCTACGACTCTTTCATGACAGTTCCTCTTCCATGCTGGAAGAGAACAGATGTGGCGAAATTGGTGCCGCTACCGCCGCCTCCCGGACGGCCTTATTTAGACGCTGTCCGCCAGGAGGCGGCAACCAGACGGGCATTGGCTCAAACAAAAGGTAAGTCAGACAGCAAAATTGGAGTTCTTTATCATGTCACATTACCTTATCTGTGCTGCAGCATGCTAATCAGCTTTCGAATAGCTCATTTTGAATAAAGAAGACTAAATAAAAGTAATATAGTCTACTCCGCTTAATCGCATCTTCTGGGAAGCATGGGAAAAAGCTGTAATTGTAGAAAGTAGCCATTGTAGAATGACGTTTACACATAAATACAACATTGTGTTATTTGCAAATGTTGTAATAAAGCGAAAGTTCCCATTATCCGGATTGCTATTATGTAGAGTTAAGACGGTATTAGACAATGCCTCGCTGAAGTTACCCATAGGAAATTTAATTGTCTCATCCATATTGTCTCACTTAGACTACTTGCAACTCTCTCTCTCGGTTTATGTTACAGAGGAAGGATAATTAAACTAGATAAAAGTGGAGAGACTGCGGCATGTCTGATCTAGTCAAATTTAAAAAAAAAAAAATTAATCCCTTCAATAGTTATCAGTCGGGTGTAATATGTAACTAGGGAAAATTTGTTTTTTTAATGACTGGCGTGTAATTTGGCTAGATCTATACTTATTGAGCTATTCCATGTCAAGTGATCCAAAAGTTTAGAAATTTGTCACTGCATTACCTTTAATTTTCTTGATCTGGCATCGAGAGAGAAAGCTTATGTGTCCACGGGAATATCAGTTTGGAATAAACTACCCAAAATTTATACGAAAGGGAAATACTCTAATCTTAAGAAAACTGTATGTTCAATTTTAGTTCGAATGAGTATGAAAGCTGCTAGTCTAGCTTCTCAAAATATTGCAATTAGCGACAGAATTCCATTTTTCTTCTTCCTGTCTCTGTAAACTGTCCATCCCTTGCAACCAGTGGAGTATATCTTCACTGATCAGTAACACAATGAGCTGATGACATCAGATCAAGTAACGACGGCAGACATTCAAGTAAACTAAACCAGGCGACCACTCAAGTTGTTTTTTTTTTCACACATAGACGCGAGATTAATGGACAGACACAAAGGCGCTTTCCAGACTTGCCATTCTCGACTCGTAAGAAAAGCGTACTCCTACAATATTTTGTCACTTGACTCGAAGGTGACTGAGGCAGACTCACATCTCATCATAGGAGGTCGTAAGTTTAGGCAGAATCCAAACAAATCTCAGGAGTGGGTGAATGCGTGTCTTGAAAATTAAAGAAAAGCAGTTCATTAACATCTAACGTTCATCGGCTCGCATACAGTTAGGACACCTCGGGATGAGAGTTACAAGTAGATCTCAATGTCATGACTGGTTGTCAAACATGACTGGTTCACATAAGCGGAGGCCAATTTGGTGTAAAGGAACTGTTTTGTTAGATTTTTTTAATGCCATCATATTAATTTTCGTGCACGTAATAGAGGAAAAATATAAAACATGCCCTTCCTCCTCCAGAAAAAAAAAGAAGAAAATCACGTGAACGTAAGCTATTCATCAAGTACCAGCATATAACACTCACTGTTTCGTAGCTTGAATATATATATTTCTTTCTGTATACATGGTTTATGTTATTTGCTTTGCATGTTCTTGAGTATTGTGTGCCCTTTTTCCGTGTTTTGATATTAAATGAGTACGATCAGCGCGTGCCAGGAATGTCACTCTTCAGAGAATTCTCTTAAATCAGAGATTGTTTGTGTCTTGCAGAGATTGATGTTAAACATCCATCTAAGGGAAACAGCTTGCATAGAAGATCAAAATCCTAAAAAAATGTCAATTCTTTTTGCCTCTTGTTTTCTGTTTGCCCCGGGCATTCTCTCCATGTGTTATAGAGATAAATTTGATCTAACTATATAATGTTCATGCACATACAAGTCTATTTCTTAAGTAATGTCTTGGTAATTTGTAAATTCCTGCCAATAATGACATATTCCAGACTAGACCATGTGATACAACAGAAAGTTCAGAGAACATGATTAGTGAGTGGCATCCATGATGTGCATTAACTAGATCAAATTAATGTCGCCTTCATGAAATTGATCATTAACCATATCAACAGACATGTATATGCATGTCCTAAGTTTTAACACATTCCGTTCGATGATAACAATATAATATGTATTTAACGCCAGTTATGTATAGGTTTCTACTCAAGCTGGCGCACTAACCTAGAAATTGGATTTGAGTAGTAGTTGAAGACCCGACCCTGAGAGCCAATGTGTATTTTTTTGGGGGGGTGGAGGGGTGTGGAGGGTTGGTAGAGGTGGCTTTAACATTGTAATATTCTTCACGATTCCTTGTGTGTTCCTAGATTAAATATATATTGACTTACTTAGTTCTACTATAACAAGATTACTTGTTGGGAAGTAGGTAGTTTTTAGCAGAATAACCAACGAAGTCCTATTATATTATTATCGTCATATTCCAATGGCAGGAAAGCTTTTTATCGTCACAAAGACAGTTCGCCTGAGTTATCAGGAGGAGGAGAATAACTGTTAAGAGGCAATGCAAGCAGGCAATGCCAGTTTCAAGTTTTCGTGTTATTTTGTCATCAATGATTTTGTGACTTTCTTTTGACATTTGAATGGTGTATTAGGTCGTAACATGCACAAAACAATACTATTTAGCAAGAGATGTGATGTTATAACAGTCAGTCCTTTTTGGCTCGTTCCCTGAACAGTTGTCCCTAAAACACGATGACCGCAACAGGTGGTCGTGATATATAGGTGGTCGCCAGAGAAGCCTTGACTAAAGTGCTTCTCTTTTCTCTCACACTGTCTAAATTTGTTTCTATTTCAGAAAGCCAAGCCCCATAGGGAGTGTCAAGATATTGATTCCACTACTCATTCGAATTAAATTGTTACAATTATGTTACGCCTTTTTAAAAAAAATGTTTTTATCTTAAAATGTTTTTATCTTTATAATATACAATACATATATCAATTCATTATCAATATTTGATGATGTTCCAAATAAAAGCCATCTTAATGCTAACTTTGATTTGTCGAATGTTTTTTGTTCTTGTTCTTGTTGTTTGTATGTTTTATTTTATAAACTAGGCCTCAAACGTATTATAATAATCAGGGATGCCACTTCCAAAAAAAAATCTTTGAAATGTAAGAATTTTGTTTTCCAGTCAGAGGTTATTTTATATCAGACTAAGAAATGAGAATAGAAAGTCAATAGACCACTACTTCTTTATTTTTAAGGTTGCTTTTCTCGTCAAAATGCTGGGAGCGCCTTCTTTCAGCCCAGTTTTACCTGCGCTTACCACGATTCAGCCCGGTCACCGTCCCTACTCGCCGACACCTCGTTTCAGCCCTCTTGACCTGTAATTAGGTATTCCGATACTTTTGCCAAAAAAAGAATATTACTACTACAAATGCATGCGAAGCATTTCACATGCACTTTTCTAAGAACCTCTGTCCGCATCCAAACATTTTCAGGTTTTTAGAGACGCTCAAGTATGAACAAGAAGAATGAACAGTTGTATAAAAAATACGAAGACGGAGAAATTGATCTCACCGAATTTCTACGCCAGATCTCGAAAAAGATGTGCCCTCCAACTTTGTACAAATGATTTTAATAACGCATTTTAGCATTTCAACCTACATATGAATAAATTTACTTCCCGCCAACGATAACAACAAAACTTTCTAATGCTACCACTTTGAAACAAGCAAAGTGACAGTCCAAAGCCTGTTTAAAGCAGATGGGAAAGTTTTAGTTTAGTATCGAAGCGTATCGTTATCAATTGGCCTGACCGATACCGGGCTGAAAAGAGGTTACCTGCATGGCCAAGGTGTTGACACCCTTTGAAGTCGGAAGTTCAAACAAAACGAAGAGTGGGCTGAATCGTGGTGCAGCCAAAATGCTTGCCTTGGATTATCTCGTTCATCTATTGTACATTGAAAATTTTAGCTTTGCCCAGTATGTACTGCTTCTAACATGGATTAATTTCAACTAAATGATGTACTCTACATGAACTTGCTAAAAGTTCAGAGAATTTTATGAACTTTCAGTGTGAGATCTGAATCATACAGAGACATATGCGGAAGACATATTGAAAAATATATTGAAAAATGGGCAACAACAATAACAGCCGCATCACATATTCACAACAGTAAACACTGCACCGTACGAGAGTAGTGGCGTTTGTATTCCATTATTGCTTAGTATTCGAACATCATATGAGCCGACCCTATGCAGAGTTATTCGATCTCCTCCGTTAGCCAGCTACCATATACGTGATTGTACAAGATGTCTGTTGCCAACATTTCACTGTGGGGAGATAGAACTTAGAAGTATGATTTTGACCAAGAAAAAAAAATAGCGAGAAATCTTCAGTTAAGATAAAAATTGGGAGGCATACAATATAATAATACACAGAGGTTTCACTGACACTTGACAGTGGAGACAACGAATTCTGGATCGATCCCGCAAGTCTGAACCTGAAACAATTAGGATATTTTCATGGATGTATCAGAAAGCTCAGATCTTTTAAAAAAAAAATGGTTTATCCTAAAATTAGCCAGTAAGATTCCACAGCTGCTCCCGCTCGTGAATGGTTCAGTTAGCTCATTACTTGCTCGTTCACAAGGGTCACTTAGTAATGTAAACAGCTTACTTACAGCGGTTTCTAATACAAAAGACGCTTTTCTTATGGGGCGCGATTTTTACTATCGTAATTACAGAAGGACCTCGATATAAAGAACTCACATTTATTATAAGCATGTCTGGCTTGATGTTAACTATAAGGATGCACATGCGGATTCTATCATTATTCATGTGGACCTCGATAATAAGTAGACTATATCTCAGTATTATATAATCTTATCCTTGCATTCAGGCCTACTTTATCTTGAAGTTCCACTGCATGCCTTGCCGCTATTTTTATGATCGCTCTTAAATTGCCTGGTGCTATGGCGGTCCAAAACACTTAAAACAGCAATGAAATAAATGGAGATCGGCAAGGGCCAGCACACTCAGCCGACAAAACGGTTATAAACGAGCGCGACTGAAACAATGATAGAAAATGGAAAACATGATGTGAGCGTTAAGTACAAATAAATCGAAGCCACACAAAACAGTGACATTCTGGGATATGAAATATCACAAATAAAACTTCTGATATTCTGTATCCAGCTGGGAATTTTATCGTCGATGAAAAGTCCCAGGTTTGTCCTTTATAGGGATTATTGTTATAATTTATCCAACGGAAAATTTAATGAATCCTGTATGTTAAGGATTAAAACGTATCGAGACAGAACTTTCCTCTTGCTAGATTCAGATTTAAAAACAAGAGACATTTGATAGATTTTCATTTTGCCTTCAGCAGACTCAGTTCAGTTGATTTTTTAACATGAGATACAGATCTATATAATAATAGCAGCTACATAATTGTAAAATCAAAACTAAAAGTTATTTATTGTTCTTCAGAAAATTCATAAGAAGTCAAGTCTGTGTAAGTGAATAAAATGTATGTATATAAATGCAGTTTAAGGATGCATTATTTTTGAAGCTCATTAACGTTTCCTTTTATATCGCTGTTTTGGCAATATTTAATATTAGAATTTAATTTTATCGAGGAAACAATTTATGCAAAAAGTGGTAAAAATTGCACCAAACTTTGGAAAATTGTTTCGTAACTTCATTATATTTACTACCACGTTGCATTGTTTACTACTGACATGTTGCAAAAATGTAGGAATGAAACACATGTTCTTTATTCCTGTTTACGCAGCATTACGACACCGGCAGAAATAATGAATTGTTAAACTGGAATCAGCAATATTTGCACCAAATTTGCCTAAATTTGCGGAAATTTGTAAATTTGCAACAAGGCCTTAAAAACGCGGAAATTTCCGATAATTTGCAACCGCAATTTTCAGAGGGGACAGTCTTGTTTAAAGAAGGAGAATTAAAGCTTTTCGGGAAATGTACACGTTTCTCAGCAACCTTCTATAGGTCTTCCTAGATTTGTCCGAAAGAAACAAAGCAAATTTAAAAGCCATAAGACTAGACTTGGCTAAGATTATACTTGGCTTACGCCACATGCCGAGTATACCACTAAAGCTTCAACAACTTCACGTAATGACCAAAATGAATGAATTCGAATGAAATAACTTGAAACGCTGAGACATTTTACACCTACACCTAATAAAAGCAACAATAAAACTTCCAAAAAAGACAAAATTAAATTACATGTTATCGGCAATGACTTTAAGAAGGTTTTTGATACTGACTTTGTCCCGAGAGAGACAATTAGAGAGACAGCTTGTGTGTCCATTGGACTATCAGTTTGGAATAAACTACCGGAAAATATACGAGAGGCGAATACTCTAATCTTAAGATAACTGCATGTTCAATTACAGTATTAGTTCGAATAATTTTGAAAGCTGCTAGCTTCTCAAAATATTTCAGTTAGCGTATGTATGAGTACAGAGACATCATTTTTCGTCTTCCTGTCTCTGTAAACTGTCAATCCCTAACAATCAGTGGAGTATAACTTCACTGATCAGTGACGCAATGAGCTGATGACATCAAATCAGGTAACGACAGCAGACATACAGGTAGACTGGACCAGGCGACCCCTCACTACTTTTTTTCACACATAGACGCGAGATGAATGGACAGACACAAAGGCGCCTTCCAGACTTGCCTGACAGTTCCCTGACAGTTGCATTCTTCAGGGAACTAACAAAGGCTATCAACGCCTCATCCAATTCATTTCAGTGAGTGAGACTTTTGAATATTTTCGGTGTCCCTCTGCCAATATACCTCACCACAGAAATATCGTCCTCTGTCATTAAAGCAGCAAGAAAGAGACACTTTAACAGTAGAGAATGCATCACTACTGACTACTGAAAACATATGTAGGAAATAATTAAATGTGGGGAGGAGTTAATACTCAGATGTTAAGAACGGTAACTCTGGAACCACCATCTGGTCGAAAAGACGTCCTGGTCGTTTTCTACTAACAATTTTTTTATAAATCTGACAACCAAATATATTTTAGTGCATATGCTTCTGCTTGCACATCAGTGTTTTGTGAGTTATTGTAATATTTTTTTCGTAACTTTTTACGTGATACCAGTTAAACAATATCAGGAAAGTCTTGAAATTAACAAAGATAAATAGATAAATACTCTTTGCGCAAGATACAATTGCAATCGCCAGCAGGTGGCTGCATTTTTTGCTCTTTACGGATAATAATTTGTAGGAACTGTTGTGGGGTGCCAAATTTCACATGATAAAGCTAAGTAGCTCTGTGATTTTTTTTTTTTTTTTGCATACACTTATGAACAGATGATATGCTACTGGTATGAAAAGTTACAATGAACATAAAAGTAACGGATTCAAGGGACTTAATTTCCTTTGGCTCGGTCATAATATGAAATATTATTTCAGGACAATTCCAACTTAATGCCTCGTCCTACACAGAAATCTGAAGTGATTAGATATTGATGAGCCACTTCGTGAGAACATAGATCTCGCTTTGGGCTTTCGGATAATAGGTTCAGCTGAAAGCACCGAAAATGTAGCATACGGCACATCGCGAGATGGGAAACGATATGGCCGCAGGAGGAGGCAGGGGACAAAAGTTTCTTGAGAAATTTGAAATAAAAAAACCAATTTTACACTACAAAATTCATCAAGTCTGCTTCATGACAATTCAAATCTATCCACAATCATAACAAACATAAATCTTTATTATAAAATTTATGTGTATGTTTTGGATACAGACTTTCTCTTTCTCTTGATTTCTCCAACAAACAAAAATTTAGTATCAGATGTTCCTTGTCAACTTCACGTGCATTCCACATTCGCCTAAGCCATTCTGATTTTCTTTTTTTAGGTGTTGAAAAATTTAGCGTTTTCAACCAGTTGCTCAAAACAAAAACAATGAGGCATATGTGATTCAGCTTGTTAAATTGATATATAACGACTAGTCAAACTCTACATTTGTTTTAATAGGGCAAAAAAAAAGAAAATGGAAGATCAAAGTAATATAAACCGCTGACATCATCAACAGCAAATAAAAAAAAAACAAAACGTAGGCGAATGTAGCGTGGGCAGGACTATATCTCAAAATTTATTGGCTGAAAGACTCAACATTTGTTTTCTCGGCCTTACAACAAGTAAGAATGAATATTTTAGTTCTATGAGTGTGTTTTGAGATGCAAATTATTTTAATTCCTCCCCCTTTTCTCTCGCTTTCTGTCTCTCTTCCTATTTTTCTCTTCTCTTTCTGCTTTTCTCGCCTTGCTTCTTTTTTTTTTAATGCTAACGGAACAGCGTCTTGTACAGATCAAATAAACTGCTTAAAACGGGACTTGGAAAGCTCTCTCTACTTCACAAGCTAAAAATCCTCAGTATTTTTTCATAAATTTTCAACCCTTACACGTTTCCTTCGCCCAAGCACTTCTGAGAAACGCAGCTTGAAAGGATTTTCACATCATGCAGGCCGCCATAACTAGTCGTCCGGTCAGCGCGGGAATGGGGCGTGCCGTCAAAAAGCGAGAGGCAAGCTAGTAGTCGTTAGGCCAAGAGAATTATCCACATGCAATAACTTTCGTTGGATCTAAATTGTATGGCTTTTTTTTTTTTTTATCTTCGAAAAGAGTATTTTGTTAAACTGTGTGAACATACCTGTCCGACTTTGATCGCAGTGCTGTAACTTTAGAAAAGGGAGGATAAATATTTGAGAAAAGGGAACATCTGTCTGACCACTGGAGTCGCTTTATAAATGTTTGCATCGCCTTTGTATTGTTGTCTGACGTGTGGTTTAGTGAGCTCTTGTTGGCCTAAGATTCTGACAATATAAAATAATCATTTGCTCCAGGAGCACTTTCAGATAAACTAGACACCGCCACCATCAAATTCTCTGTGCTTAGAAGCGGCGATGGTTGTGTCACTAGTCATAAATCACATTAAGAACGGTAACGCTCGAACTACCCTCTAGGCGAAAAGACGCCCTGGTCTGTTTCTACTAAAAAGTTTTGAAAATCTGAGAACCAAGTATGAAAATACTATTTAGTGCAGGGCCTTCTGCTTGCACATCAGTATTTTCTGAGGTATTATAATTTGTTTTTCCAAACTTTTGCCCTTCTAATAGCTGCCAAAAACCCTATAGCGGCCCGCGCGGTGTGAAAATCCCGACTTTCAGGTTGCATTTTCTCGGAAGCGCTTGGGCGAAGAAAACATATATTGTGATGAATTTTTATGAAAAAAATTGTGGAATTTTTAAGGTTGTGAAGCAGATAGCTACCCCTGTTTAAGAAAGTTCCTTAAAGAAGTTCTTTCAGACTAAATATGTCAGCATATGCCATTTTAAAGCTTGAATAATGGAGAAACGCTTCAGCTTCTGGGACTGAATGCCTCAGACCCCCTACCAGATAGTTGTTTCTGGATCCACTGGGAGCCACACCCCCTAAACCCCCTAAAATATTTGTCGTTGGACTTTTGGAAACTTCCACACATGCGATTAATGCTGCTGTTACCCACCAGAATATCTTCTTAGGTGTTAATACTGTTTTCAGAATTTTGGTGCTTTGTATTTCAGTTCGCCCAATTCTCGGGCCAGGAATAAAAGAGAGGGCGAATTGCTGCACAAAAACAAAACTTGAAGTAGCGGAACCAAACTCAATATTTCTTGAGCCGACTGGTAAGACTTTCATTCATTCATTCATTTATTCGAATTCATTCATTTCAATTCATTCATTCTATTCAATTCATTCAGTTAAACACAATCCCGTCGTATCCAGTTCAGTTTAATTCAGTTCAGTTCAGTTCAATTCATTCATTCATTCAGCATAAAATCGGATCAGTTGCCTGCTTGGTGGCGTGTTAAATTTCTTCAAATTCGAATGAACCCTTATCTAAGGATGGTTTTCCACACCTTTTACTTGGATTTCATTTTCCCCCTTAGCATTCACCGAAGAATACAGTCATAAAGAGTGCCACACACCATTATACATTGTAAATACAGTATGTGCTAAACATAAATTTTCCTGAAGGGAACGTATTTTGTTGTTTGGTTTTTAAATTTTGTGATCCAATTGTCTCATGAGACTCCAATAACAAGTCAACTTCGATGATGATTATTTCCGGTTTAAGCAAAATAGTACTAGGGTTATGTCCTTAAATCTCCTTTTCGAAAGTAAAAGACAAAATTATCCAATCAAGGATATTGTAATAAATCATATCGACCAATCATGAAAACTGAAAGGCGGAAAAAGTGATGGCTGGAGTTGCGTTTTGCGATGCCTGGGTTATCATGCATGTATAATAACTAAGAGTAGTCTATCCCAGACTACAACCGCCGAATTTTATTTGCTACTTTTTTCTTCCTTAACGATGAGACTGCTTGAATGCCATAAGATATGTCTGTTCTAGTTTTGTACAATATTGATAAGCGAACCTCTTTTACAAGATTCAAGTTTGTTTATATTGGCGAAAGCCAACTACAAGTAATGTCACATCAACAGAAAAATATAACTGAAAAGGGGAAATATATATACACATAAGTTTACCAGCTAACATGTAGTTTTTGACACATCTGTCTCCCTCTCTCTGTCTCACTCTCCCACTTTCTCTCTATCTTATACACACNTTTAGTTTTTGACACATCTGTCTCCCTCTCTCTGTCTCACTCTCCCACTTTCTCTATATCTTATACACACACACACACACACACACACACACACACACACACACACACACACACACACNCTCTCTCTCTCTCTCTCACTCCCTAGCTCTCCCCATCTGATGTTAACAGTTACAATTTCCACAACATCTCATTGGATCACCGACACATATTATTTTGTAACAGAAAACTAACAACCCTTCTCACCTCCTTGCCAGAGAGCGAACTAACACTATATTATGTCATCTTAAACTGTTTGTTTTCTCTTAAACTGATAGAATCCTATNCAGCTAACATTTAGTTTTTGACACATCTGTCTCCCTCTCTCTGTCTCACTCTCCCACTTTCTCTCTATCTTATACACACACACACACACACTCTCTCTCTCACTCCCTAGCTCTCCCCATCTGATGTTAACAGTTACAGTTTCCACAACATCTCATTGGATCACCGACACATATTATTTTGTAACAGAAAACTAACAACCCTTCTCACCTCCTTGCCAGAGAGCGAACTAACACTATATTATGTCATCTTAAACTGTTTGTTTTCTCTTAAACTGATAGAATCCTATTGCCACAATATAATGTATGATTTCTATTGCCACAATATAATGTATGATTATGTGATAACTCTACGACTCTCTCATGACAGTTCCTCTTCCCTGCTGGAAGAGAACAGATGTGGCGAAATTGGTGCCGCTACCGCCGCCTCCCGGACAGCCTTATTTAGACGCTGTCCGCCAGGAGGCGGCAACCAGACGGGCATTGGCTCAAACAAAAGGTAAGTCACACAACAAAATTGGAGTTCTTTATCATGTCACATTACCTTATCTGTGCTGCAGCATGCTAATCAGCTTATGAATAGCTCATTTTGAATAAAGAAGAATAAATAAAAGTAATATGGTCTACTCCGCTTAATCGCATCTTCTGGGAAGCATGGAAAAAAGCTGTAATTGTAGAAAGTAGCCATTGTAGAATGACGTTCACACATAAATAGAACATTGTGTTATTTGCAAATGTTGTAATAAAGCGAAAGTTCCCATTATCCGGATTGCTATTAAGTGGAGTTAAGACTGTATTAGACAATGCCTCACTGAAGTTCCATGCACAAAACTATACTATTTAGCAAATAACCTATCTATGAGATGTTATGTTATAATAGTCAGTCCTTTTCGGCTCGTTCCCTGAATAGTTGTCCCTGAAACACGATGACCGCAACAGGCGGTCGCCAGAGAAGGCTTGACTAAAGTGCTGTCTTTTCTCTCACACTGTCTAAATTTGTTTCTATTTCAGAAAGCCAAGGGTGTGTAAAGATTTTTTAACGTAGTTCTTGTTGTGTTTATACTGTTTTGGTCATTTGAAAAAGGCTTGTTTCATTTTTTAGCAAACTGTTTTGTCATTTATCATCGATACATTTTAAACTGACGTAGGTCTTGCTTTTTCTTTTTATGGTTGTTTCAGTTCTGTGGTTTACATATTTCATGTCTTAGCACACTGTTTTTGGCTTAGTTTGAAAAAGACAATGTACTTTTCTGCTGGGGTGTTTAAACGAGATGTATTTAAAGATATCATATAGAAATCATAGCCAATATAGATAATGAGTAGAAAAAGTTACTATTAGCTTGCTGTTTAAAGCCACTTGTATATGGACTGAGTAAATCAGTGAAATACTCTAGTCTATAACCTACACCAGAAAATCTTTACATTTTCTACTGATACATTTTAAAGCTGATGTAGATCTGCTTTCTTTCTTTTATTGGTTGTTTTGGTTGTGTAGTTTACATATTTATTCCTCTCTTAGCAAACTGTTTTGGGTTATTTTGAAAAAGACAAAAATATTTGGGAGTTTTCTGTTGGGCCGTTTAAATGATGATGGTAAGGGGAAATGACCTACATAAATTTAAAAGTATCATATAGGAATCATAAGCACTCATGATAATGGGTAGATAATTTACTGTTGGCTTGCTTTTAAAAGCCACTAGTATATGAACTGAGTAGATCAGTAAAATATTCTAGGTTATTATTTACCATAGCAAATCTTTACATTTATCATTGCTGTATTTTAAAGCTGGCGTAGGTCTTTCTTTCTTTGGTTGTTTTGTGTAATTTACATATTTCGTCTCTTAAGAAACTGTTTTGGGGTATTTTGAAAAAGACGTGTACATTTTGTTAGTGCTTTTTCCTGATAAAAAGTAACTATTTTTCATTTCTTGTTAAGTGAGTCCCCATTTCTGCAATGTATATATGTGTTTACTTGTTCGATTTTGTAGAATTTTTTTTATTCTGCAGTGATTAGCTCTTGACGTGTGATAGTATGAAACTTGTTAAATTCAGCCAAACACCTGGATTATTCGTTTTCAATTACCTAATGAACCTTTAGGCTGTTAAAATCACATTTGATGTTCCTGTAACTATAAAAGCTTCTTCCTAAAACTTTACAGAGCTTAGACAGATAAAGACACTAAATTACAGAGTACTTATTAGTTCTGCTCTATATATATCATATCCATTTTTCGTTGTCTCCTGTCTAGCACTGCATTAAAGAAACTATCCCCAAAATACTTATTTTACTAATTTACGTAATACTTATTAGGTCTGCACGGAATCTGCATTTTTCTTACTTTCTTGTCTAGCATTGTACTGTAGTTCCAAATAAAAGCCATCTTAATAGTAACTTTGATTGATCTGTCGAATTTTTGTGGTTCTTGTTCTTGTTTGTGTGTGTTTTATTTTATAAAATAGGCCTCAAACGCATTATAATAATCAGGGATGCCACTCTTCAAAAAAAAATCTTTGAAATGTGAGAATTTTGTCTTTCAGTCAGAGGTTATTTTATATCAGACTAAGAAATGCGAATACAAAGTCAATAGACCACTACTTTTTTTATTTTTATTTTTAAGGTTGCTTTTCTCGTCAAAATGCTTGCCTTGGATCATCTCGTTCATCTATTGTACATTGAAAGTTTTAGCTTTGCCCACTAAGTACTGCTTTTAACATGGATTAATTTTAAATAAACGATGTACTCTACATGAACTTGCTGAAAGTAAAGAGAAGTTTATGAAATCTGAGTGTCAGATCTGAATCATATACAGAGACATACATTGAAAAATATATTGAAAAATGGGCAACAAGAATTATCCCCATCACATATTCACAACAGTAAACATTGTACAGCACGAGAGTAGCGCCTTTTGTATTCCATTATTGCTAGTCTAAGTATTCGAACATCACATGAGCCGACCCTATGCAGAGTTATTCGATCTCCTCCGTTAGCCAGCTACCCTATACGTGATTGTACAAGATGTCTGTTGCCAACATTTCACCGTGGGGAGATGGAAGTATGATTTTGAACAAGAAAAAAAAAATAGCGAGGAATCTTCAATTAGGATAAAAATTGGAGGCATACAAAATAATACACAGAGGTTTCACTGACACTTGACAGTGGAGACAACGAATTCTGGCTCGATCCCGCAAGTTTGAAAATGTTTGAAACAATGAGACTAGACTTGGCTAAGATTATACATGTACTTGGCTTACGCCACATGCCGAGTACACCACTGAAGCTTTGACAACTTCACTATTCAGTAAAGACCAAAATGAATGAATTCGAATAAAATAACTTGAAACGCTGAGACCTCCACCTAAAAGCAACAATAAATCTTCCAAAAAAGACAAAATTAAATTACATGCTATCGGCAATGACTTTAAGAAGGTTTTTGATACTGACTTTGTCCCGAGAGAGATAATTAGAGAGTCAGCTTGTGTGTCCATTGGACTATCAGTTTGGAATAAACTACCGGAAAATATACGAGAGGCAAACACTCTAATCTTACGAAAACTGCATATTCAATTACAGTATTAGTTCGAATAATTTTGAAAGCTGCTAGCTTCTCAAAAGATTTCAATTATCAGCGTATGTATGAGTACAGAGACATCATTTTTCGTCTTCCTGTCTCTGTAAACTGTCCATCTCTTACAATCAGTGAAGTATAACTCTGATCAGGGAAGTATAACTTCACTGATCAATGACACAATGAGCTGATGACATCAAATCAGGTAACGACAGAAGACATACAGGTAGACTAGACCAAGCGACCCCTCACTGTTTTTTTTTCCACACATAGACGCGAGATGAATGGACAGACACAAAGGCGTCTTCCAGACTTGCCACTTTTGACTCATAAGAAAAGCTTAGCCTTCTTCATTATTTGTCACTTGACTGGAAGGTGATATGCATTAATTCGATCAAATTAATGTCACCCTCATGAAATTAATCATCAACCAGATCAACAGACATGTAAAAAAACTCGTGAAATTTTGTAACAGCCATATCTCGACTATTTGTGCACCAACCAGCCCAAAATTTTGCATGCACCTTCCTTTTGGTCTGAAGGTGTTTCTTTTGATAATTTCTTGGCCTTAAACGGTCCGTAAGTATTATTTTGATAATTACGAAAACTTCCTTTGTTTCGTGAATACTATCCCAGTTTGGTGTTTTTAAATGGACCATACGTCACTGGTTTTTGCTGTTCACCCCCATGGAGCTATAAAGTGTTCTTTATAGCTTCATGTTCACCCCTGAAATGAAATATTTTCACTTCCCGTCCCCGAAGTTGAAACCGAGCATTTGTATCAGATGCCGGGTTGAGAATGTGTACGTAGCACAGTCGATGGCCAGAGTGAACATAATCATCGTTACGAACAGGAGCAGAATCAATAGAATGAACATGACTTTGGCCCTGTGAACCACCAGTGCGAATACTGGTGCTTCCCGAGAGAGAGATGCAAGTCTTAGACTTGGCTATACCAACAGCCAAAAAAACGCTTCCTCCCATGCACATCGTGGGGGTTAATTTCTCCACTGATTTCATCATAATGTGTAAGTCACAAACCGACCATAACTGGTCCTTTTTTTTCTTAAATTGGTGGGCAGCTCTGTTCCTGATTGTCTCAGAAATATGTAGAAAATGGATTTTTCCATATCCAAATGACCTGTTCCATTTTTTAAAAATTGACGTTTATGCTCATGACGTCACTACTATTGTGGTTTCTGCAGTCAAACTCGTGTTTTGAGGACAAATTCCTCAAGTATGATGGCGGGTTTTTAGAAAGGCTGGTGTTGAGCAAAATTATTAATTTTTAGCGGGTTTTTTTTTTCAGCTTAACCGATATGTTTACACACGGCGTGTATATCGTTTGCTTCGCACGATAACCCCGCAAATTTGCGGGTGCTTTCACTAGTATATATATATATAATTATATATAATGAATTGTTCTGTGTGTATATACATATTCTCCACACACACACACACACACACACACACACANCCGCAAATTTGCGGGTGCTTTCACTAGTATATATATATAATTATATATAATGAATTGTTCTGTGTGTATATACATATTCTACACACACACACACACACACACACACCCACACACACACACACACACACACACACACAGAGAGAGAGAGAGAGAGAGAGAGAGAGAGAGAGAGAGAGAGAGACAGTGTACAATTCATTTATTTTCAAAGGCTTGAAAACCCAAAAGAAAAAAAAAATCCACTTGGCTAAAATGCCAAACTAGTCTAGTCGCTAACGCCCACTTTTTTAGTTATTTCGTAGATTTGTTTTCCAATTACAACACTTGTGTATCAATAATTGTAAGTATTACTCAATGTTTCATGATTTTAGAACTCAAGCTCATGAAATGCTAAATACGGGAATATTCGTCCTGACTGACTGATTCGGAAAGAGAGCTACAGTTAGGTTTTACTTTTAGTATTCCAAGTTATTAATCAAAGCCAGTTACTTTGATCCAATAAATTACAAACCAAAAAAAAAAATCTGGTGATGTTACTGTCTGACCCATGATGACATTCTTGCACCGAGACAGCTGAGAGCTTGAGAACTCCTGATTTTTTCCCAGTATGACGCAAGCGTCAAGCACACCTTGAAATTGATTAGTCTATATGAAACCGAGAGAGATGAGATTAGACTTCCCACGTCGCTGGCAGTAAATGGAGTCACGTATTCGTGTAGGTTATAACACGACATTCTTGCTAAATACTAACGTGGCTTTGAAACTTGCCACAAATGATACTGTTTCAGTGTCGTAAACTTGGCCTTACAGGCATTAGCCACTTAAGTACATGCGACAGGACCTTATGACATGTACCTGCCATGATGTACTAAAGAACCTGTGTAAATTCATCAAAATTGTAGTTGTAAACCATAAAACTGAATGCCTTCTGTGATACCAGCCGATAGCACCTACACTTAACAGCAACTGTTACTATATTATTTGCCTGTCCATTCCATTTTTTTTCCTTTTTTTCTTTTTTTTTTCTAATACGTATTGTTGCTACTAATGTTAATGCTCGTGTGTTTCTTTGTAAAACCTGAGTAATAAATAA
This sequence comes from Ellobium chinense, assembly GCA_033807755.1. NCBI lineage: Eukaryota > Metazoa > Mollusca > Gastropoda > Ellobiida > Ellobiidae > Ellobium > Ellobium chinense. The sequence continues at coordinate 1,237,845 of JAWQUT010000005.1, forward strand.
TCTTGAATCTTGAATCTTGAATCTTGTCTTAAAGGGAAGTTGAATCGTCCTACAAAACCATGTTAAACCAGAGGATGCCCATTTGTTCGATTACAACAGTCCTTCACGTGTCTTGCAACATGATGTAACGCCTCTACCTGCCTTAGACAACCCACGGGGTTACATTGTGCAAAGTCTAAATTCTTACTTTTACACCCACTCGACACGTGGCGGCCGCTATAAGCTAATGTCAAATGCGTTCTAGCCGAGCGGCCAAGCTGTCTAGCTAGTGCTAGGGTGATAAAACGTCAGTACAAATATTTTAAGTCCACTATAAACAGCAGATGTACCAAACAAAATCATGCTGAGGCAGTAAAAATGCATAACACTTTATTTGGCTTACACGATTAATTGCAAAGACAATATTCAGACCAGTGAAAATTATCTTTTAATATTCCTTGGTTTTAGAGACTCCAAATTATCCAGCTGGTGATTGCAGGGGCGGAAGTTAAAATCAACGGGGCCATGAGCACAAGAATGTGCGGCGTCCTTCTTACATACCAAAACATGACCATGCTTGGGGCAAATTTTATTCCTATAGCAGATTTAGCATTAACAATGCACATAACAATGTCATTAACTTGGTCCTAGAGGCACTGGCCACTTGAATAGACGCGCCAGGAACTGGGCCCCGTCTGAGCCCTTCCCACTTTCCCTCTCATTTCTCGTCCTCCAGCGTGAGGCTCTGCCCCTGATAACGCGCCCATCGTGCCCTTGCCTAAAATCCGCCGCTGGGTTGTCGCTTGATATAATGATTTTCCTATGTTTTATTATGCTTTGGATATGACAAAGGACAGTCATGGTTGTATTTGACAGATGGTAGCAATATTTTATAAGGAAAGCTACCGTTTTACAGGAAATGACAATACATGTATAAGCCAAAGCCACAATTTCACATACTAAGCAAAAAAAAAAAATCATTCATAGTGTGCTATCTTTTATCCTTTCAGGGGGTTTCACACGGTGCCAATTTCCATTTGTATTTCAACTGTTACATACTGGAATGCTTGGTGAAAACCCGCGGAGCTGACGTCTTCTAAAGGTAGCGTCATATGATTCCAATCTTCATTCGTTTTTTGACTGCTAACTATTAAAATGCTTGGTGAAAACCCGCGGAATTCACGTCTTTTGAGGCAAGGTTCACATGTTTCCAATTTTCATTCGTATTTTGACTGCGAAATGTCGGAATGCTTCATGGAAACAACCAACACGTTCACACGATTGCATGAACATTAAAAAAAAAACGCCAGCAGGGCAAGCAGTTTGCTCGCCCAAGTGCACAATGGTGTATTAGTTATGGCAATGTAGTTCTTCCCGTGGGGAAACGCTGCATAGACCTGCTGACATTAATAAATCACCGAAATAAATACTTACTCATCTCCAAACTCAAACACATTTCCTTTGAGGTCTTTTGCCTTGCAACATCGTGCAGTGATTCTTTTACACTGGGTCTTAAAAACAACGGTGTTCCTCGTACAAAGCGATGAATCGCTTTTTCATTGTTGTTGTTTTTGTCACGAGACCTCTTAATCCATTCCGATACAGATAAAAAAAATAGAACCAATTCTAGGTCGATCTGAGAATATAATAGAGAGAAAATATGGAAAGAAAAACTGGAATGGAATGCATTTTTTATTCCAGTAGGAGCGAAACCTGGAACCAAATGAACTCCCTATAACAGATGTGATTTATGAAAAATGATATCAAAGCTTTACTGAGTGGCACTGGAATCTTAAGTGGGATACATTTCAGGGACCCATTAATATGACGGAATCAACATTCTAGGATAATTAATTATTATCCAGTGTACCGGGTCAGAAATGCTGGGATGAAGATCATTGTGCAGTGTTTGGAGTGAAGGGTCCAAGGAATATAGGAAACAATCAAAGATGATAAATGGCCTAATGTTCCAAGATCAAGACAGGCTAGACAGGTGGCACAATAATGCTTGAGGCTTCTTGGAATCCTATAGCCGCCCATCCTTCTTGATTCTATGAGGGCACTGAAAAAGGTAATGAAAATCTGTATTAAGTAGTTTTTCCCAACCTATATGTAAGACATATATTTTAAGACCTATAAAAAAAAAAGTTAATACATGAACAGGGCTTTTTGATGGATTTTAGGTATGTAATAGGTAATCAGAGGAGGTGGAGGTGGGGTTTAAGGATGGGATTGAGAGGGGGGGGGAGTGGGAGTGGGAGAGAGGTAATTAGAGACATGTTAATAACAACGGGGTTGAAGAGCTTCATTCCCTCGATCCCAGAGAAATATAGGATCACTGAACCATGGAAAATGAAACTGGAAACGAAGAACAAAGAAGGAGGTAAAGTGTAAAAAAGGAAGAAAAAGAGAAACACTGTTCAAATTTTACAGGGACTTCAATATTAACATTTTTAAGGCTTGGTCGAGCAGTGAATTGGGCAACTTAATTCCAACTACACACACCGGAATGAGAGCGGGAGGTTAGCAGGGTACATAGTAGTATTATTTATGTATGTGATGAAGTCTGAGTGAGCAGAGGAGAAAGGGAAGGGCAGCCTTCTAACGTGGACGCTCACGGGCAGAGTCAAACAAGAAAGAAAAAAAAATCTAAATGATTTATCTCCAGCATAGCAAAGTGGACAGCGTGACATTTAAAGAGGTAAGGAGCAGTGAGTGTAGTAGCTTTGATGCACTGTCTTTTTTGTAAGTGCTTTCGATGTAGGGTTAAGCTGAACACAGTTCAGTTCATAAGGATAATGATAGTGTGTAGTCTGGACTAATGTACCTGGCCAAAAACAGAAGAAGAAACCGTGAAACCGAGAACATGGAAAATGTTGATCTGCTCCTCCCCTCTCCCGTCCCATTCTTTCCCTCTTTTATGTTAACTCACTGCAATGCTCCTGTCAGTTTTAAATTATACCTATTGGATAGCAGCTTATTGCAGAAATGAGTTTGACAAAGGATCCACATACACTTTGCTGATCTTTGCATGCTTTCGCTAAGCGAGTGATAAGTTGATCTACTCGTAATTGCATCAGAACTCGCTAATGACAGAATCAAGCTAAAAGAGGTCTAAAAGAGATCGATGTGTCTGTCACGTTATAAGAATAGCTGAACTTTGTTTGTTTGTTTATTAATTTGTTTGTTTGTTTGTTTCTCTGTTTCTTTGTTTCTTCCTTTCTTTTCTTTTTCTGCCTTTCATTTGAGCAATGCCACTATGACATCTAATGAGTCAACAAGCTGCTGCTACCTTCTTCTGTTGCGGAGAAATAAAAACCTTGCAAAAACTGTTTGGTCCTCACGCCCCTCCCACGCCTCGATCTTCTTCTCCTCTCTTCCTATTATCTATCTCATCTGATTGCTCTTTTTTTTTTCTTCCATCCATTGCAATTCAGGAGAGCCAAAAAACTGCGCCACGGTAGTAAACTAAACTATATGTTGTAAGAGAACTACTGGGTAAGTTAACAAAATATATTGAAATTGTTTTACACAGATTTCAGTAGGGAAAAAATATACTATAATGAGTAACTCCTATGAGGGACTGTAAGTGAATGTTCTGTCCATCAGTACTGCTTAGAATGTAAACTGTTACAGTAAAGCTGCTGGATAGTGTGTTGTGAAGTTGTCATTTTGGTTTATAATCGTTGTCATGTCCCGTTGAATATATAGACTATTGTGTCGTTCGCCTATGTCTGGGTCTGGGTTTTTATTAAATAAGCTTGTTATAGGTTGCAACAGATCCACCTCCTACAACATGGCTGTGGCAGATCTGGAATGGAGGGTTAAAAAAGTGGCACCTGTAAACGAAAGTAGGTATTTTGGGAGGAGAAAACAGGGTGCGTTCATATAGTAGTGTTACAGGAAAGAAAATACAGTTGGAGTGAGGAGTTCAAAGGTAGGCTACATGGGTGGATGTTGACATTATACCTCTTTTTTTAAAAAAATTGCTATTTTTTTGTTTGTTTTGCCCTTACCACAGTAAGCAATCTTACCGTATCAAGTTGTGACTGGCGTTCATCAACACGTGTTACTTTCTTCACCGTGTGTAGAACAGGACTTCTAGGAGTAATGTAAGTTTTAGTGCAATGAATCGTTATATTAGTGTTGTGGACTTCGGTACAACTTGGATTTAAACGCTATTTCAGAGGAGATTCTGACAGTTTCATTGGATATGTTTCACTGACATAGAAAAGTGTACAGTGCTCTACTATGAACGTTAGATGTGATATTGGAAACTTGTAAGTCAAAAGTCTTTCATTCATTATTAATGATTTCATCTCATTTATACTTTTTCCTTTAAATCTTTGAATCTATCACATTTTATGAGGAACATCTCTCTCTTTCTTTCCATCGATGCACTCAAACTCCACACAGTTCTTCTCTTTCTTTCTTTCTTTCTTTCTTTCTTTCTTTCTTTCTTTCTTTCTTACTTTCTTTCTTTCTTTCTTTCTTTCTTTCTTTCATTCTTTCTTTCTTTCTTTCCTCTGATTTACTGGACTTGATCTCCCTCGGTCTTCTCCCTCTTTTTCCCCCTTTGTTTTCTATCATTCTTGGCACCCCAGTTTCAGACTTTGGATTATGTCTTCTTACAGGATACTTTTACAACATGGAATCTACTACAGGTATTCTTCAACATTTGTTGACTTTTTCATATATTTCTTTATAATAATGTATTTTTCCTCTTGCTGAGCAGGCCAGTAGGATTCTGTTGTGACTGGTATTCGACAGCGCGCCTTGGTCTCCTGATACACTTTCTCCTCTGTGGTTAGATATACTGTCGTAGATTTAAGTGTTGCGGACATACCTGTGTGCTGAAATTACGCCATATATCAGAGGATACGTGTGACTCTTTCAATGGATGTAACATAATGTAGATATTATATTTAGATAAAGCTTTCGGATAGGCATTACCTTTATTATTGTTCTGGTTTTGTTTACATTATATCGCTAATATGATAGCAGAAATTTCGTTTTCTTGGATTACCAAATGACAACTTGGACAAGATATTGAGATTTAGGGGTCTAAGTAAATGAATAGTCTAGATAATCAATGTCTCTAAGTTGTCTGCGTGATGATGGCTGATTTTGGATACCTAAGTGGGGCAATTTTAAAAGGCAGCAAAAGATATCATTGCACCGACCTAATGTTATGCCTGTATAAGATAAAGAACGAGATACGAGATGCCTTACGAGATAAAGAACATATTTCAGAATGCGAAAGAAAGAAAGACTGACTGACAGAAAGAAATAAAAGGGGATTTTCGAAGGGCAGGAATGATTTTGTTATGTTGCATATTTGTTGCCTTACACACACTGCACGGTTAAGCGATTTATGCTTTCAATGCGTGTTGATGTGACTGCCTACTGGAATGTGTTTACAGAACAGTGATTGGTATTCACTAGTGTTCAATCGTTGTTTTTTAATGACACTCTGATTACATGAGGGCATGATGGGAATGGCTTGATGAAGCAATGGCGGGTATTTTCGGTATAATTTCTCAGATTTTTATTTATTAGAGGAGTTAATTGATGTGCTTCAAAGAAATTCTTTACACAAAATTATTGTANTAAACATGGACACGGAAATTCTGAGGGTATGTCCAAATAAACCACTCCTTCTTTAAACCATCGAACTCAAATTGTTTTATCTTTTCGGCGCCATGTGCGTAAATAAACAGAGTATCTGTATGCCAGATGCCATGCACTAACATTTACTATGAACGAAAATATTTCACTTTATCTTTCGGTGTGACAGAACTTTTGAGACTCAGTATATTTAGATAAAGCTTTCGGATAGGCATTACCTTTATTATTGTTCTGGTTTTGTTTACATTATATCGCTAATATGATAGCAGAAAGTTCGTTTTCCTGGATTACCAAATGACTTCTTGGACAAGATATTGAGATTTGGGGGTCTAAGTAAATGAATAGTCTAGATAATCAATGTCTCTAAGTGGTCTGCGTGATGATGGCTGATTTTGGATGCCTAAGTGGGGCAATTTTAAAAGGCAGCGAAAGATATCATTGCACCGACCTACTGTTATGCCTGTATAAGATAAAGAACGAGATACGAGATGCCTTACGAGATAAAGAACATATTTCAGAATGCGAAAGAAAGAAAGACTGACTGACAGAAAGAAATAAAAGGGGATTTTCGAAGGGCAGGAATGATTTTGTAATGCTGCGTATTTGTTGCCTTACACACACTGCACGGTTAAGCGATTTATGCTTTCAATGCGTGTTGATGTGACTGCCTACTGGAATGTGTTTACAGAACAGTGATTGGTATTCACTAATGTTCAATCGTTGTTTTTTAATGACACTCTGATTACATGAGGGCATGATGGGAATGGCTTGATGAAGCAATGGCGGGTATTTTCGGTATAATTTCTCAGATTTTTATTTATTAGAGGAGTTAATTGGTGTGCTTCAAAGAAACTCTTTACACAAAATTATTGTACCTCGTCCACTTAACTCTCTTATGCAGTTTGTTGAGTAATATGACTCTTGCTTGAATAAATTTTCGTCACTTTCCTAAATCCCCACACCCATGAAATCCACACACCCGCTTTGTCATACCATATATTATAAGCAAGTCCCAACACTTCAATAGTACATAACCACCCAACCAGCGGAAGCTTATGTGTTGGGAACTGGCCCCTATTCCGGTGTTTATGCCGAATTAACCTGTAAAGCTTTTGGTCTGACCAGGTTCCTCCCATAATACGCTACCACAGAGGAATTGAGGGTTGGGGGTGGAGTTTGGCAGTGACAGTCCGGGTCAATATACGGAATAGAAGCTGTTGCTACGGGTCAAGAGGCATTAGTGGAAGCACTAGCTTGGCTCAACCATGTCATGGGAAAAGTGCCTTCGCAATTAGACGGTACTAGGTGATCCGATATGTAAATATCCTGAAATGATCCTAGGGCGATCTACGCTGGGGTCCCCGTGCCACTCTTTTTGTTTTTGTGTTTGTTGTTTTTGGTTAATACAGATTCAGACATGTTAACGCGTTTTTGTTGTTTTTATTTTACATTTTTTTTTACATTTCGCAAGGCATTATGAAGGCGAAAGGCGGGTCACACTGATATCATTCTGTCGAACGCATCGCTGAGTGTGAATTGGCGTGATTTGTTTTATGAGTTTCTGATCTTTTGATGAACATGATACTGCTAGATCTTTTACTGTGAGGTCACGATAATTTGTGTGTCTCCAAATGGTTTCTTGTTTTCTTCTTCCTTCTGCCTTCGCCACTGGAGATCTGCTTCGATCTTGCGCTGAATATAATGCTGTACTTTTGTAGGCACACATCACTAAAGGTCCTCGTCTAATATTTTTCTACAAAGATTCTTGAGGAGGTTGCATTTGAAAGATTTGGTTAGTGAAGGATTCATATATTTTGAAGGGTGTTCAAATGCGTCATACACGTTAACCAGCACACTATGAGATCTATTTTTAACTCCAACCCAAAATGTAAAGCCTGTCTAGATGGGACCCCTAACCCTAAAGCTAATCGAGTCAGGATCCGTAAACCCTTACACCCATCGAGACCGGGTCCCTGGCCTCAATTCCCATCAAGACGGAACCCGTAATCCACATGCCCTTCAAGAAGAGGTCCTTAATTCTTGTTCCCAAAGAGACTGGCGTATAAACTAAGATTTATCAGGTGCCTTTGAAATCCTCCCTCAAATGTTAATGCACTGAAGCAAGAAAACGCAAAAAAAAATAATTAAAAAACAACGGAAGGGAATGGGAAAGGAAGAGAGCAAGGAAGGGAAAGATAAGGAAGGCAAGAGGGAAAGAGGGATGAACGGAAAGCTGGGACAGTAATTTTTATAAGCTGGAAACCTTCATATCAATAGTAGAAAACTGGGAGGGGTTGGGGAAGAATTGTCAGAGGAAAGGGAAGAAAGATTGAGGGGGG
>JAWQUT010000005.1:1264070-1266570 GCA_033807755.1 Ellobium chinense
CCCCCACCCCTCCCCATCTCCAAAAAAAGAAAAACCCAACCTCTTCTATGTTATAACAAAACCATCAAAAGTATCTTTGGATAGGATGTGTTTTAGTACTGGCCAGAAGAAAGTTGTAGGATGGCCCAAATATGGAAATCCTTTCCTAACCTCGGGAAGACTTTTATATTAAGCATCCCACACCTTTAACGCACATAAGGGAATGACGTCACTGAGGCTTAAACAAAGATGGAAATCTTGTTCGAGTCATCTACTGGGCGTGGTCTCGTAGCTACATAATCGTCGATAGTCTGCACTCACACAGGTACGCTGACAGAGCAAGAATATCGATCGAGACTTGGTACATAACTCTCCATTATAAATATCAGACTTTGTCCTTAGACAGTGGAGGACGTCTGTACTAAGCAAAGTGACATGTTAATCTAGAGGAAGTTTAACTGCCACTGAGTGTTGTAAACTTCTACCAGCCTACTGTTCCTAGGGTCTCGAATGTGCAATTTATGTTTTCATTTTGATTCTATAAACTCAGTTCTTTTATCTAAATTCTCTTTTTTTTTTTTTACATCATGAGTTGAGGAGACTCGTTTTCTTTTTCTGTTTTCAGTTATCACAGTGATACAATGGTGATGAAATACTAGTAACGCAATGGACTCTTAGTACTATGTACTCATATGATAAATGTGGAATGGACTAACCTGACATGGCAGACTTGTTTTAATCGTGCAAGAGATATTTCAGAGTTCTACACTCAGTTTTAAAGGATGATGGGTTTAGCGTGTGAAGCTTTGGTTTTTGGAACACCATTTACGAGACGTAATGATGATGAGACATGGCGTAACCGTGCCGTTCATAAGACAGCCTACCCGGTCACGGTCTGTGACGGTCTTTCTGGAAGATGTTTTAAAAAAAAATTGCTACGCGCTTTTTGCAATGTTAAGACTGCCCATGGTTTGAGACACTCATAAAAAAAAAATAGTGTAACATTCCCAGACGGTCAAAAGAAATTCAGTTTCAGTAGCGTTAGCTCGCTCTTAACGAATGTTATGTCTATGTGCTCATCCACAGGTCTAAAGCAACATACGAGTCAAAATGAATGAGAAGCCACACCAGAACGGCGGGTTCCAAGCCAACGATGGTCCAAGCAACGCGGGCGTTGACGGCACAAAGGATCCTGCCAAACTGTCTTGCTTGCAGAAAGTTAGTAACGCCATCATTGGCACGGTGGAGAACACATTTGAAAGGTATAGTTGACAATTTGGTTTGTAGATTAGTATCATTAGCACTGTGGAGAACACATCTGAAAAGTAAAGTTGACAGTTTAGTTCGTAGAAACGTATCATTAGCTCTGTGCAGAACACATTTGAAAGGTACAGTTGACAGTTTGGTTGCTAGATAAGTATCACTGGCACTGTGCAGAATACATTTGGAAGGTATAGTCTAGTTGACAGTTTGGTTTGTAGATAAGTAGTTTTGGACCGTCAGCAAACCACCCGGCTATAAAGAACGTACGGTTGATTAGTCATGATCTATTTAAGCGCAAACTTTGCTTACTCCAACATTTTTCAGAGAAATAGCTGACTCTGTTTTTGTGACAAAACCTTGGCAGCATGGGGCAAATGTGATTAAAAATGTGATGCGACTATATAATGACTCTGATATGGAAAGTAACACACTCTGGTATCAGGAAAATGTGATTATTTAGTAAAACCTACAAAGACAACAGACACTGATCCATCTCTTTTCGCTACAGAACTGAGACATAGGGGCAATTGCAATTAATAAAGAGTTGCGACTATCTAATGATTCTGATATGGAAAGTAACACATTCTGTTTTCAGGGAAATGTGCTTATTAGCAACACCTACAAAAACAACAGACATCAGTCCCTATCTTTTCTCTACAGTATTGGACCATGAGGGCAAGTTAAATTGTATCAGATGATTTTTATATGGAGTGTGTTACATTCTGTTCCGTGATTATCAGCGACAACTACAAATATAACAGACGCCATTCAATCTCCTTTCTCTACAGAATTGGCCTTAGCATTGGCACGTATCCATGGCGTTTCATCCTCGGCTGCCTCTTCGTGGTGGCCCTATGTGGCTTAGGTCTGCTGGCTTTCACCGAGGTCACAGATTCGGACAAACTGTGGGTGCCCAACAATGCCCAGGTAGGGGTGTGGATGTTGATGTGGCGAAATATGATATGGTGCTAAAACTAGGGAAAGCTGTAGAAATCCTAAGTGCTACTTAATGAAATGCGCAAAATATTGAAATGGTTGAGAGTATGCAAGTTGGTGTCAATTTTGATAATGAAAATAAGTATGTAGTGTGAATGAAGACATATGAAATATATCTTATACTCTGCCATTACTACTGGCTTTACAAGATATGGTATGTAATTCTGACGAGGACAGATCAAGGAAAAGGCAGCTTTATTACAGTAAGGTGGGAGAGAAGGTGAAAAGGTTAGAGGAGAAAAGGGAAGGAAGATACAAGAAG
>JAWQUT010000005.1:1269070-1286905 GCA_033807755.1 Ellobium chinense
TATAAGCATATAACTCTACAGTATGTACATGTTTTTGGGTGCAGCGCATGATTGCTAGAAAATAGTAACAAGGTATTTGTAGAGTAAAAGGTAGATAAAGAAGCCCGGCAGTTGAAGGAGGGCAAGGGAGTTTGTTTTTTTGTGTTGTTTTTTTTTTTTGGGGGGGAGCATATTTCACGGCCTAAAAGTCATTGTTGTCTCCTCTCCTTGCCCTACCCACGAACCTCACAATGACAGTTTTATGAAAAATTCGATAAGAATCTCAAACTTATGAAGAATACCACATATTAATTAATTTCGCAACATAGGGCCCTTCTTGCCTTTCTTATCATCTACCTTTGTCTACAACATTTTGCCAAGTTTTGCAGTAAAATCCTATACATACTCACTGCCTTATTTCCCCTCAAAATATTTAAGTTCAAGTTCAGAGCTTCTTGCAACTCATAGGCCAACATCATTTCACTATACAATACAATATTACATGAATACAATACACTGTAAAGACACCTTCATGCTCCTCGTGCACTCTTTCCATTCATCATCACAAACAATATTGCTTTGCCAACAGAGCTGGATCAACATGCCTAGTATACGGCATCCTAGAAGTCTGGTCCTATGACAATGCCACCATCAGGGCGCTAACTCAGGCAGAGATCTTGTCTGACATTAACAGTGTCACCACAAGGTGAGTGCTGATCATTGCCTTTCACAGGTCACGTGATTCTATTTGACCACTTTAATTCTGGCCCTTTGACAATGCCACCACCAGGGCGCTAATTCGGGCACAGATCTTGTCTGACACTGACAGTAACAATGTCACCACGAGGTGAGAGTTGATCATTGCCTTTCACAGTTCATGTGATTCTGCGTAACCACTTACTTTATGGACGAATTTGTCGCGTAAAGGGACACTGCAATGCAGTTGATTTCAGCTCTAGGTCTGTAAGTATAGTAACTAGAGTAATTAGGGCATTCTGATTAGTTATTTAACGGGAAATAGTACCTATATGTCATAACCGTATAGGGAGTCAATAATTTTATCCACCATTTTGGATGCCACTAACATTGTGAATTCAACGGTCAAGTGGGTAATGGAGTCCACTTTGCTGCGAACTCCTGTTTTGTTCGCAACATTCTTCAGGCGACAAAATGCGATTGACCCGCTTTAGATTAGTCGCTGGATAATTGCAATGTTTTTACAAAGATAACTTCTTTCATTCTTCTGTGGAGGTGCGGTAAAGGAAAGTCGACCGTATAACATGGTTTCATGGTATGATCGTTTAACTCAATCTAGAAACAGCAGATTATGGTCAGTAAGAATATAATACATGAGATGACATAGAATACTGAATGAGAAAGGCATTCTCATGTCTGAAATTAAATAGATATATAATTAAGTCACATCGTGTAGTGGCTTTAGCAAGCACATTATGCGTGTTTAGTTATAATGTGCTGAATTCTATTACTGTATTACAAGGTTTCATGTTTTGCTTCTGTCATACGGGGCACCAAACAAAAGCTCACAACGAAACTTCATGAAGGTCTCACGACAGATTTTACCGACCCTATTTGTGCAGGGTTTTTAATATACAAGACGAGTACAGTATATCTTACACCCAATTAAAGATCTAAAAGAGGCTCTAAATATTTAACGTTTCCCTCCTCTCTGTAGGAGGCTACAATTTTAGTCACAGATTTATGTGCATGCATTTCAGAGCTATGGACTTTAGACCAATAAAATTGTTCGGCCAATGGACAGAGTAGAGAACATTCTATTCGCAGTAACTGTCATCATAACCGTACAGTTATTTCAATCAGCCCCAACACATGATTTAATGATTCTTACAAATCTATTTTCTGTCATGCCCTGTTGTTACAGTCCAATATATGGCAATACCATCGATATAACGACATATCTCGGAGGTCGGACCACGGACCCGTCTACAGGAGATATCACCGCGGCTGAAGCAGCCATTATGACATGGTTGACTGAAGGGAATGACACGGTAAGTCTTCGATAAGTTCCATTCAGGTCTGTTGGAATTCATGGATGATGCTTAGAGCATCCACACTAATGCCGAACCTCATTCAGGAAAATCTAGGACACATAAACTGATCATTGCATTTAACATCACCGCAGCTGATGAGGCTGTCATGACATGGCTGTATGAAGCACATAATGATTATGGGAAGAGACCGCTGTCAGGTCTGCTAAATGACCATCCAGCTGGCTTTGGTGGTCCTGCATGTTGCCGAAACTGAGATTTACTTGGAAAAGAGGAGAAGCATAAATTTTATTTAAAATAATTGTTTCAACAACACTTCAGATCTCAACATAAAGTAGGTCCATATTCTGAAGGTACCAGAAGCCAAAAGCGTCGTCAAGTTGCCATTAGGAAATTTAACGATTTCATAACCCAACAGGAAGACGAGATTTAGGTACACCCATATGAACATCGGCTGAACTCAGATAGATAACTCTCTGCTGTACACGTTTTGCCTAATACTAGCTGAAGGTGTAGAAAATGTATTAGTGTTAATTCTAATAGCCACACATTTCTTTTTCGGTCAGACTTTATGACAACCTCACAACTGTGTCATTCCTCAGATGGAATCTACAACGACGGCCTGGGAAGAAAAATTCATAAAGCTGGGACAAGCAGGCCATGAGGATTTATCTGCCGTGTATGTTCTGGCTAGAAGAAGGTAGGCTCTGTTTCTGAACTTTCATTGCTGTATTTAGCTAAAACTATAATTATGAAGCTAAAACTGAGTACGCATTGTCTGGTTGTTGTTGTTGTGTATGTGACTGCTGTATGTGGATCTTTATTATTATCTGTATTGTGTTCTGTTATACTGCCAGTATATAGGTTACAGACCTGTATTGGGATTGGACCCTTTTTTCCTCTATGGGCTATATTAACATTTTGAGCTGCCCTCTGAACCCCAAAGTTTTAGCTTTCACCCAGACCCATACCAGATTGAATCATTATGTGGCCCAAATTTTAAGATTTACCCAACCCTAGCAAGTCCATTGAAATTGTGAGCTTGGTTGCTATTTGTAAANATTCCTCAGATGGAATCTACAACGAAGGCCTGGGAAGAAAAATTCATAAAGCTGGGACAAGCAGGCCATGAGGATTTATCTGCCGTGTATGTTCTGGCTAGAAGAAGGTAGGCTCTGTTTCTGAACTTTCATTGCTGTATTTAGCTAAAACTATAATTATGAAGCTAAAACTGAGTACGCATTGTCTGGTTGTTGTTGTTGTGTATGTGACTGCTGTATGTGGATCTTTATTATTATCTGTATTGTGTTCTGTTATACTGCCAGTATATAGGTTACAGACCTGTATTGGGATTGGACCCTTTTTTCCTCTATGGGCTATATTAACATTTTGAGCTGCCCTCTGAACCCCAAAGTTTTAGCTTTCACCCAGACCCATACCAGATTGAATCATTATGTGGCCCAAATTTTAAGATTTACCCAACCCTAGCAAGTCCATTGAAATTGTGAGCTTGGTTGCTATTTGTAAACAGAGCCTACATTTTTCACTGGTGAACACCAAACCCTTCCTCTTCCGCCTGAGCACACCCTTGACCTGGCAGTTCCAGCCCAGGGCTAAACAGTGCCTGGCAAAATAAAATAAAATAGACAGTTTCCCATGATATCAAAATTTCCCCCCTGGAAACCCTTATTACTGGAAGCAGGGCATGGCAAAAGAGGAAAAGGGGAGATGAAATATAACCCCTAAGTTGTAGGACCCAAAAGTGAAAGACCCAAAAGTGAAAGTGCAATTACAGGCCTGAAACCTATATAATTTATTGTGCGTCTACGTATTACACTTTTGTGGTCTGGGTTACAGTTAAAAATAAACATGTTAAACTTGTTCAGGCAGTGTGTGAAACATTACGAAGTGTTGATAAGAATGAAACGACGCAGCTTGTCCTTGTCCATCTTGAAAAAAAAAAAGAAAAGAAAATTTATTTAGAGAGAGAGGAAATCACATGATTTTCGTATTGTTGAAGAAAAAAAAAATTAAGGAAACTATTGAAACATTGAACGACATTGGCAATAGAAGTACGCCATTTGTAATTTCCATTTCATATTACTGTAGGGTCTACGCCAGCCTATGGGAGCGATCAAATTTTCATGGTTATTAAATTATGACGAGCAGATAGAATGAGTGAAGAGGCTGAGAGAGAGAGAGAGAGAGAGAGAGAGAGAGAGAGAGAGAGAGAGAGAGAGAGACAGAGAGAGAGAGAGAGAGACAGAGAGAGACAGAGAGAACGAGAAAGAGAGAGAGAGAGAACAGACTGAGTGAAATAGAAATGGAAACGGTCACCTGGATTAACGAAACATGGATATTAACAAATAAACAAAGGAAAGGCAGATTTACAATTTCGAAACAAGCTCAGAAGAAGATCAGTGTGTACCTTTTCGCTGAAAACAACTAAGGTAGAATGTTACATAAAGAAACTGCAGATAAAAAAAAACAACTTAAAAAGGGATCAAACGCTAAGGTGAGATGTAACAATTACGGTAGAGAGTGAACATTTCATTACGAGGGTCACAATCCAAAATCTTCAGAAAAGGATAGGTCAATTACTGTTTCTTGTGTCAAGCAGCACTTTGTTAGCGTCAATATATGTACAGTCATCAACTGTTATGCCCTGAAACAAAATTAATTTCAGTTGGCGGGATGTATCAGGAGACGCCATCCAGGGTGACGTCATGCTGCTGTCCATTGGATACTTCATTGTCATCGTCTTTGTCCTTGTCGTTCTGGGAAAATTCAACCTAATGGAGCAACGGGTAAGACTACTATAATAATACATAACGATCGGCATTTAAATCTCTTCCGCTACAATGCATTAGAGCAAGAGGTGGTCACTGGTCACGTCTCGTGTTGAACTTTCCTCAAACCTGGGTAAGTTGTACAATTCAGGACGGCATATTATACACATGACCTTAAATGTGAATTCGGATACTGTCATCAAAACCACATTATGAAGAAGATGATACCAAAAGCTGCATTTGACAGAGCTTACTGGATACGACATCATGTACATAAACAAGAGGCGACATATAGTTTGTCCTCAAATTATCATACTAAATATTTCATCCCAAGCAAACTTAGCTTGATGAAATACTAAACCGATGCTAATTGTTTAGTTGAAAGAAGGACAGTACAAGTTCGTAGTGTGAGCCATTGATGTTCTGTTGACTGACCGGTTTGATGTGGAAGGTTTGTGACACCTATTAGAGCGGCAAATGACTCATTGTGTACAGCCCAATCAATCCGCTAATAATACTAATATATAAAATCCTTCTTTTTGGGGACCCTTCCAGCCAGTGTCAGGGTGTAGAAATATGTAAATTACATGTGAAGTAAATAAAGCATCCACTTTTGAAGTTTCAGGTACAATCTGAGTCTTCTAGATAAACAAATAAAGTGTGTAGGCATATGTATTCGCACGCGGTCAAAACCAGCCAAATGAATAACTGGGGGCCAAATCAGTATTGGAGGTGACCTTTTTCCTTGAAACTTGAAACTTGTGAAAAATGTTGGGCGTTGACCCCCCCCCCCCTCNCCCCCCCCCCCTTTTTTTTTCTTCCCATTAAAAGATCGGGCAAAAGAAGTACTTTTACGGTCGTCTCCCGTCTCTTAAAAATAAGGACTGTGTTTAAGCAAGAGTGAATCAGTTGGATATTTGCCTTCCTTGTGTCAGCATCTCTGTCTTGTGAAGACAGCTACAAAACTATTTCTCTGTGTGCTGTGATTAAATATTAAACCGTGTTAACGTTGAAACCATTGTCTTTAATAGTCTCTGCTTATATACAACACCACAGTTTTCACTCAACTAGGCTACACTAAGACTTACTAAGACTAGATCTAGCGAGTCTTTTGTCTTCGTCGTCTTGTTTCAGGCATGGCTGACACTGGGTGGCTTTGTCTGCGTGGGAATGTCCATTTTAGTTTCAATCGGGCTGTCCTCTGCATTCCAACAAGGATATGGGCCTCTGCAAAGTGTGTTGCCTTTCCTTTTATTGGGTAAGTTTGTTATCTTTGTAGCCACTACAGTATATTATGCACTTCCACAAGTAATAGGGGTAATAAAAATGTGAAGTGAGCGGACAATGGCCCGAATAGGAGAGTTATACAAGTCAGTATTATTATATAGTTAACTCGCTTAATGGCAATGCTTCGGGATCATGAAAACAACTTTTATACCACATATAGCATTTGGTTATGTAAACTGTAGGAATGATAGTGATAAAGCTGATGTTGCAGTTAAGCGGAGTCGACTATTTTAGCAGTTTTTATAATGTAAATGTGATATGGTCATTACTAATAGTCTGACATTGGCATCTTGCAGGGATTGGTGTTGATGACATGTTCGTCATCATGGGAGCCCTTAACAACCTGCTGCCCGCTGAGCAAGACTTTGACATTCCTCACAAGATGGCTGACATTCTCCGTCATGCTGGTGTTTCTATAACCGTGACCTCTTTCACAGACTTCGTAGCTTTCATGATTGGGGCCACAACGGTAAGCTCCGTGATATTCAGTTTGAACGTAGTTGCATTCCCACGGGTGTGTTCACGACCGACCGACCGACCGACCGACCGACTGATTGCTATGCGATTAATCAAGCTTTGTCGAAGATTGCTATTGTTAATCATGCAGTTGGGTTCTTTTCATCTAGCTGTCACAGTTCGACAAACCTTACTGTTTGATGTCATAAAATAAAAGGGAAACATGTCTCTATCATAATGACTGACTACTGCAAAAAGTCTTGAACTGTCTGTTTCGGTTGCTGATAGACAGTGTCAACAACTATATTATCGGGAAGAATTATAATTCATTAGTCTGTAGTTTTGGTATTGTTTTATGTACAGCACATAAGAAAATGGGTCTTTGTATATATACATGTATCATAAAAACGTAAAACCGTTTGTCCGGGCTTTGCGACATTGCAGTAATGTCTGTTATTATTTTGCGACCAAAGATCATCCCAGCCTTGAGGTCCTTCTGCATCTATGCTGGCGTGGGTATCATTGCACTGTACCTTCTCCAAGCCATATTCTTTACCGCCTGTTTGACCATCGACCTGCGGCGTATGCAAGCCAGTAGGGACGGTTGTTGTTGTATGATCAAACACGGACCTCCTTACACCCCAAATAAATGCAGCCAGAAGCAGCTGGTCCCGTTTATCTTCAAGAAAGGCTTGGCCAGAATTGTGACCAAACTCCCTTTTAAGGTAAGCGGTTGCTTGCGGTGGTATATACGAACTTCTTAGTTCTTTGAAATCTTTAGTAATGATATTAGTAACAAACACACAGTTATTTGTATAAGTCATTGCTGTAACGGCAGTACTTTCATCGTCTCACTTCACCACCTAAAATGTTCCGGACACCACTTCATCTCTTCCCGAGTCTCTCCTGCACCATGGCTGTACTCATGTTATGATTTTGTACATTACTATGATAGTGGGGATTGTAATGGTGGTAATGACAGTGAAGGTGGCAATAGTGCTGGTAGCAGCATTAAGGAATAGCTGTAGTTATGGCTTCTATATAGATGATACTAATACAAGCTGCCATAGCAGCAATCGCAGCACCACCAGTGGCAGCAGCAATGAAAGCAATTGTTATGGTAGTAAATAGTGATAATGTAGTAGTAGTGGGGATGCCCTTCATTTTAACCACTAACTGCATCATCAACCACTGACTCCTGTCCCGTCACACCATCAGATTTTTGTCCTTGTGACAACCGTAGCTCTCTTTGGAATCAACATCTGGGGACTCGTCAGACTCGAGCAGTACTTTGACCCCAACTGGTTCCTCCCAGATGATTCTTATGCCTACAAATTTCTTGAAACCAGCGACAACTACTTCCCTGAGGCTGGAGCCCCTGGCTATGTTTATTGTGGTAAGGATTTGCTGTTGTACCAATTAACAATGGCACTGTGAAAAATGGTTTTCGTTATTGATGTGTTGCTTTTAGTAAGGGGTTACCTGTTATCATAAAATATATCATTATCATATTAGCACACTTCATCATTCTCTCAATACACATCATCATTATTATCATCATCATCATCATTATCATCATTTAAAACTGAGAAAAATTAAAAGCTCAACCTTAATTCAAGTAATTTATTAAAAATCTAGTTAAGAAATAATACAGAAACTTACTTCTAAACGTTTCGGCTCTAAGGCCTTTGTCGATAGAATGACGTCATTATCATCATCATCATCTTCATCACCAACAACAACAATGACATCATCATCATATGATCACCATTAACAATAACTACTACAAACACAACAAATACAATTCCAACAACATTTGTTATCTTACTCTTGACTGCAGGTAATATTGACTACTGGGGCAGACAGACAGATATGGAAAATCTTGACTCTCTCATGTCCAGCAGTCAATGGATCTACAACGGTACCACAGACTCCTGGTTCACTGCACTGACCAGCTGGCTGAGCACAACCACTGACCCCTCCGTCACAGCTTTGTTGGATGCAAGTAAGCAGCACATTCATTCCATATAATTTTGCTTATATTATGTTACCCTAAGAGTCCACCATAGCCTGTTTAAACGTTCATAGTCTGGTCGTAGATGGTGCCATGGCGGGCTGCCAGTGGACCCATGATGCATTTACTCCCTCCTAACTTGCTGATAACATCAGAAAAGGGAAAAAAGCCCGTCGAATAAGTTAAGCTCAGTTCCAAGAACATTTATTAGTTTTTGAGATCAGATCAGTTCCTTTTGATTTCTGAAACAGGCATTAGATTATGGTTTTCGAGGGAGATGTGAACTGGACTGAAATTTAGGTAGAAAATTTCATTTCAGATCAAGCTCTCAAAATAGCTACAGTTCAGATCCAGATCAGTTCGTCCAGAATAGCTATTAATCTCAGATCAAGTACACGTGAACTGAACTCTGTCAAACCCTGCTTTGGTTTAACGAGGCAATTTTGGGGGTTTGGATCAGCGAAGGAAATGCAGTTTTGGCCCTTGAAGTATGTCTGAATGAATGTTTATTGTGCTTCAACATCTGTGTTCACTCTCCTGACAGACGACTACCCGGTATCGGAATCGGCCTTTGTTAGCTTAACCTATCAACTGACCACATCAGAGGCACCGAGAACCAGTTCCTACATCGAATTTGCAAATTCATCTGGTTCCGACATAACAGTAAGTCGATGGGGCAAAGAGAAAGGAAAGGGTGGAACAGGAATTGATTTTAAAAAAAAAAAAAAAGAACAAAAACTGATTGAAAGCGTGGATTTTCTGATGAATGAAGTAAGCGCAACACTTGATATATTATTTAAGAAGTCTATAATAACAAGGCTATTACTAGAAGATTTCAAGGAAAGGGAAAAAAAGAGGAAAACGTGAGAGGGAGGGAAGGAAGACAGAAAAAGAAAAAATAAAGAAGATACAAAATCATGATGCAGTAGAAGATGACGATGATGAGTGTGATCAATATATATATATANATTGGCTTTAGGGCCTATGACTTTCATTTGAGTTCTGATCGAGATAATAACTGAAAGACAGAACACGTAGACGCAATATTTACACAAAAGTCTAGTTAATAATTTCCTTCGGTTGCAGTTTCAATAGAAATAGAAATGTTATATAAATTGCTATTGACATAATATATGAGTATATAGAGCTTTAGAGTAAGAGAGTGATTGTACGGCAGTGACTAGCAATGACATTGTTATGGATCTCAATACTTTATACTATTGTGTAATGTGTACTGTTCTCTATGTATGGTTATTATGAATGAGATGAGTATATTACAATTGAGATGTGTAACACTGCATAACATTCTAAAACAATTCTCCCACTGAATAAGTAAAAGCCCTGTTTTCATGTTGCAGAATATGATGAAGATCACTATTAAGGTCTTTATTAGCAGCAAACATTGTTCTTATTTTTTTAATTGTACATCTAGGCGAGCCGTTTCCCCTTCCGCCATATCTCCATGAGTGATGCTGCCACAGAGATCAATGCCATGGACAGCATGAGGTCTTTGGTTGAATCTGCAGGCTTCAGCTCCTCAGAATGTTTCCCTTACTCCAGACGATATCTTACCTGGGAAACCAACAAGGTGAGCATGCTACCAAGTTGTGTTTTTTGGGCGTTGGGAACAAAATGGCATGACAGACCTGGTGCTTTCTGACGGTAAGGTAATGTTAACCCTTACCATGATGGTGCATTAGGACCAATGTGGCCACCAGTGATAGACATCGTGTGTTTATCATCAAGGAACATAAGAATAAAAACACGATGTAATGCTATGATCAGTAGGGGCGCGGGCCTGGAACACACGATATCGTTCTGTGATCAGTGTAAGAGTTAATAAGTAAGTTTTAGAATTGTGGACGTATGCACAATCCTTACGTTAACCAAAGCAATGCTGTAACCACGGAGAGCTCCCAAAACATTAGTAGTGTTCCCTGTAGTTAACGTATGACGTTAACGTATGGATTTATGCATACGGCCACTGGTTTGCATTTTAAAAATTGAAAAAAGGAACTCTGTATACTCACCGGAAGTTGCGGACATCCTATCCAATGATTCCGTCTGTTGATCTAAAGGGTAACGAAATAAGGCACCCATCCTTGCCTAAGCAGAGCAGTGAGCTACCCCCACTTGCAAACTTACCAGAAATTAGACACGCATAAGGAAAGTAACTGTTATCGTTTGTTTAAGATGATATATTTGACGCACTGTGACCTTTTTGTTTTTAACCTAAAGGGATTTGGATGAATTAAAACTGCGACTTTCTCTCTTGTGCTTGACAGGTTATTCGTGAAGAACTGTTCAGAAATCTCGGCTTAGCCCTCGGTTGTGTTCTTCTTGTCACCCTCATTTTGATTGCCAACTTCTGGACCAGCCTCATGGTATTCATCGGGGTTCTGGGAACACTGGTAAGAAATGTAACAATAATATAGTCTCGTTAGGGACTCCCGACGACTGAGTCCCTGATTACGACAACTGAGCATCAAGG
The DNA here is from genome assembly GCA_033807755.1 of Ellobium chinense. Taxonomy (NCBI): domain Eukaryota; kingdom Metazoa; phylum Mollusca; class Gastropoda; order Ellobiida; family Ellobiidae; genus Ellobium; species Ellobium chinense. The sequence continues at coordinate 1,280,114 of JAWQUT010000005.1, forward strand.
ACAAGACAACTGAGCACTAATGATAAGACAACTGAGCACTATACACACATTGACACATATATACACAGCGAACGAACATAATACACTTGCACCAACAATTTTTGCAACCATTTACCAATTCTAGGTCAACATTTTACAAAACCAAAAAAAAATTACAGCATTTTTGTCTAAAACTGGTTCTCAGTTGATGTTCTCCGTTGATTCAGGCCAGCCGGGACTCAGTTGTCTTACGACCGCTCATTATATCTTCTCCGCTGAGTGTCACTGCAAATTGCCATCACCACAGCACAAACCGCCCAGTTTAATCGGAACTCCTCAGGAACGAGAATAAAAGTTGCGATTAACAGATGCAATTATCTTGTGACTTTCGGATTAAGAGTACAGTGAAAAATACAATGTCTCAAAATGTTTATCGATAAAATGTCCTTTCATGATTTGCTGCATATGTACAGCAAAGATGTAGACTTTTTGTTTTGTTTTGTTTTGTTTTGTTTTGTCTTATTTACGGAGATGCTTTCTGCAATCCTTTCCGACAGGTTGACGTGGCTGGCACGATGTCTTTCTGGGGTTTGACTATTGACACTGTGACTAGCATCATCCTCATTCTTTCTATTGGTCTCGCTGTGGATTACTCCGCCCATATTGGTCACATGTTCATGACAATCGTCGGCAGCAGGCATGGTAGGTCGTCAATATTCACCATATTCACCATTGACAGACAATAATATCAAATGTAGAATACTCAGTATCGCGCTAGACTGTGTGCTGATTAAATTTACTTTCAATGTATTACCCAGTACCAGTGGCTTCAGGCAGATGTCCCTCCTGTATTGCCTGTTTAATATATAGATTATATATATAGATACCAGTAAACTGATTTTATGACCACGGTACTACATCACCATAGCTAATGCACCATTTTGCGGTTTGGCATACAGAGCTGCACCAGAGTTGCACAGCAAAGCATGTTCTGTGCAAACTGATCTAAATCCTCGTTTTAAGAACATAAACTTCAGCTTTTTTCTTGTTCAAACATTTGCTCCAACCATGACAGCATGATGGCAATTGATTTCCTTTGTTTTTCTTTTTCATTTTCCTTTTAAGCCAGAACCAAGGAGACAATAGGAGAGATGGGCCCGCCTGTTTTTTACGGTGGCTTCAGTACTTTTCTGGCTTTTTTGCTTCTAGCTAACAGCAACAGCTACGTCTTCAAGACATTTTTCAAGGTAGGGTATGCCCATAATCTCTTTATGTCGGGCTAGGAGTATTGAAACTGAAAAGTCTGTTGATAGAGAAAAACCGAGTTTGACCAAAGAAAGGAGAGTCATATATTTTAGCCATCCGAACTAGAAACTAAAATTGTTGCATTGAAAGTGGAAAATTAAAAAGATGCCAGTCTCAGAACTTTGACGTTGGTTAAGGCAAAGAGTTATAGTAGGAATGAAGTCCCTTTTAGACAAGTTTGATTTACATTTCTTGGGTCAAAATGTTCCGTGAGTTTATTACATTTCCAGCTTTACAGAACTTTTTGCTTTGACCAGTGACAATGTGTGGTATATATAGCATGCCATTTATTGTTAAATGCTGGCAGAGTGCAGAGACTATTTGTTTCCATTCACTTAGCGCGTAGCGCCACCGAACTATAGTAATGGAAGTATCTTTTAGAATAGGCCTGGAAGTCACATTATAATTCTTGAAGCCAAACAGAATATGTCTGTAGGCTGGCTCGAACAGAGGTTAAAACTTTATGTAAACAGTATGCAAAAGGCATAGGAAGCATAGTTACTGGGAGTTGGGAAGGTGAAGATATACATGTATAATATATTATATACTATATGTGAAAACAATACTTTCATTCAACTCTTTCAGGTGAACTTCTTGGTGGTGTTGTATGGTCTGTTTCATGGTCTTGTGTTCCTGCCAGTGCTCTTAAGCTGGGTGGGACCTGACCCGTATCCCACAGCAGACCGCATGTATAGACATCATCATACGCACAACAAGACAGACGCTGAGAAGCCCGGCGGGGTAGACAATGCAGCTTATGGGGTGAGTACAACGGTAATATTGTTTTAGCCAGCCATATCTATTACAGCCCTCCCACTGCCTGCAATATTAATTAGACTCCGATGTTAGTTAAACCTCTTGCCCAACCAAGGGCTAGAATCTACTAGAAAAAAAACATCCCGCGAGAAGCATTAACCATTTTCCCCAGTGCTTAGAAAACACGTGGAAAATGGTAGAACAACAAGCGAATTGCTGCAACGAAAGGATTGAATCATTCAGATTCAGATGACTTAATAGATAGACAAGCTTTTCGATAAGTTCCTTGCTGATTTTATAACATGCAAAGATTATTACATGGCTGATTAATTGTTCTTGAGATTCTATTTTTTTTCTGACTTTTAGAGAATTTATGAAATTACAATATACCTGTAGACCTATTCATTCAAGTCTGGGCATATTTTAGATGCTTTACAGCTGTGAGCGAATCACAGCTCTTGGATACAGGGCAATTTATATTTTATCTGTTTTCTAGAACTGTGTCATTACAGTTTTAGATCTTTTATTAACTGTTGTTAAAGCTTTATCAACATCTTTTAATTCACACTACAGCAAGTTAAGACTCCGTGTAAGCCAGTGATTAATATTTTACCAGTTGGTCACAATGTGGCTTTATCCAACTTTTCAGAGCTTTAATACGAAAAGCCATAAGTAGCAAGCTGAATTCATGATTTCACAAAGGCTTAGTTTTCCTCATTTTTTGCAAATTGAGACAATTGTAAATAGATAAATGTCCGGTCAATATTTAATCGGTTTGTTATAGGGCTGCTTCTTCCAACTATAGGTGTTTTTACACACACACAAAAAAAGCTTGATTTTACATATTTATTGTTTCGCAGAGACCCTTAATTTTGCCAGTTCGGTACGTTGAGACAGTTGTGGGTAGGATGTGATCAATATTAATTTGATTAATTTTCTTTTTGGGAAAGTTGCCATTTTCAGTTTTAAGGGATTCATGTTTATTTTTTTTTCTTTTGTGCATGCTGGTTTTGTGATTTTAGACAGAATTTCAGATCTACACTTACTGTATAGGCAAGTTAAAACAATTGTAAATAAGTCTACTTATTGTTTGATCAGTTTATATGAACATTGCTTCATGTAAATTTTATAGCATTTGTATGTTTCAAACGTACTTATTTTGCAGTCTGCGGTCTGCGAATACTTTTACTTATCAGCATTCGGCAGATTATGAGTAAAGTGATCTTTAATTGAATCTGTCGTTTAATGAGAGCTTGCTTCTCTTGATTTATGAGAGAAAAAAAAACGTTTTATGATTTGGTTAAAAAAAAGTATTAGGATAAGTATCATCAGGTACAATTAAAATTTTATCGATTTGTCATTATGATGCATCTTCAAGTTTTTAGTAATGTCATAAACTGCTGAAACTGGACAACGCCCCCAATAGTCTGAGCTTATAGATTGGCAAAGATATTGACTTCTGAGCATTTCAGCAAGTAAAGCTCTACCACTACAGTGAGCGAAAGTGCGCATGTTTTATTGTTTGGTAAGAGCACTCGTCTGTCAATATTCGCACTTTGTAGACACTTTGTAACTACTCAAAACCTGATTTTGCCATTGAAGTTCATGGCATCGTTGTGTCTTGTAGTGTTGCTAGTTAGGAGAAATATGAATATAGCATATCTACTGTGTTTGAATCGCTTTGTCAGGAAAGTTTCCGCTTTCAGTTCCAGGGTTATTACTTAAAATGTCTTAAGACGGATATTTTTAAGACTTGATTCTCCTGAAGTCTTTCAAAAGTGAATAGTCACTTTTATGATTTTAATCATAGTTACAAGATGCATGAGTGATTTTTTTTTTCTTCAGGATTTGTCACTTTGCCAGTAGGTATAAGGCACTAAAGCATGTCTAAATGTCCATGTTTTTCTCCATGCTCTATTTTCTCTCTTTCATTGCACGACCGCCTAAACTTAATTAGGAAAATCAAGAACTCAGGTGATTCGAGTGCCTTAGCTAGGGAATGTAAATTTTGACTTGTTTTAATATAGGAGTATAAAGGCAAGCTACGAAGTCCTAACATAGTGTGAGGACAATTTTAGTATAGAAAGTTGCAAATCACAATCATAAACACATTGATAAAACGAGAACGCTCCAGGTCTTTTGTCATGCAACAACTTAAATTTTACCTTCAGAAAACCTTACATAACGTCCATCACTTGCAAGATCGTTCTCTGTGAAGATAGATCTCTTTCAGAGCCTTCCAATAAATTAAATAATGTAAGACTGCTTCTCCATAAGACAAAAAAAAAAGTTACTGAAATAAACCACACTGTAAAACATCACTATCATCATGTGTACTGTGTCTTCTCGCTTGTGCAAGCGCCTAACAAATTGAATGTCATGAATGGCGTGACCCGTCTTTCGCTTGTTTATGGTCCATTCTAATTCTGCCTATTTAATATACCATTCAGAAAGAAGACAAAATGAGGAACATCTAACTGTGGTTATGTCGCGACACTGACTTTTTAAAGACCATATCATTGTTTTGTTGGTTTTTTTTTTGTTTTTCAGAGCCACGAATTTGAGAGCGGAATGAAAAACCCACCTGGCGGTCGCTATATGGCTAAATCTGGCACTAACATCAGCAACAGCTCTGTATCCCCACCACCTTCTCAAGGGTCAAGGAAGACAAGCACCCCACCTCCAGACTATTACACCACGCCCCTGAATGGGGAGGGACAGACTCTGCCTACTGTGCAAACATAGTCATAATCTTGTGAATATTGAAAACTATGTATTGTAGATCTATTATAAGCTTGGTAAGGGAAAGTGTTTCCCAGCCAAATAGGCCTTATCTCGTTTGAGCCACGGAAGCGAAATGGCAAAATAAATGTACCGGTTTGCAAGAGGTAAACGCCAAATGATAATAAAGAATAATGGATGATAGCGAATAGGTTTTAATAACGGGTACAAGTTTTCGTACAAAAAGTTTTTATTATAAAACATAATGAAGTGGAAACAGTCATTTCTTCATGGTGAGGTCTTGCCACAATATTTAGTGTTTTTTAACTTCAACATTATATATTCATGTACGTATTAGGTGTATATATAGCTGCGTGGATGAGAATTACTGATGGTAAAATTTACCGTTCATGTTGACAAATGAGGCCGGATTTCAAGATATGGCTTTCAGAAATATATTCACCCTTACTTATTACCAAGGAGATAGTCTACCCCAGGGATATTAAAAAGGTTTGCAGAGATGAGTCCAATGTATTATTTTAAGTTGATGGCCTTTATACCTCGCCTGGTTTTAATATTATGGTGATAATTTACCAATAGACATTTTAGTCAGGTTTTTCAATTTTTTTTTATTCGCCACTGCTGTTATCTCTATATCATACATTTATTTGCATTTTATATGCTGAAAGTATGAGGGCAAACTAATCTTACTGTGTGATAGGGCATGCTTTAGGGATTCTAAATTCACATCATCGTTGTGAGCATTTGGACGTTGATGATATATATGCGTGTATCGCCATGAATCATTACCGACCACTGTGGTGAGCTGTATTGATGAACAACAATATGCCGTCTACCTGACAGTAAAGCAAGCAAAGAGGGTGTCAAATTTTGGTAAGAGTGCAGCGTATAAAGGCACCGTTTCTCCACTAATACTAAACAACAAACTTTTAGTCTGTTTACATTACAGCCTAAATAAATCAACTATTTAATAAGTTAGTTTATTATATAGTATATATTATTAGTTTATTATAACGCCTTTCGGTCGTTTCTTGAGCCATTAAAGTGAAACAGAACTGAAGTTGAAGTTTAATTGCGTCACTCGTTTTTAACATTTGAGAGTTTGCGCATTAACGATGGGATCTCTTACCCTTGTAAGAATTACACTAGTGCATCGGTGCTGAATGCAACCTTAGTGATGTTCAGCTTGCAAATTCGTGTAATTCTTGCTAAGAGATCCCATAGTTAATGTGCAAGTTCTCAAAAAATTCAAATCTCAAAACCACTGCATCGTCACTTTTCGCAATTGACCACCTGAACGTTAGAGAAGAAATATAGGTGGCTCAGTTGGTGTTTGTTGTGACAATCAATTTTCATAAATTATTGTACATTGTAGATAATGTGTATATACATGCATTTTCTTGTACTTCTACTTTTTTGCACAGTCGATGTCGCTGAACCGAAGTCAACATGAATGAGTTTTTATGACATGTATCACCTGAATCTCTTTGTTTGGGCTAAACTAGACAGTGTTCTATCTTAAATGATGCACTTTCATCTCTGCTTAATCGCAACTCCTCCAGAGGATGGAGAGATAGCTGTAAATAATAGGAGCTGCGATTTTACAACAATTCTTATACAGATTTATGTCCTTTCAACACTATTATGATAGATATTGTGGACTGTGATTTTTAATATTACTATTAGACTGTACCTGTATGTCTAAATGTTGTGTACAATGCAGTGTTGAAAAGAGAATCATATTTATTCATACTACGGGTAAAGCAAAGTGGCGCCTTTAGCTGTTCTCTGGTTTCGTTTGTTGTATTGAATTTGTCCTGTGAAGCTTGACATGAAAATCTTGAGCAACAACCAAACTATAATCTTTATGTTGTCCGGGGACAACTGTCTTACTGTGATCATTATGAAAGGAAACATTGTGTGTGTGCGTGTGCGTGTGCGTGCGCGTGCGCGTGCGCGTGCGCGTGCGTGCGTGCGTGTGTGCGTGCGTGCGTGTGTGCGTGCGTGCGT
>JAWQUT010000005.1:1287296-1315500 GCA_033807755.1 Ellobium chinense
CAAATAAAATAGAGGAGATGACGGACAGTAAGGTATACTAACTCCAGCTTGCAGACACCTGTCCGAGGACAGCCGGATTGAAGTGTCGCATGTTGCATTCTATCCTTCAAGACGGACGACCCGACGACCGGAAATGACTAATAGCTGTAGGCGGGACATAAAATCGCAAAATCTAAAATGTCAAAATATACATTAAATCCTATTTTAAAGGCTAGATTTGATTCCAGCGCACTCGAAAACCCCCGGGTGCGAAGGACTTGTGATTTTCAGCGTATTTTTTTTAAAAAAAATTTTTTTTTAACACACACTAAAAGCCTTTTTTCCCATATGTAGGTTACTGTCACTGTTGCAATAAGGTGTGTCTTCATTCCAACTCTTTCGTGAACGTTGCAATGTTCTGTTCTGCTTTTTAAATTTTTCCGAAAAGTTAATACTGTAAATTTTTATTGTGCACATTTATCTCAAACAATGGCTTTGTTTCCACTATCAAAAGAAGAAGCCCTAATTAACGCAGTGGAATCTCGATCTACATTGTATGATAACGCTGATAGGAACTATAGCAACAGAGATGTTGTTGGAAAGCTGTGGTTGGAAGTAGCGGAGGAAATTGAATCTGAAGGTAAGCACAATAATTATAGAGTTTAATTGTTTTCGTTGTTATTGTTATTGTTATTGTTGCTTGCTCATTATGAAGGCAACAAATGGCGGACGCAGTATACTTATATTTTTGTTTCCTTCAACTGTCTTCATTTTACAGACGGATCCAGTATATCTTCGCCCTTAGGCAGCATTATCATCCTTCTTGACAGTAAACAAATCGTAATAAAATTTTCCAAGAAAAAAGAATATATTAGCCAGAAATGACCCCCTTGCCCTTGCTTTCTTTTTTCTGCATTTTTTGTACCGGAGAGGGAGCATGCCTGTGACCTCTTCCCGCCATCCCCCTCCCCTCACCCCCGCCGCGCCCTGAATTACTGTACATTCTCGCCTTTGGTAGTCGCCACACGGCCTTTTTGGCGCGCATATAGACCCTCCTAGACACTATTTCTAGGTCTGCCCCTGCATTGTATTGTAATTCTGTCATTTTTCAAATGTCTATATATAATAATTATATATGCTAGTCTATTGTCATTAAATTGTGCCAAAATATTTGTTTTTGTTTCTTCCTTTATTATTGCTTGGCTAGAGCCAAAAAAAAAAAAAAGGCCATGAAGACAACGACAACAGAGGCAAGACAGAAGATGGTAGATGCGTGTGAAAATTTTTGAAAGTCTACACATTTCCATGTGTGTATGAGGATGGGGAGAGGAGAATGGGTTTTGTCTGGGCATTATAATTACTTTGCTTTGTCCAGATGCCGCTTCCATTCATGATCAGTTTCCTGATGGAAAATCGTGTTTATCTAATGCAGCAGCATGACTGAACACCAGGACTCTTTTCTTTTGTAGAGCCGGAGCCAGATCGCATAAGAAAAAGCGCCAACATGTCTGGAAGGGCCCGCTGGGGTCGAGCTTTGATATAAGACGAGAAATTTCCAACGAAATGTCTATGTCCTGGATGTAGTCACCATAGGCCTTTCTACACACAGTAGAGCAACATATGAAATGATTATTAAATGAAACCATTTTGAGACCGTTCTTTGGTTTGTCTTATCGGGCTGTTACGATAAGAGGATCGATCACTTGAAATCTGAACAGTTTGAGAGCAGTAAAAGTACTTTTTATAAAAGAAATTAAATCAGTCGTGACTAAGTCAGTTGAACAACAACAACCAAAAAAAGTCAGTCTTCTGGGAGCCAAGGGCATTTTAAAAGAGCCAAATATCTGGTACCTGGTTCCGAAAGAGCCAAATCTGGCAGTCCTGCTGAACACACACAGATTAGTCACTGAAGAAATAATACCACAGCCTGTAGGAACTGGCGATGATTTGAGAGAGAGGTTGAGTATGGGACAGGGTGGAGACATGGGTGGAAAGAGGTTGCAGCAATACAGTGAAGTTTTACAGCCCAGAATGATTTCTTTAGTGTAGCCGTAGCAGAAAGACTTAATTCTGTAATTTCTGTCGACGAATATACAGGAATCATGCGAAACCGGCGCCGAAAGCCTTCTATTATGGTCCCTTGCAGGGGTGAGCAGTATCACTTCTGAGTACTACTACTCTGGAAAATTAGAAATTTTGATTGAATGTCGAAAATATTGGGAATTCCAACAGTATCGGAAATATCGAAAACATGGGCAGTGTGAATTGTATTGAAATTAATTTCTATCCTGTTTCGATCCTCAGTACCAAACTTAACTCCTTTCAAAGCCCTTCGGTATCGAAATGTTTCGAAAGTATAGAAATTAATGTCTATCTTAGTTCAATCCTTAGTCCCAAATTAACTACCAATATCCTCAGTTCAGCGGTATCAATAGGTAGTGAAGGTATCGAGCCGACGCTCTTCGTGCAATTCCTAGCGTTATCAAAAGATTCGATGGCATCGAAATGTACAGCAAGTATTGAAACGTCCACTTAGCACTCAGTATCGGAATCGAAAGAGAACCGATACTTTAGAGTTTGGAGGTTGAATCTCAGGACACTGAAAATTTCAGTTGTCGGCCTATCACAAGTTGTGCTGTTGAATACAACTTGAAATATGTTAAGGACGGCTTTTGGAGTAAATGTGCCACATCTGTGTAGAGAGAGAGAGATAAAATACAATCCCAAAACTCTGTGAATCTTGATAAGTAGATATTAATCACGGCTGCATTAAAAACAAAACTAGTTTCGTTTAAATCCTTCCACTAAGTCATGTTTTTCAGGTGCTGATGTCACTAACTTATCATGAACTCATTACCTTGTACTGTATGTAGGAATATTTCAATAAATTGGAAATTGGAGCTACGAATTCGTCGGATTCGACAGGGAAGTGCTACTTCCGGAACGTACCGGTGCGGCTAAGAGCTATTTGTAGCAAAGGGATAGTGAAGTTTTTATGTTATGTGAGTCAAACCTAGAAAATGAGATAATGATATATTACAGGTATTTATAAAGGTATTTCATAATAAGTTAGTAATGACACAAAACAAAACTTGAAACATCTCAATGAGACCTCATTATTAGCATTCCTCACTGTCTTCTAGATTTCTTTCTCTCACCGCTCTCTCACTTTTTACTCTCTCCATCACATTTAATTTGTTCGCGACATTCATGCGTAAATGAAGAAGTTCACAAATACCAGATCTTATGCGATGGATTTATAGCAATAAATCTTTATTCAGGATGTGGAGATTATAATATGGTTGCATCTTGTTACAGCGTCACTTGCGTTTCTTTTGTTCCAATACATCATTGAGTGTCCGGAAGCATTTTGAGTTTCGTGCTGGTGCACAGGGAAGACCGGATATCAACGCCACACAGCCGTATGTTTGGTCGTGTTGTGCAGTACGTTACTCTTCGGAGTTTTGGGTCATGTTTAGGTGAAATTTAATTCTTGGTTTTCTGCAAAGGGCTCGGCAGAGGAGCATTGCTTGACTTCATTATGACTAGAAACTTTTCCGCCTGCTTTTAATGGATTTGAACCGTCATTTCGATGATAAGTTCCACTTTATCCTGGATTATCAAAGATACTCCTGTCTTTCAAACACATTAAGCTTCAATGAAGATAATATATTGCACAAGATACAACTGAATACACCTGATATGACTGAAGGGAGCATTTTCATTGCTTTTAGTTCAGAGGAATCAATTTGTCCACATGACGCTGTTGCGTGTGTATCAGTCTCGAATAAGCATCCTCGGGCAGTTGTAGGCGAGTGGCGCTGTGACACGGTGAAATTGTGCAAGCAGGTGAGACTGGCATTGTTGCACGGTGCACCCTTTTATATAGAAGAACATCAATTTTGGAAAAAATAAAAGGCCACGAGCAAACAAATAGTCCCGGCTTCAGATATTGGACAAAATTATATTTAATATGGAGTAATAAACCAGTAATTTTACCAGCTTTTTTAACCAAGTAGAAACTCAATTTGTTTGAAAGATATATTGCCCTCTTTGTAAAATGTTATCATGAAGAACAATAATGTTACAGTCCACGTCAACGATTCTGGACAAATGAAAATTTTTGCTTGACACATTCCTCTCGGCACACGCCGTTGTCTTGAAATTTTGCAGACCTAAGACTGCTTTTCTATGATGGTATACTTTTTTTTTGGTGAGGAAGAGGGAGGGAGGTGACACTTTCTAAACAATAGAGATATTCTCTTGCTCTAACAAAGGCATAATAACCAGTTTCATATGCTTAACGGCGCAACAGATGACAGCTTCTATATGTGTACATGCAGAAATCAGCATCTTATTTCTGTGCAAACATTTTGGCCGTTTGTTGCTCTTTGCTGGCAATACTGTTGATGTGCCACAGCGATTCTTCTATCTGCACTAGCCACGTCACTTAATTTCTGACTCGATTTTACGTATGTTATTGGTTCCTTGCATTGATTACATGATTGCTTTAAAAAAAAATTCGAGTAAGATTAGTTGTTGTTTTTTGTCCCACTCCTTTCTGATTGGCGCCGGCGTTGGTTAGTTGTTTGTTACTTTCATTCAGGGAGTTAACATTCTGTTCTTATTCTAGGATGTTACATTGTTACTCCCTCCCACCGCCTACAAAAATGGGGGTCACCTATATCCTAAACGAAAATAAATCCCCCATTAGTGTTAGAAAGGTTCCTACATCTGGCCCAACTGGGTCCCAGGAGTAAGATTAGTTGCTAAGGTTGAAATTCGTATCGGGTGGAAAGGCTAAATTTGTAATCTAAAGAAACTCAATAATTCTGGACATATGTAGATGAGGGGGCGGGTCCAGGAAATGTTTAACAGGGTTCTCCTTCACTGTAGCTTTCTGGCACCTACCAGGCCAAATCACTGATAGTGTACAATCCCATTAATCCGCTCATATGTAAAAAAATCCCTCGAGTTTAGGGCCCCGCCAACCACTGTCACACAGCAGAAAAAATATGAAAAGATCTGTGATCTAGATAAGGCGTCCAATTTAAAAGTTTCAGTTGCAGTTTTCAGCCTTATAAAAATAAAGTGTGTTAGGCTTATGTTCTAGCCCGTGTCAAAACCAGCCTTATAAAATATTGGGGATAAAGACACAAGGAGAGGTGAACTTTTCTGAAAAGACTTGTGAAAACTGTTGGGGCTGAATCCCCAATTTACGTCCAGTTAAAATATAGGGCAATGGAAGTACCTTACCCTTCCTGAAAAAAGCAATTCTGAAATTACGGTAGAATTTGTAAATTAACAAATTTCATTCACAGGGCCTAGGAAATAAAAACAACAATAGGTGCCAGTAATCAGCAAGGTTTGTGACACCTATTAGAGGGGCAAATCACTCGTTCTGTACAACCCAATTAATCCGCTAATATATAAAATCCCCCTTTTTGGGGGGCCCTGCCAGCCAGTGTTAGGGTGTAGAAATGTGTAAAATGACCTGTGATCTAAATAAAACATCCAATTTTAAAGTTTCAGGTACAATTTGAGCCTTCTAGATAAAAAAAAATAAAATGTGTAGGCCTATGTATTCGCATGCGGTCAAAACCAGCCAAATGAAAAATTGGGGACCAAATCAGAATATGAGGTGATCTTTTTCAAAAGGCATTTGTGATAAATTTTGGGCGTTGTCCCCCCTTTTTCTTCCCGTTAAAAGATCGGGCAAAAGAAGTACTTTAACCTCCATGGAAGAAATTTCCCCAAATCACATTGGTATATGTAGAATAACACAAAATGTTAATAGGGCCAAAAGAAGAAAAAACAATAGGTGTCAAAGACCGCAACGGCATTAAGGGAAGCAATCTTGTCAGTTCGGAGATTTTCATCGCATCCTCCCTTGGTCAACACATTTTGAATACCGCGTAAATTAAGCCATTCTGAGCGCTAATAAAGGAGTCTTCACTCGTGATTTTTTTTTTTCTTTGAGAATAGACTCCATCTTTTTCTGGTTGTTCCAATGGAGTCATAAAACTGATTATTGTAGAAAGCACTATTTTTCCACTAGTTTCCCCACAATGAAAATATGAACTATAATAAATGCCCCCTCTGGTTATGGCCTTGTTTGAAAGTCATTACGGGCAAAGGCATTGATGGTCTCTGTTTACAGTGTGTAACCTGAACATCTTTCCTGGAATCGTAAAAGTTGTTGACTCAAGGTCAGCAAAACGGCGAGACTCTCATTTATGCGTGCTTTATACGGCTGAGTGAAAAGGTCCTAACAGGCAATACAGTCTAGTCTGTGCAATGAAGTATCAAAAAGTCGCAACCTGTTATCTTGAAATATAACCTATGAAAACTGCGATTGAAAAGCAATATAAGTGTGTGAGAGACTTCGGGACACTGAACACTATCGACAGAAAGACATCAGAATCACATTTTGCCCAAAATCGAAGACGCGGTGTGTATTTATCACAGTTTGGCATATTAACGAACCCGTCAATCATACAGTGATGATGGATCTATACAATTTGCGATGGCTAAAATAACAATATAAAGGCATACAACATTTCAAAGCAGAACAGAACGAACATACCACCAACACTATCACAAACATCATTACCACAAGCTAACACAACACAACATCAACATTAAAACAAACACCCACGACACGTCGACACGACACGACACGACACGACACGACATCACCAAACGACACGACACGACACGACACGGCACAAACACCCATAACACAACATTACACTTTACAACAAAATACAACTTCACACAACGTAACGTAACATAACAAACAAGCTATCAAAAATTCAGTACAACAGAAGAAGCCGAACATCAAATAACATGATAAGAAATATAGCAGTAGCCATAGCCATAATAACATAATAGGACTTAAAAATGTTTCTACATGCGACAGCTTAATTGAATGTATAATATTATCATATCTTTGTGCTGTGCTAACATTTGAGATGATACCTCAAGTCTGACAAGGTAATGTTGAAAGTGAATAAATAAATCACATTGAAAATGAAATACATGTAAAGTAGTGAGGTGAAATAACAAAAACAATCTAACAGGGCCAAAAGAGAACTTTCGCACTAACGATGAGATCTCTTCCCGTCGTAAGAATTATACATTAACTCTGAGTGCTGAACGCTATTAAGCACGCTATTAAGTGCATTCAGCACTGATGCATTATATAATTCTTATGATAGTAAGAGATTCCATCATTAATGCGCAAGCTCTCAAATAACGTCACACGGTTCCAGTTTTCGTTCGTATTTCGACTGTGAAATATTGGAACGTATATATTGGTGTGCAACGCTGGGGCTGCACTCTTGATTTGACGTGGGAGCTTGCAGGCCAAAATACAAAAATGGCGCAGTAGTTTTAGCTCTACTTGAAATACGAAAAAAAAAATTGAAACCGTGTAAACCCTCAATTAAATTAAATAATGGTGGACAATTAAAGGAAAAACAGTCATCTTTGAAACGACAACAAAGTAAAAGTTAATATGTGTGATAATTTTGAAGACGTCAGCTTTGGTTTTAGAGCGTATTTTCATCTCATATTGGACCCCCACGTTTCTTTGCCAGGAAGCGAATCTGCGATATACAGTACACTTGTGACTGGGACGTATAATAAAAAGGCAGGTGTGACGTTATTCACTATTAGTAACGCAGTGTAATCAAGTGTATAGCGCCATTTAACTCCAACAGCGCCATTAGTTCAGTGGTCTGAGCACTGGACTTAGAACCAACGAGCTGGTGATTCTCATTGATGGTATTTTTTATTCTTTAAATAAATAAAGAAACAGTCTATCCGCAATCTTTTCAGTATTGTGCACTGGTGTCCTTTTATTCAGATTTCATTAAAATGAAAGATTTTCTAATGAGGGCATAATAAACACAAGTGTACTGTAGATTGCAGATTCGCTGCCAGGACATTCTGTCTGTCCGTTCATTTTCATTGTTATATGTTAATCGTATGAAGCTCACTCCAGCAACTCCACCACGTCACGACGCGATCTTACATTTCATCCTTTCCGGGGGAGGGGGGGGAGGAATATCATGTCCTGTAACGTCAAGATTTGAAATGACATAGTGCGCCGGATCTGTGGTCATATGCATAAATCGTTACTGGAGCTAACGCACAGTGGTAACCACAGGAAACTCCCAAAACATTAGTAGTGTTCAATGTAGTTAACGCAATGCGTTAATTAATGCCTAGATACGCATACGGCCATGCATCGGTGGAAACACGTCTTGAAAAGCACCTTTATAGAAACGATTTTAAATACAATTTTCAGTGACATGAGGACCACCAGTTGTGGAGATTGTAATTATGTTAATGAAACGAAAATTGAAAGCAGGGACGGAATAGCATCTCACCCTCGCAAAAACGCCATCCATCCCCTCCATTTCCACATTCTGAACCCCACTTCCTGGTTTATTTATTTTTTTTGGGGGGGCAACATTACGTCGAGGGACATTCCAGAAAACGACATCGTCATAACTCAGTCTAGTTTTCCTGATAATGCACTTTCGATCTGGCATATCAGCTTCAGCAGTCGTCCATTCGTCCAAGGATTCTTTTTCAAGGGAAGGAAGTTATGATAACACGGCTTGCGTCTTGAGTTTGTTCCCTTGGTTCTCTGCACGCCCATTAAATGCATCAAGATTAAGTTGCCCTGCCTTATGTGGAGAAAAACAAATCTTTAATATTTTTCATGTAGGAACATTATTTTGGGGTTTTTGGAAGATCCGAATAAGGCAACTGCTCTAGGGGATTAAAAATACTGCCGAAAAAAAAAAAAACTAATCTCATTCAGGAAGCCATTGTGAGGAACATAGATAGGTGTAACCTAAGGAAAAAAGGAACATGGAAAACTGTAACGTTACATATTCCCAGGACACAAAAAAAGGTACCAGGAAAAAAGTAACGTTACTTTTTGTCTACCCTAAGAGAAACTGTTTGCCAGGAAAAAAAAGTAACCTCAAATCAATACGATGTGTTTGTGACTCTGTATCTAAAAGCATGATCAAGACTTTTACTTTTCTTTGAATGTCGCGAAGTGACGGGGTGGGGAGGAGGAAAACGTTGAGAGGGTGTGGAGAAAGACTGTTCTTGCTAGTAAGTCAGTGCCTTTTCCGAATTTAGACTTCAAGAGTTCAACATTTTTTTTCCGTTCTTGGAGGAGGAAAAGTCTGGGGGAATAGTCATGCGGGGTATATGCCTTTGCCGCTAGTCATTATCAGGTTCTGCAAATGTTCGTTGAATATTATAATGCAAGAAATAGACGATACATGTGATGGGTTTGAAAGAGCCTGCACATTCTCTTTACCCCCCATATCCCCTCCACTTCCCGACACTATGTAGGAGAAATGAAATTTTTGATCGCGGTTGTGGAGCTGAAGAGAGTCACACAGGCATGGTGCAAGAATTTAAAAAGATCACTTCTTTTCCTGGCAAACAGTTCTGTTAGGATAGAAATAAAGAAAGTACCGTTACCTGTTTTTCCATCACGAAATTAGCATTGTACTTTCCGTAATCTTATAATATTTATCACAAAATTTTCGTGACGCTGTGTTTCGACCTCACCCACTCGTTCTCAGTACAAAATTCAACATTCCAGCAAAAGATGGATCGATCCACAGAACTAAAACTGTCTTCCATTCCTGCTCTACGGGGTAAGGATGCAAAGGTTTTGTCAATTGGGACACACGCATACCACGTTTCGGTTGACTTTACAAATTCACGGCTTTCACCGAAATAAAGGAGACCCCCTCCCCCCTCTCTCTTCTTTCTCCAACAGAAAGACTTGCGCATTTGCAGTGACGAAATAGCAACAGCTCTGGCAAAGGAGAAAAGGGAGGCACTAGTAATAACGAATGTGCATGTGATCGGTGTCTAGGTTACGATGTCCTGCAAAATTTTGTCTAGACACGGGAGAAGGTGTAGCCCTCCTCAGAGAATAAGGCTTTCCTAATATCCTTATACATAAGGATAATATTCTGTGGCCCTTTTCTTCTATGCACTATTTGCCTCCAAACGTCCTCTCTCACTGAAGGTCTCACCAAAACCCACACGAATGACGAAAACATTTGTTAGGTTGCAAAATCTTTCTATTTATGAGTACTGTAGCAGCTGTTTTCTACATTGAGAAGATGGATCATTTTCCTGAAATTAACTCCCTTGAGTCCAGTAGGTGGCGCTCCAGATGTTCAGGAGCTCTTCCCGTTTTTCACTCTGTCCTATTGTAATATTCAACATTATAAGGAGATCTATTTCAGCATTTCATGTAACAAATTTCGACCCCAAGGCTCTTAGAGGTACTTAACTTTATCATACAAATTTTGCACC
This sequence comes from Ellobium chinense, assembly GCA_033807755.1. Taxonomy (NCBI): domain Eukaryota; kingdom Metazoa; phylum Mollusca; class Gastropoda; order Ellobiida; family Ellobiidae; genus Ellobium; species Ellobium chinense. The sequence continues at coordinate 1,297,644 of JAWQUT010000005.1, forward strand.
CAAACCTGGCGGAGAAAGATAAATCAACCCTTTGAAACTGGTATGCGTGAAGAGGAATATATCCCACCACCGGCTATTGTCGGTAATATGCGTATGGAATATTTTGCTCTGTATCTTTGTTAATTTCAAGACTTTGTCAATGTTATTTTAAACAGCGTCATTACGTTCAAGCGCAAGCACAGCCCTCTGAAACAAATAATTTGTACACAGTTGACACTCAGATGCACAAAACCATATAAAACGGTCAGAAGGCTTATTCGCCCTGAATATGGTTCGAGAGTTATAGTTATTTTGTACATGAGAAAATTGACCTATCAAGGCAGCCGCTCGGAACTAAATCGTTACACTCGTTCCACATTCGCCTAAGGTATGTTTAAAAAAAATATTTAAGTTGTTTATATTCCTATGATCTTCCATTTATTTTCTTTTTCCTATTAAAACAAATGCATAGCATTAACTAGTTAATAATCCCAAATGTTACAAGCTAAATCACATCTGCCTCACTGGTTTGCTTTGAACAACAGGGTGAGAGCGTTGAATTTCTGAAAACTAAATAAAATGACTTCTAGGTGAATGTGGAATGAGCGTGATGATTAGTAACAGTGATCAAACACATTAGAACATGACATGATTTTGATCTAGTCAAGTGTTCTAACTCTGGCTTCGCTCACAAATATCACTGCCTGAATAGCACCAACGGGCACAGAACATTTTTAAACCCCTCGCCGGGGAACAAGAAGAAAAATGAAATCTTTGCGTGAAAGACGCATCGAAATTTGTCACGTTAAATAACCTACAATAACAAGAAACTAGACATGCAACCGTTAAGAGCGTCACACGATCGGAACAGATGGGTAGACTCAATCGCTCTTCTTTAGGAAAATAAGTTTGTTGTTACTACTGAACTGAACTGAACTGAACTGAACTGAACTTTCATTTCCAGATTGCAATAGATACAATAAAGTGGAAAGCAAACGAAATAGAAATGCAAAATCATTTAGGAGGGGGAAAGAAAAAATAATTTTTTAAAAAAAATTTAAAAGGGGTAGGGCAGCAAGATTTCGAAAACAGCTCAAAATGCCTCCACGATTTTTCTAACAAAACCAGACAAATAATAAATGCTGCAATTTTGGTTGTCATTGCAGAGTACTTTTATTTTGAAGGTGTTAGGATTGTTCTGAAATAGTTTTGGTCAGAACTTTTCCCTGTCTTTTCTATAGCCTGAACATTCAAAAATGTCGTCCAAAATAACAGAAGTAAGCCGGTCTTAAATTTACAGGCCTGTCATTGTATTTTCACTATTGGGTCCTATTACTTAGGGGTTGTATTTCATCTCCCCTTTTTCCCTCTTTTGGCATGCCCGGCTTCCAGTAATAAGGGCTCGGGGGGGGGGGGGGNGGGGAATTTTGACATCAATGGAAATTGTGTTTATTTTACTTTATTTTGCCAGGCACTATTTAATCCTGGGCTGGAACTGCCAAGTCAAGGGTGTGCTCAGGCGGAAGAGGAGGGGTTTGGCGTTGACCAGTGAAAAAGATTGGCTCTGTTTACAAATAGCAATCAAACTTAAAGTTTCAATGGGCTTGCTAGGGTTGGGTCAGTCCTAAACTTTGGGCCACATAATGAGCTTAAAATTAATCAGGTATGGGTCTAGGTGAAAGCTAAAACTTTGGGTTCTGAGGGCAGCTCAAAATGTTAATATTGCCCATAGAGGAAAAAAGGTTCCAATCCCATTACAGATCTGTAACCAAAACCAAGAGCAGGTCAGTTGAAGGTCGCATAAAGATCCCTTCCACGATTTATTGATTATCTCCCGAGGATCCGGCTATAGTACAAGGCGCAAATTTCCACTATGATACGTTATGTGTGGCTCTTTATTACAAACTTTGCGCTTCAGCACACAAATATTCCTTAATGGCAGTGAAATTTATACCAGTTACGTTTCCTCGGCTGCATTTAACATCCTTGTAAAAATAGAGGCGATCGTTGATAAGGCAGATTTTATTAAGGAAATAATGTGTTTATTTTTTCAAACGTTTGTGACATGCTCTACATTTGCTGTCGAGGCCCGTCGTTGCTGGAAACGGGAAGTTGCCATCACATGCATTTGTGCTAAGGTTGGTTTACATGTATCGCTGTTTGAAACAAAGAGACAAAAGTCAATTAAGAAAAACACTTACTCACACACAAACTCACTCCAGAGCAGAATCAAACCGCAGGCATAACTTCATCCTTACCTATAAACATACGTACATGCAAACAAACACATAAAACCCGATTTACAAGGGATCCAGAAGCAAACTACTTTTAGTTGTTATGAAATAAGATATGGGTACTCTCTGGTCCGTCGACGAACCTAGATGATTTGTCTTGGTGGCCCATTCAAAAGACTTTTGTAATGTGGAGACTACAGCACTGGAGGTGGCTAGAAGAGGATGACTCTGAAGTCTATCTTATAAGACACTGGCAGATGCCGGTCTCATCCATGTGTCGTCCGTGAGCGTCTCTGCCGATGAAGGTCTAGGACAAAAGAATGGATGGAAGAAAAACAAAGTTTACATTTCAGTTATAATGGAATAGCTATGTTAAATAATAGCATGTTAAAAGTTAGTAATGCCAGTTCAGGCCTACGGCGTAAAGGTGATAACGTTTAGAAAATTGGGTATTAATCTTGCATCACTGGATTTCAAAAGGTTTAGGAACACCTTTTTTTTATCTCTTTTAAATTAGGCATATTGAGGTTTGTGATAAATTTCAGGCTATAAATAGTTTTACTCTCAAGCAAATGTGAACACAGTATATTGAGGGCTGAGTGCAACAAGTGGATATCTCCACTGCGACAAGTTTTTAGAAAATCGAGTTTTAAAGATTTGAATAATATACATATTAACATTGACATTGTGTCTTAAAGTAACCGTGCATCAGAAGTGCTTGTTATTCGGTCCGCAGGTGAAACACGTTTAGTGTTTAAACAAAGGTCAAAAGGTTAAATTTGGCATATAGTGGAAATATCTACTTGTTGCTCTCAATATGGCCTGTATATATCTACCGTGGTTACTGCAGAAATCGAGTAACTGACACCTAAGCGCGATCGGCCGCAGAATATCCTGTTTTATCATTTATCATCCTGAATATTTATTGTCTTCATGCGCACTGTTTCCAATAAGAAGCATTTCGGTTACAGATTCTTACTTGGGTGAAAATAGGATTTGAATCATAATATGAGATGCCTTCGGAAGACAGTAAAAAGAAAAATGGAGAATGGGCCCTAGATTTGTGAACCTGCCTGCAAATTAGTTTGCATTCCCTCCTGATTTTGTAAACGTAATCTGAAGTTTGGGTCATTTACTTCGATGTCGTTGTGGCCTTCTGTTCGGAGCATAGTTAGCTTGTTTACACCTTTCGATGTATCAATACGCAGGTAAAGAAAACCGAAATCAAAGACCTATATTTTAAACATCATTTTTAACAAGGCCATTGAATGCTGCAAACTATTAAAGAAGACTTAGAGATTGTGGAATTTCTTGTAAGTGACAGTAGAGAAAACAATTAATTGGTTGAAAGAGGCAGACCGGATTAGGCTTCTGTAACCTTTAGTTCGCTGTTTAGGCCTAATGGTTACGGCGTTGGACTCAAGATCTAAAGGTCCTGAGTTCGATTCCCGACCACGGTCATGTTGTAAGTGCCTTGGGAAAGCATTTCATTCACATTTTCCTCAGTCCACCCGTCTGTAAAATGGGTACCTGGCTATAGGCAGTGGAAGATATTGTCAGAATGCTAGTGATCAGCGCCTATAAATGGCAGCGGCACTGTATGCTCCCCAGGGAGTCGAGAAAGTCCTAGAGTGATCAGGCCTGCTGGGGTAATAATAGTGTGAAGTCGCATGAGCGGGCATTAGCCTGGATATGAGACTTATAAACCGCATTATTATTATTTAGGTGTGATTAAAATAAACATTCTCTGTTTTCTTATACACCCTAGAGCTTACTTACGAAGAATCGCTAGACTAAGTGCAATTTGATGGAAATTAACTATTGTTGTTGTTGCTGTTGTTGTTGTTTGATTTTGGCGTTTTTGGGATACTGAATCCTGGCAATGAAATTAGATTTTATCTGTGGATGTGTCATGCCCTTTTGAATATTGCACTGCCTCAGCCATGCCGGATGTTAAAAACTGGTGCTGAGACACGTGCGTGAGAAACATGACCTCATACTTTCATTAATAATCAGAGTCGTCGTGGCCAAAGAGTGTCACTAACAAATTCCAGAATTTACCAGTATGGGCACATGGTGTGATATACAAAGGATTTCCTTTAAGAAAATGGACATGACAGACAGGTGGCAAAAGGAAGTAAAGATGAGTACATGCTCAGAAGGAGAGTAAACAACTGAGCCCTGGACTCTAATTTTAGGGGAATAGACCATCTTTCCATTGTATGATGCGCACTGCTCTTTTGCTGATTCTAGCATGCAAAAGTGCGCACCATGATGCTATACAGTGCACTTTGTTGCCCGCAAAACTATCTGAAAATGTAGTTGCTACTTCACCATCATATTTCACCATCATATTTCACTATCATATTTCACCATCTTATTTCACCATCATATTTCACCATCATTTTTCACCATCTTGTTTCACGCATGTACTCGTATTTATGAAAAATCGATGCACCGACTAACGGAGGCAGTTTGGTTTTCAACGTTTAAGTCTCATTGTACTTTTTCGGAAACAGCTCTTTCCCTCAGTTAGGTAACGTATTCTTAAAAAAAAAAATATTGAGAACCCCTCTGTAGGGATTCGAATCCGGATTCTAATCCATCGAATTCTCCTACCCTGGGTTCGAATCCAGATTCGAATCTCAAATTAGGTGTGGATTCGAATCCTTCGGTTCACAGGAAATTTATAGCAGAAAAAGAAAAATAAAAGGTTCGGTTTGTAAGAAATTCCTACCTCATATTAAATTTTGGGTCTTTGTTCAAGTGTATAAATGTAAACATTTAGCCTTATTTATAACAAGACTAACACCCCATTTTACAAATGGGCAGGCAGGCAACGCACCAGCGGCGAAAGAATCCTAGCGCACCGAAAGGCATCATAGACGAATGCATTAGACTCCGTGAAAAAGTTGGACGATTGGCGAATCGGGCGGATTGAAAAGATCTATCGGAGATTGTATTTCGTTGCTATACACATTCTATTTTTTTAAAAAAGGGTAAAAAAAATAAAGAGGACTGATGTGTATAGTTACCTTTTGTGTATTTTTCTACGAATTTAGATGAAAACCACATGTTTTTACGTGACGTAGTTCTCAAGAAATCTGTGACACAAATTTGGCTGAAGCGTTTTATTAATATAGATGAAAATACATTTAAAAAGACCCCTTGTAAAATCAAAGTGGCTATTTCCTTGTCGTTCTAATAAGTACGAGCGGAATTTCCATAAATATCCGCCCTCCTCTCTGGACTCGAACCCTGATTCGAATCCATATTCGAATCAATCGAATCCCAGCTCTGGATTCGAATCGGATTCGAAGCTTGTAGGGTTAGAATATGCCCAACCCTAATGCACAGTGTACGTCCGGGGTCTAACTGACACCACACTCCTAGAGAAGAACGCCTGTAGGTCTGCTGGCGTACCTGAGCCCATCCCTGTCTGCAGTCGACTGTACCAACCTTTAGGCTCGAAAACAAAAACCGGAAATATCCGTCCAGACATGGACAGTTTTGAGTTCACATCAAGATAGAAAGAGACATCAATGTGAGGAACAGAAGGTGACTAGATTTCAGACAGATGTACACGAAGGACTGACAGGGGAGCCGGGGCGTAGCGTCCATGTAACCTATGAATCTGTGATTACCAATATAGGCCTATTGTTGTATTTACTCATTGTAGTTTAACTAATCTGAAATGTTGTGTAAAATTATTCATACATCACGCTCATACTATTTCGCCTACAAGCCACATACAGGCATTGACAGTACGGTCACGGTTGGCTAGGTTTACTCGGCGATAATCTGAAAACCCATACACTGCCTCACAGATTCAGCGCTCCCATACGTGCAGTGTATTGCATCTAAAGCTGAGTCAGGAGAGAGATAGAGAGTATTTTTTTAAAAAAGGTGGCAGGTTATCTGATGAGAAACTAGATTACCAGTTATTGTTATTTTTTTCTTTCTGCACAAAAACGACAAGGCCCTTTCTGTAAACGGCTTCCCGGATTTTTCTCAGGGTTGCCAGACTTGGCTCTTTCGAAGCCAAATACCTGATTTTTGGCTCTGTCTTTTTTTGACTCCTGTGCATATCCAGTACCAAGGCAGTTCGAATTAAATGTTTTGTCTTATGTGAAACCATAACCCCAGTCGGCCTTTAACGGTTTCAGACAAATGGTTGAATGTAAGTGCTACATTAACCAAAAAACACAAAATCCCCCTGGGGCCTGGCTACGCCCCTGACCGGAAGAGATCCAAACGTGGCTGAACTGACTGCATGCTGGTGACCGGTGGCGGAACATTGTTATTTTTAGGAGTGCCAAAGTTTTTTGGATAGCGATTGCTTATGATACAGAGGACCAAAATCTGGTGTTGTGACATAAATAATAGGTCGGGCTGTATTCATCCAACAAAAGCTGCAAGGGAGGTAATGTGTTTATCTCCGTAGCCTTCAGATGAAATAAGGGCCCTAGCTGACTTGTTTCATTTTTTGTTCACTATATAGTTTGTTCGGCGCTTCTTTACCGTGTTTGAAACTTTTTAGCTGTTACACCTCTTCAAGGCAAAACAGAACCGCTTGGCCCGAATTCTAAGAATACTACATTTTACACACTATACAACACTTTTGAATCTCTCGCAATGTTGATCATCGTAGTCTTAGGCATTGTTGGAAGGGGAAAGAGGCGAGGAAGGATTGATGTCGGCCTTGGCGATGTGTCGGTGGAATGTGCCTACTTTTACCACGAACCATTTGGATTCCCGATGGCTGATGATTAGAAATCCCGACAGACACCCTTGGTGGCTTTGGGCCTAAACTATTTAAACTCCAGATCCGTGCAATTATCGTCAGCCTAGATATAGATTTTAATCAGTGTTATACCGGGCAACTGCCTAGATGTTTGGAGGACCCTCTGACATGACCATCTGCATCTCCACATCACACAAACTGGTGATTCCACGCTTAAATTGATAATACTGTAGTCTATTTGACTCTTTCCGCAGATCTAGTCAGCCTAGATGTAGACGTTTGTCAGAATTATACTGGACATCTGCCCCACAGCCGTGTGCATTTTGTCGTACCACCAGAAGAAGATAAAGAAAAATCAGAATGGAAAGCAGTCACGATATTGACATTATGTAGATAGGGCTTCCCAGAACAATCATGAACCATGAAGAATGATCAGTGAGCATGACGAAACAGTTTTTAAAAAGGCTGTTCATAAGCTGAGATTTGGGGTCACTGCTTGGAAGCTGCTTGGAAGGCAAAGGGAAAGATGCTGGATGTGAAAAAGAGGCCATGCCATGCCATGCCATGCCGAGTTGCATGACAACATTAGTTTTCCTTTTAATAGAGGATTTATATTTTAAAATCTTAATTCTTCTTTGCAAAAGTAAACTGTCAACTGCTGTGCTGAGTTGGCTGTTGGAAAAAGTGCTTCCCTTGATCAGAATCCGCGGGTTGAAAGTCGTATCATGCTTTATCGTCTGCCTGTCGTTTGTAAGCCCTGTTGGTGTTCAGGCATGGCAATCTCATTCGAAGAAGTAGAGTCGTTGCAAGTGTTCACAGTTATAATTCCCGGGACGGTCAGCAGTGAAACTTCGTGAGAAAGGGCTAAGGACAATAAGATATGCAAGACCAAAAGTAGATGGCTGCTTACAAGTTGAGATTTTGAATAGTGCAGAAGAAAGGTAAAAGGTAGGAACAATATTAATATGTCAGATAAGACATGTCACAATAATAACTTATTATATTGGAAAATTTGAACCTACTTCTAGTAGAAGCTCGCTAGAAAGATCACGAACTATGCAAAAACAAGTTGCCCATGACCTGAAATAGACATCTGCTTATTTGTGAAGCAGGGTCGAAATAAAGGCAGCTGCCCGAAGGTGGAGAGAACAGAGAGATAATATTATACTGATAATGATAGTGATTGTTACTAGGCCTACTATTAAGGTTTACATCTGCGGGTTTATGAAAAATATGTCACGAACTATGAACAACAAGGTAAGCAAACCTAGACAGCTGCTCACAAATTTAGAATTTGAACATTGTCGAATTAAAAGCAACCGCTGGGGGTGAGGAGGGTAGAGACAACAGACAGAGGACATAATAATATTATTATTACAGACTTGATTTTACGGGCAGCTGTGAGAAAGGGGTCATGATCTGGGGGCGAAAAGATGAGCATGATCAAAATAATATCGACAACTGCCTACAAACTGAGATTTTGAACAGTTCCAGCGTCAAGGCAGCTGCTGAAAATAAAGACAACAACGATAAGACATACTGACAGTAATTATTATTACTGCCAGGCTTGAATCTGCGGTCAGCCGTGTGGGTTTGTGTGAAAGAGGCCACGAACTAGATTTCTATGAAAAACACGAGGTGGAAGTATAACTTAGAGACAGAATAAATGCACTGTTTGGAATGTTTGGGTGATAAATTCCATGCATTATACGCATGTGATGTATTTTCGCAGAAAAGAAGCAGGTTTTTAAAAAGAAGATATCGCCACCCGTAATTAATATTTATACTGTCCTAAGTCCTTAAATGACTTTAACGACTTACGACAGTATTATATCCGGGCGGCGAATGTACATCCTAATATGTACAAGACAAAAGAGCTCTTTGAAAGTAGAAATACAAGCATTCTAATGACCCTGGCAAAATACACTGAAATCCTATTATTGAAATTTTACTGAAAATAACCAGTCTAACTCACTCGCCAGAAAAGATACAAGTATGTCAAGATTATCCTGATTCCTGAGGAGTTATGCCACTCTTTGTTATAATAATTATACAGAATCAATTCTACAAATTGCAGTGGGTGTGTTCAGTAAGTCGGTCTCAGTGATGTTTTGCTTAATGATGTGTTAAGAAAGGGAGCATTTAAAATGAGACTCAAACTGTGTACGCCATTATCTGGTTGTGATGCATGTGACGCCTACACGTAGATCCTTAGTATTACTGTACTTGTATCGTGTGCTGATTGGACACGGTACTCTGTTGTTCGCCCACTTAACCACAGCTGTGGTTTGGGTTTAGCTAACAAGTTAACTTGTTAAACTTCTTAAATTATTTGGTAAGCAAGACTAAACCTAAACAGCTACTTACAAGATGAGAGTGGGAACAGTGCTGAGGAAGCAGTTGCCGGAGACGGTAAAAGACAGATTACAAAAATATACAGTGGTATGGGGAGTTCCACGAGCAAGCAAATCAGTTCTTGGCAGAGTAAAATCATGAGCTTTGAAACTAGGAGGGCATGACACTACGTGCTGGAGAATGCAGAGAAAGCGAGTCCAAACGAATACAATGGCAACGGCATACAAAGTGATCGCACGATCTTGACTTTTCCCTACTCGAAACCCCACATAGCCCACTCACCGTAATCGCGTTTACCTGATGGATATTCAGTATAATATCCGCCACAGTGCCAAAATGTTTCTCCAGACGAGGGTTATGAGTGTAAACGCGGTGTGAGAATGGGTTCATGTTACTCAACTAGACCACTAAATTCCAGTTTGAACTCTCTTGAAAGAATGAAAATCTCATAATCTCAGTGGCTAATCACATTACAGTGGTGTGTAATTACAAACTGTTGCCTGTTGACGTGTATTCAGTGAAAACGTCTTGTTTGTGAATGAGCTCTCTTGAAGATTTATGAATGCAGTGCGGTCGGTGCCGTAAGATTGTTTATTGTGCATTCCTGCGATGACGCTGTTGCACCAAATCTACACTTTGGACAGTACCCTTTAGTTTATGCGCAAGCCATGGGTGAATTTGCCAAAAAAAAAAAAAAAGGTGTTATTGATACAGAATTCAGCACGGTGGATAACGCTAATTAATTTAGTAGGACAAAATTGGTCGTGGTAGACTATCCCTAGATAACGGAGGCGCAGTTTATCTGGGCGAGTTAACAGCATACCCAAGGTATTATGTACGTGCAACTGTTGTCACCATTCAAAATACCACACATGTGTAAAGTTAAAACAATTAGGAAATCTTTCGGTATAACATAACCGAAGACCTTTTTCCCAAAACTCTGTAAATGCACTTTTGTTGAAAAAATAGTTGGTAGTGATTTCAAAGATGCATTTCTGTGTTAATTTATTCAAAATCAGATTGTGCTCAAATTCTCTGTTCCTTCAAATTTTATGTCATTTAACAGTAAATAAAAATATGTGTGTGAAGTTCAATTACCTTAATGTTATGTTCCTTTATCTCAAAATATTCAGAGACCACATACCAAATTTTGGAAAAACGCTCTTCAGTTTTGAACAGTCGCATGAAGGAACTGGATGAGGAGAAAGGAAGTAGTGGAAACTGCAAATCGGCTGAAGGAATAGAATTGTCCTCAACCAGATGTCAGCCGGCGCAATTAGCTTGTTTTCTTTGGAGCGGTTTTTGGCGTGGGCATCGGACCACCCACAGACATTTTCGGGGTGCAGTAATGATGTTCCCAGCAATAAATAGGAAGTAATTTTAACAGCCTTTTACATAAGCAGTCAACTCTCTTACCAAAGAAGTCCCCCATTTTTGCCACTGTTGGGTGTAAAACGTATGAAAAAAGCGTTTTGCTGAGTACTCTTTATACATATATACATTTAGTACACATTTTACCATAAAACACATGCAGCGTTTCGTCTATCAAATTTTAATTCTGCTCACAGAAACGACTACTTCTTCTGCATGTGTATGTAATACTAACTTTGATTGATGCACTAGTTATTACTGTCGATAGCGCAAGTTGAACGGAACCCGTACTTAAAGTTCAGCAACTAACCCCTTTGCAAGTTGATCCGTTTATCACCTTGTAGTAGTACCAGCAACCAGATCAAAATAGAACAGAACAGAACTTTATTCCCAGATCGTGAGGGGTACAACAAACAGAACTAGTTGTTATCACGAGTTGGTATGTGCGGGGAGCTTTGATGCCAACCGCAGGCTTCAGCTGTCTCGTAATATTCTATGAGTGAGGTACAATGCATGATGCTGCTTTGTAACTAACAGTTTTATAATGAACTCACCTGTGAGTGCGCAGCCTTAGCCTATCGAACTCAAATTCCTCTGTGTTCTTGTCTGCAAAACAACAAATTGAAACGAATGATTAAAAAACAGTAACAACAAATCACTAAACACTGGTGCCGTTTTGAATCAAAAACAAAATTAAGGCTCTTAAGGCAGAGGGAAGCTTTGCTAGAGAAACTACAGGAGAAATGTAAAAGTTAATCTGTGAAGTATATTGCATAAACAGAAAGGGTAGTACCGAACTGAGACAAAACTGTCTCACAACAGTTTTGTCTCAGACTTTAACTTGCATTGAACCCTAACACACTGAGACAAATTGTTTCGTTTTGACTTATCGTTGATTGCGGTACATAAAAGAAGCGTTCAGTTCTGTGCTCTTTACTTTAAAGATGGAGCTAAGCATGAAAGAAACGGCTTGTATTTGTGCATTAGTGATTACCAGAAAGCAGAAACTGAAAAGAAAATTTAGGATTCATCCCATTACTTTCCCCTGTCAGAAACGACCGCATCACAAACTTCCGTCCAAGCTTCGATCGTTAAGTCTCTGTTTGGGTAACCTTTCAGAGATTTATCCTACAGTATTAGCTTGTTTTGTACAATGCTGATGAAGTTTTCCTTCCAGTTCGGATCAACATCCATAATGAGAATGTAGCGTTCAAAGTGTAGAGTGCACAGCATGCCTAGAAAAGAAAACAGTTTTGTCTCAGTGCAGGAGGTCTCTAGTGCCTTTCTGCTCACAAGACTCAAAACAGTTTTATCGTGTTCAGTTTTGAATGCAAACTCAACTGCGGTACTGGCCAAAGAGTAAAAACAGTATGAAGAACACAGCCGGCTAAGTTAAAGACTACTCTCAGTTAAGATGCATGCACCGTTAATCCTGACATTGCAAGCCGCAACTCCGACAATCATTACTTCCGCATTCGACTTTTCCCTTGTCAAAAGAATGTGATTGACTGATAAGGTCTACTACATCAGCCTTTTTTGACTATGTATCCTTTACTTTCGGAAGAAAGATTGCTACTTTCAAAAAGAAAGACTCATGATACTGTCACATTACCATTTACATTTTGCTTAATGAAACCTGAAGCTGAAATTGCCTTGTTAAGTACGGTCTATTCCATGAAAATGACTAACATGCACAATAAAACTGCAAGAAACGGAAACAACTCTGAAATCCTCAAAAAGTCATATCTGAATGTAAAGCCCTATGCCGTAGCAGGCTTAGCTTAATGTGCTTGTGCCCAGCTTTGGCTGAGATTCAAACCTATAGTGAAACCTCAATCAAGAGTACTGACTACTAAGGACAGGCTCATGTGACCAGTCTGTGACAAGTGACCGTAACTGACATGGTATGTGGGTACTTAGGCACTGGTTTACTCAAGGTGNGGGGGGGGGGGGGGGGGGTGTTCTACATACAACCTGTCTTCAGGTGATCGACACAGATGGGTGAGTGCCGGGACATCAATAATGATGGCATTGTGACATACATAGGCCAGATTAACTTCAGAGCTCATGTTGTCTATCTTCTCACATTTTACATAAATATAACCGAGAATTTGCGCATTAACTTTGATATCTTTTATTATCATTTAGTGTAACGGTGCTAATGCAACCTTAGTAGCGTTGAACATGCAGAGGTGGTGAGACAGTCCATTGCTAATGCGCAAGTTCTCAAATTTCAGCAAGAAAAGAACTCTACAGCATTATTATGTGGTTTCGAACTCCGTGGATGGCTCTTGACAGAGTGGAGGAGAGGCGGTTTCAAGCTGGAAGAGATGGTGCGAGTGGGAAAGGAGAGACAGTGAGAGAGAAAAGCGAGAGAGAGAGAGAGAGGGGGGGAGAGAAANGGGCGGAGGACAAAAAGAGAATAGGGAGTGAGAAGCAGGAGATGGGTACTCACACGAGTCTAGCGCAAACTCTCTCTGCTCGGCTTTTCTGTAGATTCGGTCGAGGTCGCCGTCCAAACTCTGCGTAGTGTACAGTCTATCCCTATGACGCAACTGAGGAAATCAATCAATCAATCAATCAATCAATCAATCAATCAATCAATCAATCAATCAATCAATCGTTAGTCAAGTTATGAGTTACGCATTTGCATGTGCATCTATGAAATTATGAAATCGAGCCCAGAAGAAGTTTACTTAAAGCGATGCTCAATATGCTCACGCACATCCACATATAGGCCGTGGGTTCGATTCCTGACCATGGCCGTGTTGTATGTTTCCTAGAAAATGCATTTCATTTACATTTCCCAGCCCATTGTCCATAAATGGTTAACTGGTTATAGGCAAAAAAATACTGTCGGATTATAAAATAGCAGCGGCACTGTAGGTTCCACATTTTCCCAAGGAGTTGAGAAAGTTCTTAAGTGCTTTGGCCTGCTGTGGTAATATTATTATAAAATTCGAAATCCGTGAGTGAGAAGAAGTAATAAAAACCTTTACAGGACAAACAAGTCTGCTATACAGATTGTAGATTACTCCTTGAAGGAAACAAACGTCGATTCCGGTGACTCTGTTTCTCGTCCACGCGCAAACCTGATTCTTAAGGAAAACAATTAATTTGTTTCAAAAAGGGTTGAAAGTGGACAAAAGCGCAGAGGACATTAGCTTTTTCTCTACGTCTTTTCCCCTCTCTCTCTCTCTCTCTCTCTCTCTCTCTCTTCTCTCTGTCTGACTCTCTGTCTCTCTGACTCTGTCCCTCTCACACCACACACGCATAAACGCACAGACACACACACAGAGGCACACATATAAATACTCATACCTACATCCCTCGACATACACACCCCGCATCTTAAAATAAACCACACCTACCCACCCATCCGCGCGCGCAGACACGCACGTACGCACTCACACAAATACACACGATAAATGTCACGTTCACACAAATACAAACTTCACTCACTCACCAATACACAGACAAACACAAAACACACAGATCCAGAATTTCATCAATGACAATTCCCTTGGCGCCTGAAAATTCCTTTCGCAATTGACGTGTTTATCGCCTGAAACGATTTTGTTCTTGCTTTGATTACGTCCTGTTCGACAAAACAGAACACTCCTCTGGGAGCTCAAAAAACTAGGAATGATCGCTCGGCCATCATAAAACAAATTATGTCTAATTTATGTCTGCGCTCTTTTTGGAATCGTGCCCCAAGCCCTAGAGAAATTTGCGCCCCCCCCCCCCCCCCNACACACACACTATTTTGTTAACTGTGTCGGGGCTTACACCTGAATGTTCAAAAAGTATTGCGATTATACTCAGTGTTCATGCTCCTGGTATCGAGTTTATTTCGATTCTGATATTCGGTGCAGGGCAGTTTTGAGAATCGGTAAACAATTCTGATATCTTTTTTGTCGCATACACGTAGACCTGTCACTGAAGATCGACAGGAAATTCAAATTACTTTCGACGGAGTTTTAATACATTACCCGCCATAATTTCCCAATTCCAATCTTTGGCATACTGTTTTGAAGAAGTAACAAGTTCATTATGTAAACACATAAACTGCCCCTAAATCGGTGCATTGTGTAAAAATTTGCAAATCGAAGACCAGGCAGCGTCTAATCCCCTACCCCCCACAACTCGTTCCTTCAATCTCGCGGTTTTCTTCTGTAAAATTATTATAATATTATGTAATACCACCATTAACCACGGCTCTTTAAGTAGTTCGTCTTTATACATTCCTCTCAGCAAGAAACATTCTCTGAAATCCAATCGCAACGCACATAAGGGTTTCCTAACATTATCTGGGAAAGAGTTCATCTGTGCATGAAATAGGGATAGCTCGCACTTATCAAAATTACCCAACATCTGAATTTTTGGTGTTTTGTCTAAGTGTTAGCTATACATATACATCCTTTGTCGCATCCTTCAGTTCTCATAATATGGTTGTTCATATGGGAGCCATGTAGGCTTTCTCGCATGATGCAAGTTCTTACACTTGTAGTAAACATGCTGTTTCACATTCACTTCAATTTCACACAAACATTTTGTGACAACACTAGCTCTATCACGCATGAGTGGCAACTGGGATGTCAAACTGGGTGAATCACGCACAGCTCCTGTTTTTGTTGTTGTTGTTGTTGTTGTTGTTGTTGTCTTCTTCTTCTTCTTCTTCTTCTTCTTCTTGCAGACTGCACAAGTCACTTGGCTTCAGTTACAACACCCAAATAAAATTCCAAAAACTATCAAAAACCTCTTTTTCAGTGCCGTGGGAATACAGGTGAGAAATTTTGAAAAAAGGAAATGGCCTTGCACTTAAGATAACATTAATGTTTTGATAGTGTCAAAGTATTACCGAACAGCATCAACATTCCAAAATATGTTGATATCGATATATGGAAAATACTGAGTATCGAACGTATCCTTCCACCGGAGCAATTTTGCCCGATATTTATTGTCCAAGAAAAATGTCTGTTTTTGAAAGATTACTGTGATAACAGACAAAAAATAGTAACAGGAGTGGTATGTTGCCAACTTAGACTATAGTCATTAAGTTGTATAGCCTTAAGGATAGTTTCAATTTGAAATGCTACATTCTCGTTGTTATTGTTATTGTTGTTGTTGGTGATGGTGGTGTGGCGGTGGTGTCGTTCTTGTTTTTGTAGCTTATGTTATCTCAGATTTGAACTTTTCTATTCTTTGTACCTGACAATAATAATATCAACAACTGTATAATTATATCAGGTGCATCAAACAAACCAAAAAAGTTCACGTAATTTTAAAGTTGTATAAGTTCTGTTTATTCAAATCCGATGTAGTTGAAATTTGACGCGCATTAGAACAAATAGATACTATTTGTATTACTGGAAATTTCAAATATTTAATTCTGTGGTTATGTACAAAAGTATGCCCCGGGGTGAACCTAATAAATTTTCCTCAGCACGTCATATTTTGACATGTGGTTTTAATTTTCTTGAATAGAAAAAAAAACAACAACAAGAACTTGTAATCTGTATTAAGCAAACCTACAACAATTCCAGCTTTACTTGTGTGTTAATAAGCTCCAAATCTGGCTCCATTAGCACATTAGAATCAAGAAAACCTGCAGTAATTAAAACCAACACTTTCTGTTAATGTGCTCCAAATTTCACCCCCTTCGCACTTAGAATGGTGACCGGATGTTTGGCCTACGGACGTTTGGCCGACAGACGTTTGGCCGACGGACGTTTGGCCGACCAGACGTTTGACTGACCGGACGTTTGACTGACTAGACGATTGGCCGACCCCGACCGGACGATTGGCCGACTGTTGTAATTTTTTGTTTTTTGTGGGGTTATTTTTTTTTTGGGGGGGGGGGGGGGGGGGGGNGGAGGCGTACTTTGCTTTTATTTCAATTTCAGATTTATTTAATCATTCAAGTCAAGAAAGAAGAGTGAGAGAAACACAAGTGACAAATAGTGATCATAACTGATAAGAGAAGATGACAGGGTTTTACAAACTACATATTGTGAGCAATCGTTCGCAGATAAGTCGATCAGCGTCACCGTATCGCTAAGCGGCTGACATCAGTCTCTCGCTCAGAGCTCGGTACTGCTGTCTCGGCTGTCTGGGTATGATGCCAGCCAAAGCATGCGCTATAGTAATCTCCCATTCGCTTTGCTCTTTCCTCAATTAATTTCGCAATGAGACGGCACAAGCTTGGATGGGTCACTGCCAACAAAAAAAAAATGTCGGCCAAACGTCCATGTGGCCAATTGTCCGGTCGGCCAAACGTCCTGTCGGCCAAAAGTCCGTCGGCGAAACATCCGTCGGCCAAACGTCCGGACACGCTTAGAACGTATATCAAGGAAACTTGCAAAAATTATAGGTAATATCTATATCTGTCTGTCAATAAGCCCTAAATTACACTCCAGTTTGAAATCCTTACACTTTTGCATTGAGTGCACTTTGAGTTGGGTGGTGAGGGGGAGATGAGGAAGGGGAGGTGAGGGATTTGGGCAATCGTATCGTAGCGATGCCATCTTAGAGAGCGTTTCAACGTTGATTTTTTTCCCTTCCCATACAGATGAACATTCAACTGAGAATTTTATAATATTGTGGTAAAAGTAATTAGAACATAACGCGGTTAATTGCGGTTTATTCGATTATAACCCCGCCGGAATGTGGGAAAAAGTTGCGATTTACTGGGGTTGCGATTATCCAGTTATAATATCTCAAAAAAAAATTAGACACTAGTTTATTACCGGAATAGTGTTTTGGTTTAGCAGAAAATGAGATAATGAGACATGCGATTATTCCAATCAGACTGCAATTTGAAAAAGACTGCAACACAATAATAATAATGACAAAAACAACAGCATCATAGTTAATGATGGTGAGGTTTGTAAGTGACGTATACTGGGTGATGCCCACTCACAGTATTTCAAATGATTTCTGTCCCAGCAGCAGACTTGATCATCCAAACACTTTCTCAACTCCTTAGGTATATATACAACAGTGTGAATCTACTCACCCTGTGTGGGAAAGGTGTGAGCGGTTTGTCCATCCAACGTGGTCGTGAAGAATCATAGGCAACCGTCTTCGGTGGGACCTGGCGGCCATGCGAATCTGAAACCAAAATAATGATACCGTAATGAAACCTGCGGAAGGAGAAACAAGTAGGGAGGAG
>JAWQUT010000005.1:1331126-1354161 GCA_033807755.1 Ellobium chinense
TTATTGTGATCTCATAGACGATACTGGACAGCGTCAACAACATGGAAGGCAATATCGATTTCACCCACTAGGTAATCAAAGCCTCTCCTGAGATCGCATGACACAAGACTCCGATGACCAGAGACTCGAGCCAGAGAACGTGATCAGAGGAAAGGCTGCTCTCAGATCCTACTGGATTTAGTTTTCAAGTTACAGCCAGTGACAAATCTTTCTGTTTTTAAGCTAGGCTAGTTTGCTTTTTTTAAATTCTGGTTATCTTCTGGATCCTAGTTCCCACCAGTCATTAGTCATCTAACCCCTTTTCATTTTACAGGTCATTTTGTGCCCCAGCCTAAGGCGTGGATAACAAGTCCATCGATATTTTGAGCCAGGTCGCTCTTCGTGAACACTGCCTCATTTTCTGACTCATCCATGTTGTTCTCCACCATCTTAGATCTAATTAGCTTTGTGTTGCTTGCAGGTCTCTGAACAGGACAAGCGTGCCAGAGGATAACCGATGCTATTAGATAACCTAATCGAACTTTCTGACTTGCTGATCCAAGATGGACCCACTTCGTCTTTGCATGACTTGCCAACAACAACAACAACAACAACAACAACAACAACAACAACAGTAGAGTTTCCTGTCACACTAGAATCCGCCTCCTAAGACTTTCATCTATGTATGAGTGCGGGGAATGTAAACAATGAGAAAGAAAAAGGCGGTGTATACCTTTAATTGTAAACCAAAGGTAGGCTAGATTTCCAGATCTCAGACTTTTGTTAAAACTATGCTTGATTCTTTGCAATGAATGCGCTCATTCATTGCTGTTAGTAAACTGCGCCAAGCCAAAGGTTGTATAACCTCATGGCCTTATCATATTCGTTTATTTTGGCTGCCAGCTCTTAATCCTGTCAAAATTAACAGATGTTGGCTTTGATGTAGAATGCCATAAAAATGTCCTGAACATCCAGGAGCGTTGCAGTAGACTGCTCCCCCACTCCCTCCTCACCTCCGAAAAAACGAGTCAGGTATCATATTTTATATTATCATGGACATTTTTGTTCTATTAACTGCCATTTTACTTGTTGACAAATTCACATATATGCAACAAGAAAAAAAGGATAATTATTTTGCAGAAGAATACGTTTTGCAGCACCAGAGAAAAAACACTATGCGATTGAATGTTTGAAGTCGCACTTAACACTTCATGTCTATTTTCAGTATCAGACCAGATGGTTTTTGGGTATTTTTTGTGGTCTGATGTGTGTGTCATTTGGAACTTAATACGTCTTTCATTCTCTTGACATTTTATTAGCTTTGTTATTGTTTCGGGTAGCGATACCATTATAGTATTGAGTGTTCTGTACAACTCCTTCATCCTCATAAGCCATGCTACTTTAACAGCACGAATTTACTTGAATCAGGTCAGGCTTATATCAATCCTTATTTCGTGTTACAGAAAATGAGACTACATCTTAAAATATTCTAGCATGATGTATGAAGAAAGATTGTAATGATCTAAAGGGGAAATTTGTTACCGCTTCTTGAAGTGTAAACATAAATGAGTAATGAAAAGAGTTAGTACAAATACAATGTTGTCTCTATGATGTATAATGGCGTCTTATCGACAGTTTACAACAACAGAGCTAAAGAGCCTCTCCAGCAATTTATCAAGAAAAGTCACTGACTCCAAAAAGAGTAACAAAATACTTTAAACTGAAAAGATTTGACATCATTTTTGTTCTCAATCACGGAATAAGACTCACGCATGACTTAGGCGACTATACGGATAAGGATAAGGATAACTTTATTTGTCGACAAAGGGAAATTTGCTCTGTTGCAGTGCGCTTACAAAACATAGCTATCTGTGCAACACACACACTCCCTCACTATCACACACACACACACACACACACACATACTTCCACACACACACCCACAAGCAACCACGAACACACACAAAATAAGACAACTGCAAGGACGACATTATCAATAAGGGTGAAAAATGCAAGCAGGATGAGACCAAAGAAAAGGCTTCCAATGGTATAGGGGAGATAAGCAAAACAGCAGAGGGGACTAGTTCGTTTTAAAAACATAGAAAGTACAGACTGACACTCCTTTAACTTTGTTTTCGTCTTCTATTTGGCCTACTTATCTTACTTGTAAGTTAATACCAACGATAGTTTATATCGTATGCCTCCTCTTCTACCCCTCCCCAATCCACACCCCTTCCCACCAAAATCCCCTAAATAAATGTAATTAAATTTAAAGGGTTAATAATTTCTTTAATTCAGATATTATGCAATTGAAATTTGATACACATTAGCAGATTGCTACTATCAGCTAATGCCGTAAATGTCACAGATGAGAAAAACAACATGTCTAAAGATAGCTTGCTCAGTGTACTTGCAAGACACTGGCTCCAGGCATGCTATTTTTGTTTACATGTGTGTGTGTATGTGTGTGTGTGTGTGTGTGNGTGTGTGTGTGTGTGTGTGTGTGTGTGTGTGTGTGTGTGTGTGTGTGTGTGTGTGTGTGTGTGTGTGTGTGTGGCTGGGTGTGTGGCTGGGTAGGACGGTGGATGGGTGGGTAGTGTGTATGTTTTGCGATGACAAAAGTATAGCACCTAGATCAGGATAACCTGCACCTGCAGGAAATATAAATTATAAGAACAGATTAAAGATCTTAAACTTGGTATATTATAGAGATTCCTTTTCATATAGATCATGTTAGGAGCCCATTAGGGCGCATGAGCATTTGTTCAAAGAACTCTGGTTTCCAAGAAAAGCAGAGCATTGGTTATTAATTAATTTTTCCGCAGAGCCCTCTAAACAAAACAAAAAAATGGAAACATTACGCAAAATATTTTGGGTAACATTGATCAGGGATTCTGGAAAACTAAATACGTAACAAACGTCTTTACGTTGTGGAGTCGGGCGCCTAAATGCATTGCAGTAAAATCTCCTGAACCCCAGTGCTATAATATCAGGGATACGTCTTTGGCTCTTGTACGTTTACCTTTCGGACAAGTGAACGGAGCTTAGACGTTTGTTCGAAAATATTTTTCTTTTTTTAGTTACACAGGAAGTAATGGCGGCAGCTATCTACGGTTTCAAATTTGTAAGTGGAACTTTTGGTCCATGATCTTGTATCGGAGGAGGAAGTAGCACGAATCAACAATGGTAGGTGTGCTAATAAATGAGGGAAAAGATATAAGTAAAGCAAACACCACTTCCAAATCAGCGCACTCTTTTCTAGCTCTTCCACATTAGTAGCAGCTTGCTTAGCGACACATACAGTAAACAACTGATAACACAAATTCCAGGGGACCATAGAAATGTGTTCCTGTTATCAAGACTTTGTACACTGGAAATAAGGGAATGGGCCATCTTAACATATAAATACTTGTTCCGGTGACATATGGCTCGAAAAGTTCAGTTTCTGTTTGGCGTCATCAGCACCAGCCCACTCTCAGCAATAGATACATTGAAGAAAAGCAATCAGATTGACTTAAAAATAGAAACATTATTTTTTTTTTTTAAATGCTTCTGTAGATTTTTAAAATTTTGTGTCGTGGATTGATAATCTTGACTTTTTTTTTTAATCTTTCTTTTAAAATTTAATTTGCTAAAAATTTACGTTGATGTTTATGTTTTCAACTCATCCAATTATTCTTTGACTCTGTGACCTTTGTTATTCACCACAATATTCCTTGGAATGCACCTACACTGTTCCATAGCAGATTCACTTACCTAACGTTATAGCACTGCTTCCCTTTAATGGAGTGTAGAAAGCTATTCTCCATTATGAAAGAAATATGCTGCAGGTGTAGCTGTCATAATTTCGGTAAAGATAAAAGTTTACTGACCATCCCAAGAGATACCTTACCATTATTACCACCACCATCACCATAGAAACGGTCGCCACCGGAACCACCACGAACGCCGCTACCATTACCATCTCCACCACCACCGAAGAACGCGGTCTCTACACATTAAAAGGGCACCACTTTCTGTGTGGGTGTGCCAAGAAGAGGCTGGAAAGAAGGGCAGAACTTAAAGGCATGCGACTTTCTCATGCCCGCTTTATTTTTGTAGTGCGCTTTCAGCAGACAACAGCCTGGATTGCAGGATACCCGGGTAAGCTTGTTCTCTCTACTGTTCATTCCCTTCTCTACAGAACACTGGCATTCTTGTTGCAACCATCGCATGTGTTTTGAAATAACAAGGCGAGTGGGACTCCAGTATTCGTATCACTCCCACAGGCCCACCCATTCCACTCACACGAGAGATTATAATCTTTGCTTTAGCTGCTTGCTTAATCAGTTCTTTAGTCAATGACAGGCCTAGTATGGGATTTATAAGCCGGCCCAACTAATCATCATTGACAGACGACCTTCCTATGATCTTAGAATTTGATGGAGTCTGGTAACGAGAAGACGAAATTAGCAGTTTTACAGTGAAGCTGACAGTTAAGAGCTTTTATTAGACATAATATTGAATTTGCCTGNGGGGGGGGGGCGACGTGTGAAGGAGAAAGTAAAACCCCATTTAGAAAATTCTATTAAAATGTTTGTTTTTAGCTATGACTACATCGTAACAAGGCCTTGGGGTTTTTCCCCCATTGGCTCCGTAAATCAGCCCGTGCAAAAATAAAATAGATGGCATATTTAAAGATAATGATGATTATAATACTGGAAGTCGTGACCAGAAGCGGATAGTATCGATACGTTTTGGGCGATGTTGACTGAGTCAAACGCAATGGGATTACTGATAAGGACTGGAAGACAAAAAAAAAATGAAATATATTTCCACAGATCATTCGCAGATATTCGACATGCACGGTCATCTAGGGATTTCCAGTTGCAAGTACAGCAACGATGACTGAGTTATCCACTTTTCCATTATAAGAGGCATATGGGTGGTTGATCTGGTTTATTACATTGGCTAATATTGGCTACCGCATCCTTTACTTTCGTAAGCGAGATTTGATGACGCAATCACACTGCTTTTTCGCTTAAACCGGAGGTGAGCTTCACTGGAGCTGACATATTAAGAACAGTCTATTGAGAATATAAGTATCAGTTGATTGTATTGGTATTCTCGGAGATATGTTCCGCCATATTGACATCCAGACGCCTATGCAAAATCCATAACTTACCTGTCAACTCATATATTGGACAAAAGGGCTTACAAATGAATTTGCTTTGATTAATGAGAAAATCGGTAATCGTTGGCTTTAAGTATGTGGATCAAAGTTAACAAATGCTAAAAGTGATTCGGATACACGTGAATATACGATTAAATTAACTGGAATAAAAATCTCCCAGGCATTTAAAAAAAAGTAATGACCCCATACTTTACATGACGTAAAAGCGGTGGATTTCCTTTCTGTTTTTTGCAGTGTAAAATTTCCTTACGTATGTTGCTCAAAACGTAACGTGTCATGTTTCGTTAACGAAACAAAATAACGTCATCAGTTTCTCGACCAAGATTTTCATTTACTCACTCCCTTAGTGATTCACTGACAGCCTTGCTAATATATAGCGACCCTGTCGTACACACTGTTATTGTCAATAACTCCGTAACAGTAACGAATTATTTCTGACAGCTAAAACTAATGCGTCCTTTCCGTATTGCTAGTGCTATTCTGATACAAGGCAGTCTGCACCGGAAAGAAAAAGAAATATCTTGACGTCAAGCGTCACCCACAAATACTGGTTCTGATATTGGCTGAAAGTTCGTCACGTGCTGATCTTGGTGTTGTTTTTGACAGTACTATATCAATGGAG
The DNA here is from genome assembly GCA_033807755.1 of Ellobium chinense. NCBI lineage: Eukaryota > Metazoa > Mollusca > Gastropoda > Ellobiida > Ellobiidae > Ellobium > Ellobium chinense. The sequence continues at coordinate 1,336,901 of JAWQUT010000005.1, forward strand.
AACCAGGTAAATCAATTACATCATATTTTAAACTTTGAAGAATAGGGCGCGGAACCAGGTTAATCAGTTAACTAGAACATCATATTTTGAACTTAGAAGAATAGGGCGCATAGCACCCTATCTCTCAATGGATGCTATTAAAACTCTTATTTCAGCTTTTATACTATCACGGCTGGATCATTGTAATTCACTGTTAATAGGATTGCCAGAGGATAAGCTTCATAAACTTCGGAGGATTCAGAACAATGTGGCGCGATTAGCACTTAAAATATCAAAAGTCCACCATAGCCTTCCTCTTCTTAGAAAATTACACTGGCTACCTGTAAAAGCTAGGATTGAGTATAAAATGACAACACTCTGTTTTCGAGCCCAGGAGTCCTGCACCATCATACCTGGTAGATGTACTTTGCCCATATACACCATTAAGAAACTTATGATCTAAAAATTTATCTATACCTCGATCTAATTTAAGGAAGTATGGTGATAAGGCCTTCTGTTTTTCTGGGCCTCTCATTTGGAATTCATTGCCAGAAAATATTAGAAATTCTTCCAGTTTTGAATCATTCAAATGCCAGTTAAAAACACATCTATTTGTAAAATATTTGTCAGAGTAGCTACTGCAGTCCGTCCTTGGAATGCTTGCTGTATCAAGAATATATTTGAAATGTATGTCTATATTATGCAATAAGAATGAGCGAGTGTGTATGTTTATACTTGTAATATGGCTGGTGTTTAAAAGAAATGTATGCGATGTAAAGCGCCTCGAGCTTTTCGGGGGTGAGACGCTATAAAAATTCTTTCTATTATTATTATTATTATGAGATGCAAGCTTTGAGTCAGTGCATTCAGAAAATGACGGCATACATAATAGAGATCAAGGGTTATATGCACAATGCAATGATTGTTCTGAGGATTCCAGTAGTTCCCGCAGTGTCCAAATTTAGACATCATTGTGCATACCGCCCTTGATCTTAATATTTAATTTTTCAAGATTAATCAGTTGCGGTTATCTGAAATACCATAATTATGAGCACAGGGGTCTTGCTTATTGATTATTCCAAGTCTTCTTTTTAAAATATTGCACGCTTTCATCTCGTATTTGCATAGAGTTCTTTAACAAGCTCAAGTTCCAAGTTCGTATAAGCCCAAGGCCAAGTATGGAATTGCTGAGCTCACATTCTCTCTCTCTCTCCTCTCTCTCGCTCTCTCTTTCTCTTTCTCTCTCTCTCTCTCTCTCTCTCTCTCTCTCTCTCCTCTCTCTCGCTCTCTCTTTCTCTTTCTCTCTCTCTCTCTTTTTTCCTCTCTCTCTCTCCTTCATCCCTCTTTTCTTACCAGTGAATAAGAAAAGATTTCCGTGCCACATGTCTATAGAGAATGGAGATTTCCAACGCAGTCACCAGAAACATGAAAAAAACATCGCTAGTGATGGACAGCACCCTTTTATCGTAATGATGCTTCCGATACAGAGGCATATTGAAAAACACCGTAAGATTCGGAAGTATCATAAGCCTCTACAGCTGGTATCAAAAGGTATAGATTTATCGAAAAACATGCCCGGTACCAAACAGCACAATCGAAAATGAATCAATAGTTTCGACGCTTGAAACTCGAATAGTGAGCCCCCGATACTCATAAATTTGGGTATCAGCCCACCACTACTTCTGATAAAAAAAAAATTTTACTTACGTTTGTTGACAGAATGAAGAGCTTCCTCTTGCGCTCTGAGAAGAGCTCGCTGCTGGGCCTCCAGCTTTATGTTGGTTTCCGGCAGCTCTGGGTACATCCTGCAGAATGTCTTGCGATTGTCTTTATCTGGGGAAAGACAGGAGGAGATTCTCAGCTAGGCCTAACTTCTTCACTGTGTAGGATATCGTGGATGGTCCGGTAGTAGCAATATCGTGTAAGTGTATGATTAAAGAGATGTATAACACTGCATGGCTGCAAAACAATTTCCTTACGGGGTAAGTGAAAGTCCTATTTATATATTTTTAGTTCCCGGTGACCCTCCTACGTCCTTTTCCTATATAATGACCTACGCCTATGTACAGGTTAATGAGCTCATCATGAACATGAATACCCACAAACAAGAATGATTGTTCAAAGATTTACTCCCCCTGTACAGTATACATATGGGTCTATCAGGACGTGAGGCTTGAAGTCCCACGAGGTTGCAAGCAAAGAGCGTCTATTTAGCACGGAAAAAAAAAACAAATCTAAGAGAAAACCTTCCGCTAGCAGGATTCGAATTCGATAACTCGCCCACCAAAAGGACGCAATTCAAAAGAATCCTCATTTAATGAGTTATGCTATGTCGACGTGATAAAGAGAACTGGCCTACGTTGTTTGGTCCCTGCAATTTGAAAAAAACATTGGAAGCCACACCTCTTCTTAGTATTCTGTGGACAGTCTCCAGAAAAGGGTACGGTTTTGGTTAGTGCGCGCCAGTCACAGGGAGGAAGGGTACACACCTATTTGGGGTTTGTTAGACATGTGTTGCGTTCTTTTAAAAAAACGGAAGAAAATGTCCGGTTACATGGCTGCAACTATCTACGGTTTCAAATTTGTTAATAGAACATCAACGGTCTTGTGTTGGAGGAGGATGTGGCAAAAAGCAGCACTGGTCTGTATGCTAATGAATGAGGCAAAAATATAGGCATAACAAACACTACTCGCAAAGTCATTGCGTTGTCCCCTATCTTTTCCACATTAATTGTCATAACTGTTATGGCTTGCCTAAAGTCTGATACTTCTTGTGCTGAGAAAGAGTGTGGCATCCCATTTTTTTTTTTAAATTGCAGGAATCAGACAAACGTAGCCCTGGTTGCGAAATGTCCTTCTGTGACATCATTGCAAGTAATGAAACGCTATGGCAAGTACATGTATAACGTGTTATGGATGACGTGACAGGCTCAGCTCTAAATACAATTCCCTCATGCGCGCTTAATTACCCCAGACCTTTTTAAAAAATCCTGTACCATAAATGGAGCAACGATAATGAAATTTCGTCTGGCCCGAATAGGCGTGACACACTGGCTGGTTATGGGTGTTTATTATCAACTCTTTGTGAAGTCATGTGTAGAAATATTGGACAAAGCTTTTTAACTCCATAAGCGGACGGACGTCTAAGCACTGAGTCGTAATGTTGTCTGGAAAGGATTTCAGTAGACAGATATTCAAAAGAAAGAAAGAAAGAAAGAAAGAAAGAAAGAAAGAAAGAAATTGCCAACACTATTACTCTAGTGGCATTATCACTAATAACTGCGACAGCAGCATCAAGAAAACAAGAAGATTAATATCTCCAAAATAACAGAAGACGGTGCCTTCAGCATTTTCATTATTGGTAGCTCAGTCTTCTTGCTAGGATCATTGCTTATTGTCATGAACAAAAAATCGCTGTTTTATATGACAGATGTTTATTAGTCACCTTATGAGGTTGAAAAGGTGACCTGGTAGTATATTGAATTGCTTCATACACGTACATAAATCTATAAGTGTAGCTTGTATTCAGAAGATATTAGATGAAGTTGATGAATCTCTAACTTAGGTAAAAAGTTAGAAAGTTAGAAAAAAGCCTAGTAGAGGCGGGGCGGGATTATGAAGGCCTGTCACAGCAGTAAACCAGAAATCTTTCACAAACTGGTCAAGCCGTCTGCTCTCTCTGTATATATACATATATATAAGTCTTCCGCACTGACATGATGGAAGCAGATCCCCAAGCCATTATACGACATCCATAATATAAATCTTAGATTCTTTGAAAACTTCCGTGATCGTTCTGAATTTCCCCAGGCCCCCTCTGCGCTTCTCTCACTCTTTCTTTCTCTCTCTCTCTCTCTCTCTCTCTCTCTCTCTCTCTCTCTCTCTCTCTCTCTCTCACTAGCCCTACAGCGTTTTTTCAGCGTATTGCACTCTATTTTCTTACATTCTGGTTTATCCTTTATGCAAGGCATTGCCTTCATCATGAGATTTCCGATAATTCTCTCTCTGAAAAGCACACCATTAGCACGGCCTTCTTTGAAAAAAAAACATTAAAAAAACAAACAAATATTGACTACCAGATTCCCAAGGGGCTTCAAAAAACTAAAAATATCTGATGTTTTAAGCTATCTCTGTAAAATGCTGGCTGGACTGTAATGCCGCTAAAGAAGACAACGAAATTTATTTTCTAAGAGCAGTTATTTCTTCGTGTCTTGGCCTGGGATTTGCGATCAGGTCTTGGCAAGTCGTTTCATAATCAGCCCTCTTCTGACTGGTGAATCTTTATTCAAATAGCTAATGGATCTGAAAGTTCGTTTTACTGTCTTGGAGGAACTTTTACATTGTGTCCCCCACATATCCCCCACTTAGACCTCCGGTAGTTTCAACTCAGTTACCAATTTAAAGGTTGAGGAAGAATATCCCATTCTATACGAAATGCACTGATTTCCATTCTTATGAACTCGACAAAAATCACGTGCTTCAATAAAACTGGCTTAATAGATTCGTAGTCGTAGAGTCGAAGAAAGAGTCATACTGTCACATACCAGAGACACTGAGTAGTATTGAAAAAAAAAACAAAAAAACATGTGCATCCGGATTTCTTACCTTTGTGCTTCAAATAATTGAATTCTTCCACCATTCGGCGGCTGGCGAGGTCAGAGTCTGGTGGCGTGGGAGGGCTGTAAAAGAGATTATTATATCCGGCATATTATTAAAAAAGTCAGTTGAGCGATAATGTATTCACGCATTTTTCCTTCGCTTATCTATCAACTCTCACTTCTTCTCTTACTCCCTCCACTTCTTTTCTTCATTCATTCTCTTATGCACGCACAAGCACGCACACGGGTCTGCATCATTGCCTTATATGCTCTGTAGGCTCCACAAAGATAGTGTTATATCAGCGCTCTGCGCTTATGATTACTAGAGTTAAGCCCGTTACTGTAAGCAGAACTTTCAAAAGCCTTATAATATTTTAACACACGAACCTGTGATGGAACACCATTTTTGGCCCGTGGGTGGTGTCTGGAAATGATAACATATTACCAGAGGTGATCAGTTTTTAGTGTAATTGGTTTTCATGTTGTACACGATTCTCTGGAGGATTACGTCTGGAACGAACGTATCAGTGACAGACGTAAACGACAACTGAGAGCTTGCGCATTAACGCATTCTTATCATCATAAGAATAACATGAACTCTGCCTGTTTAACGCTGCTAAGGGTGCATTCAGGGTGTAATTCTTGTAATGGTAAGAGATCCCATCGTTCATGCGCAAGTTCTCAACTATGTCGTCCGTGATGACACATAAAATCATACTCCGGAAATTTGACCGAATGGAAACAATGGTATCATTTTGTGAAGGGGTTTATTTTTGTTTGTGCTAGTTCTGATGAGATTATTGGAATTTGTGTATGAACCGAAAATGGTAAGAACTGGACATATTACCAGGATGAAATTGTTTTCTTCACGCTAATAAATTGTTGCTGTGCGACCGCAATTTTCTGAAAGTCTCGTTTTCACGGAATTCAATGTTGTATGTCTACACGAAATAAAATGGTTTCGCACTGAGCTTAATAAGTATGAGGTGCGATCCAAAAGTCCCCGGACTATGCTTGTAAAAGTTCGCTCGCACACATACACTGAACATCTCATTCTTCCATCGCCTTCGAAGTAGTCTATTTTGGGAGTCAGCATAATTATTCCAGCGCCGCCGGTTTATAATTATTCTGAAAACCCGATAGTTATTGAAAATTTAATTTCCGAGGGCGTTTGGTGCAAAAGCTACCTTCAGCTTGGCGGCCGGACTGCCAGATTAGTCTTTTCGCGGCATTTCCTCAAAAAAAAAAAAATTAAAACCAAAGATTGTTGGGAAAACGGCGCTATACATGCATGTTTCTGGCCTTCACTGTGTGTCCATCACATCGCGGCACCCAGAAAGCAGGGATGGTGGAGAGGAATGTGAGAAGATCGTGGTGGAACAAATCTAGGTGGAGTAAAGAGCATTGATGTGAGAGTGAGTTTTATTTGCGACAGTCAAACAACAGCACTGCATTTATGACGACCCATTTTTAAAACAGGCCAGATTCACGCCATTTTCTTCAATTATTTGAATCGCCAAACTACAGGGACATCTGCACTCATGCACAAGATGCACCACAGTTGACAGCACAATAACACACGCACATTCATCAGCACAGTGTGATGCCGCTGACCGGAAGTTACTGCAATGAATTTATAACCGGAAATTAATCTAACTAGAAAAAATTAAACCTGGATTACTGTAAGACTCAACGAACTCAAACATTAGGGCACTGGCTCAGAAATTCAACTCTCAGAGGTATTCGTGATGTGAGGTAATCTAAATAGTTAAAGATATCTACAAAGATACAGACCAGGGATCGGAGCTTTGCAATAAGCTGGCGACAAATCGAGTACGTTGAGTTGGAAGTTCGTGAGTTCTAATTGTATTAGAAATAAACCGTAATACATCTGGAGGATGTTATACCAAGTCCTCTTGAGGATTTTCACTTCGATAGCCTATGGATATTTAACAGAGGAAAAGGGAAAAGCGTTTGTGAATATCGAAAAGTTTTCTCTTATTTTGTAATGCACCTCAAGTTAGTGGTAGGCTGATTACCTGAATTTGTTAGTATCGCGATTCTCAGACTTCGAGCTGTATGCATCGAAAGGATCGATCCTTTCCGATTTTGATACTGAGCACTGGGCAGAGCATTTTGAAACGGTTGATACCTTTCTATATAATCGATATCTTTTGATATTTTCTATATTGAATCGAAATTCCTAAGCATTGAATATTTAGATACTCAGAACTGACACTGCCCACAGCTACATCTGATCTCTTCACTGTCCTGTAAAATGACCATGACAATGTCCAAACCAAACGTGTAATTACATTTTGTGGTCCCAGTAGATATCTTACTGGTAACCTTTTTCAGTTGCATCCACGGAAGAAGTAAATGTAGGTCTTATCTGATAAGCTAGGATTTAGCACCTGTCCACATTCACATCATTCATTATTCACGTGGCTGCCCGAATGGTACAGTGTATTCCACTTCATTGCACGCTGTTTAATAGCAACATCTGCGTGGTTTATAAGGAACCATTTTCCACTGATAAAATAATATAAAGATTTTATTTGTAAAACATATTATAGAATCGTAACTCCTCTTAATAACTCACTGCGCTATATTCCATATCCGACACAAAATGCGATTAGGCGGAGTCAACCAAACTGGATTCTGTGTTATATATCACAAGACATAACTGTTGTTGTTTTTTGTTTTTTTATTGATTCTGTATCTGACGATAAACGCAGAAATTGGATGCTGTATAATCACTGTATGGGAAAAGAGGCTTTCCCTATCTCATTACACGCTGACAATTATTTCTATCTCAAATCTGGTTTAACTTTATCACCAAGTTTCAGTCAAACTAGTTGTTAACTTACTGAGTCCTCTGCTTTAAAGAAAAAAAAAAGCCAACAAACAAATAAATAAAATCACGGAGAAAAAAAAAACCGTTTGCATAGCGATAACAAGAAAATCAAAAGATCTGGACAAAACATTTCTCCATAAATTTCCATATAGTCCATTTGGGAGTTAGTATAATTATTCTAGCGCCACCAGCTTTAACATTTCAACAGATCTTCTGAAAATTGAAAATTTAATCCCCGAGGGCGTTTGATCAGAAAGCCACGTTCAACTTGGCGCCACACTGGTATGTTCGTCTCTCGGCGGCTTTTCTTCACACACAGGCACATGTATACACACACACACACACACACACACACACACACACACACACACACACACACACCACACACACACACACACACACACACACACATACATACAGACAGACAGACACACACAGACACACACACACACACATATACACACACACACACACACAGGCAGACAGACAGACACACACACACACACACATATACACACACACACACACATACAGACAGATACACACACACACACACACACATACAGACAGACACATACACATACAAACACACACACATGTCCTTCCAGGCATTTATGAATACTTTTATGTAGTTTTACTTTTCATTCTAGAATATTTCCAACACGTGTTTCGGACCAGTAATCTACATTGCTCACTGTTATCATAGAGACAGGGAATGGGGGAGACCCATCGTTTACGTCATGAATATTGCATACGCGCATTACTATTGATATCATCTGGGTTGGACTTTACTCCTACGGGTGATACATTTTTTAGGTCATTTTCTTTCCTTTCCAAGCGTCTAGTGACCTCAGTTGTGGCCTGTTCTAATGCATTTGCCATTTTTCTGACCAGGTTTGGGTTAAATTAAAGCAGTACAATGAGGTATTTTCAGATGGGTCAGTTACACCACGTGATCTAGGGATTGCTAGGATATTTTGATAAATAACGAGTAATCATACATGAGCAGAGCATGTAAACAAACCAACGTGTGAACAAGATTTCCTAGGTCACGTGATGGAGCTAAAAATACCTAATTTGGGGTAAGGAACTGGAAAGAGATAGTGCTTTTCAATATCACAACCTTTGTTCTCAGAAAATAGCCTGGGTCCCCAAATGCGTTTTCATGAGGATGGTTCAAAAGAAAGACAAAGCAAAACACTTTACTGGCATGGCCTTTAAAGGTACTATATATTGTTAGCTCAAATGTTTATTTCCAATATTGGTCAGTGGGAATGGCCAACAAAAAGTCAGTTGACAATACATAGTAATATAGTATAGCAAAACAAAAGCTCTTTAAAAAGTGCTTATGTACCCTAAAGTGCAGCTCTACTTCTGTCTTTTGTGTGTTACAATAATAGGCTTGTCTCTATCTTATTAACTACTCTATACACAAACAACCCTGTGATACCCTGCACAAAAGTAGGTTCCTGGGACGACATTGTCAAACATATTTTGATATTAGAGAAAGACATTTTCTTTCAGGTATTTTTACTACTCCCTCGCCATCTTGAATCACAGTCACATCACAGAAATGGGTAAGTGTTACTTTACGTCATTCTCCGACAGCCATTTTTACTAACTGAACATTTCAAAGACACTGCGTCATTACTTTTGAAGTTATATTAGGTTACGCTCAGAAGTTAATTTGTGTCAATAAATAAAACTCCCGGTATTTCCCATATAGTTAATTTGAGTCAATAATTATGGCTTCTGGTTTACATGTTATACACGTATACGTCACACTGTTCCCTTTTTTTACACCCATGTGGTTGTAATTGTTACAAAAATACTATAATATGATCCATTTTACCGACAAAAAAAAATATAATTTTGGGGTTGTATTATTTCATACATCTTTCACACACTAAGCAGGCTTACTAAATTAAACATGTCATGGCTTCGGTTTATCTTGACCAAAAAAAAAGTCTTATTTTTCAAGCCTGATTTAATGTTAGAGGATATTACGTTATTCATTTCTTTTCATTTTTAACTTGTCCATGCTCTGGTTGTTACATTAATAACACCAAATTTCGTTTTGTTTTGAGCACAGTTATGACGCTCGGCACTGCGTCTCTATGACATTATATAAGGTGTTATTGTATATGACTACATATTTTAATACTGGTTTCAGCTAGTTTCGTTATTCATGGTTCAAAACAATGGAAATCGACATTTTGATACGAAGATTTACCGACTGCATGATAGCAAGAAAAAAAATCCTGACAAGAAAGGATGCCAAAAAAAAAAAAGCAAACTTGAAGTCTAAAATTATATATATATATATATATATATATATATATATATAGATAGATATAGNGATAGATAGATAGATAGATATACAGTATATGTTAACTATAAGAAGCAGATAATACCTAACAATGATTTCTAGTACAATAATATGTGATTAAGTGACTCTTCCAACGCAACCACATTTTGACGAAAATTCAGCAGTGGATATAAACACCACTGGCTCCAGAGCAAAATGGTGGGGAGTTGCTAATGCCGGTCGGTATACTTTCGACTATGTTAGAGTGATTCGACACAAACAAAATGATGTTGTAAGCGCTCTTGGAAAGAGAAAGAAAAATTTTGACATGAACTGTTCTGGTAGATTTTGGTAGCAGTTTGTATTCCAAAAGTGTTCTGACCTAAGCCTTTAGACTTTTGATAATATTTATAATACCAATAACACGCTGGTCTCTTATTCACTTGATTTATTCTACGAAGGGTCAAGGGAAAAGTCAAATGAGTGATAAATTCTTCCGCAGGTTTGACCGAATAGTTGTTATAAGACTCTTCTGTAAAAATTTTCTACGGACGAGTTAGTTCATTTGAGTTATACCGCACTCGGAAGAAAATTTACCCGATGTCCCCTCACCCTTTTAAAGACAAAAAAAAAAGCACTCAATTAAAAGTCCAGTGGCTTTAAAAGTTAAGAAGAAGGACGACATACAATTCTGGATACAGTAACAGGCAGATATTAAATCACTGCTGTAGGTTTCATGACACAGGGGCTATTATAAAACAGCAGTAAAACAGAAAAGCACAATAAAAATGTCATGCAAAAATAACATAAGGTGTCTATCTGCGTTTCAAGCCCACGCTGGAAGTGCTATTGTTAAACTTGTGTTTTCATTCTGTTAGCTGTGAAATAACTATATCACGTACATATTTACAATTTCCAACATTGAGAGACAACATTCATCAGTTGATGTGCGCTAAATTTTAAATGCACACAATGTGAATTACGTGAGTTTGATATTAAGTATATTTTTGTTGTCCATCCGTAATATGTAAACATAATTATGATATGAAAGGGAAATATGCACGTATTATAGCTTGTCTTAACATTTTTATTTCAATAATATTTCATAACATGTTACTGTAACCTAAATATTTTACTGTCTTATTACAACTATCTGGTCAAACCTCCATTATGCTTGAGGGGGTGGGGTAGAGGTTGAAGTTCCTGTCAGGTCAGTAACATCTCATTACCAGTGCTCTGCGATACCTCGATTTTGTAGTAATCATGATTACTGATTACTTCAGCTAAAGGTATTTGAATGATACTGTGACCTCTTTGGCGATTGCTTGACGGTATGCTGGGCTTTTACAAGCTAGTAATCGTGATAACTGATTACTCCAGCTGCAGGTACTCAAATAATAATAGATTACTTGTGGCGATTGCTTGACTTTGGGGGCTTTTTAAAAAATGCATTTCCAGTTGTTTCCCTTGGGGAAAGAGGAAAGAAAAATGGGTTTATTAGGGTGGGTAATATACTCTCTTGTTTGCCCACGTAGCACAGTTGTGGTGTGGATCTGAGATAAACTTGTTGTTAAACTTCTTGTTGTTGTTGCTGTTTTTGGCAGCAGGAGATGAACGACCGAGCAGTAAAGGAACTACTGTTTTTAGCAAGTAACATGTTCTTGAACCTTGTTTTTCTTGCAGTTTTTTAATTTTTATTAAATTTAACTTTTTTTCGCCCCAGTGTGTAGTAATCGGACACTACTCGATTAATAGCAAAGTAATCGGTTACTCAGGAATGTGAAACAACATTATAACAATGGCTCACTTTTACTCGGTTACGCCCAACACTGCTCACTACCACCCTTATCCATCCCTAACTCTTGTATACGAGGTTACTAACTGTATAGTACTTACGGTGGTGGCCTCTTCAGAATTTTGACCTGTGTGTAGTCCGGGTGTCTCTGAAATTTTGAAAAATACGATACGTAAGTTATTACATTCTATTAAATTGATGTGCTGATATGTTGACAATTAACTAGCAGGTCAGAACTGGGAGGGGGGACAGACAGACAGACAGACAGACAGATAGATAGACAGACAGAGATGCAGGCGGGAAAGCAGGCAAACAGGCGAGTGGGTGGACGGACAGACAGACAGACAGACAGACAGACAGACAGACAGACAGATAGTCAGATAGATAGACAGGCAGACAGAGAGGCAGGCAGGCAGACAGACGGGCAGACAGGCAAGCAGGCGGACAGGCGAGTGGGTGGGCAGGCAGACCGACCGACAGACAGACAGACAGACAGACAGACAGACAGACAGACAGACAGACAGACAGACAGGCAGACAGACAGACAGAGAGGCAGACAGGCAGATAGACAGACAGACAGACAGAGAGGCAGACAGGCAGGCAGACAGACGGGCAGCAGGCAGACAGGCGAATGGGTGGACAGACAGACAGACAGACAGACAGACAGACAGACAGACAGACAGACTACCTGTGCCTTTAAGAGTTCCTCGATTTTCTTGCGTTCTTCGATGAGCCGCTTTCTTGTATCGTCCATGTCACTCAGAAGTGTTGTACCTGCAAAAAAATTGATTGATCATTTAGTCAGTCAAAATCAATCAATCAATCAATTAGTCAGTCACCTAGGCAGTCAATTATCAAGCCGGCAGGTGGTCAGCAACAGTGCTAACCTGTCCGTTTATCTGTTCACCCAACAACCACAGCTGCAAACAAAAGTCTTTTTAAGACAACAGAGACTTGCGAGTTTTTCTGAAGAGTCAAGAAAAGATGAGGAATAAAGAGTACGATAAAATATTGGTCCTGTATAGTTTGAATGAGAAACTCGACGCTTCATAACAGGTACTCGTATATTCCAATATTTTTTGAGGCATGAAGTATCGAATACCTCTGCAAATCAGCAAGACTTATAAGGGCCACATTGTCTGCAGTTAGCTTTGAATTGATTGGTAAGAATAGTGTTATTGTTTGCTAATTTCCAACAGATTGTTGTCTAAGCTGAATAAACATATTGTTATTGTTATGTTATTGCTATTGACAGAACCAAACATACCCGACTGCTGGATGTAATCAAAATAGCGACAGAGAGGGAAATACAATGTGAACTGAAGTAATAAATAGAGGCTACATAAAATAAGAGATTTTACAACGCCAGGCATTAGACTTCACATGTTCTACTTCCAGTCGTAGCGGTATCTTTCATCGATCATTCATGTTTCCGTGTCTTCTACATAAATGTTTCCATGCTTCCATGCTTCCGAAGCAAATGAATTGTTAAAAGGGAAATTAGAAAAATCTCATCTTGCATTAGATCAAGAACAGCGGCAAGTTTTGCTTTTCATACTTCAAGCTTGATTTCATGCAACTCATAATATTGCTCTTTATATATTATTATTTCAATCGACAAAACCCCCACCTAAACAGTCTGTCAGGGCATTAAGTATATATGCATACCACCATAAATCTAAAATTCTACCAACCTTTATAACTTTTCCTTCCCTTAGCACCATCTTGATTGTCATCCTTTCTTTATTTTTTTTTTCAATCACTATTTTCATGTCAAAATGGCATCCTTCTCCGACCAAGGTCCCCCTGGACAGTAAAGCCGCCCCTGAGGTGAAGGAGGGGGAAGAGCAAGGGGGATACAAAGCTAACCCGAGAACACAGAACATCATCTTCCCTGAGCCTGGTATCTCTGAATACATCACCAATGAGACGAAGACGCAGAAATGTATTTTCTCGAGAGAAACTTCCTTGATGGTTCTGAGATTATCATGACACACATGTATGCCATTTCGACATGGCCTGTCATATACATATGATCTATATATTGATCATGCTTTGATCCAGTATACATTTCATTATTACTTCATAACAGGAGGATTTGTAAAAGGATGCATGCGGGTATGATGATTTTTGTCAGAAGTTCTCCTGGGCTATCTCCCCTTGTATTCATGGTTTAGAACACCGATGTTCAGAAATAAAAATGCAGCTGCGCTTTATTCCTACGAAACAAGGTCAATCAGTGAAAAAGCCACTCTTTAAAGGTCTTTGACACCTATTGTTTTTTCTTCTTTTGGCCCTATTAACATTTTGTGTTATTCTACACATACCACTGTGATTTCGGGAAATTTCTTCGAAGGAGGTTACAGTATTTCTTTTGCCCCATCTTTTAACAGGAAGAAAAAAGGGGGTCAACGCCCAAACTTTTTCACAAATGTCTTTCGGAAAAGGTCACCTCGAATTCTGATTTAGTCCCCAATTTTTTCATTTGGCTGGTTTTTGACCGCGTGCGAATACATAGGCCTACACACTTTACTTCTTTATTCAGAAGGCTCAAATAAATTGTACCTGAAACTTTAAAATTGGATGCATTATTTAGATCACACGTCATTTTACATATTTCTAGACCCTGACACTGGCTGGCAGGGCCCAAAAAAAAGGGGATTTTATATATTAGCGGATTAATTGGGTTGTACACAATGAGTGATTTGCCTCTCTAATAGGTGTCACAAATCTTAAAAGATCATCAAGAATTGTGACGACTGGTATCAGTATTGTGAACAGTGTATCCCAGCCTTGTACTAGTGTGTCCAAACGGGATAAACTTCGGACAATATCGGTGTTTTCCGTGGAGGCCATTTTTGTTTGTTCCAAGATGTGCCCCATCTCCTCCCCACTCCACAACTCTGTGCATGTCTAAATGGGTGTTCAGCAGTCACTCGAGCATCTTCAATACGAAAAATCTCATCTTGCTCTCACTCTCGCTCTCTCCCCCTCCCCCTCTCTTTCTCTCTCTCTCTCTCTCTCTCTCTCTCTCNTCTCTCTCTCTCTCTCTCTCTCTCTCTCTCTCTCTCTCTTTCTCCCTCTCCTCCTCCTCCTACCAACTCTCTCACTTTCCTTTTCTTTCTCTTCTCCATGCCACTTTTTTTAAAATTTGAATTTTGTTTTTCTCTTCTTTAAACTGGATGTGAGCCTCGATGCTAGCACCAAAATGTCAATGTTTAAAGAAAAAAATAAAGAATCAAAGCCTAATCAACAGTGGCATTATTTAGTTATTGTGTGGCGGTGGTCAGGCCAGTACGTTCAGTCTAAAGTGCTCGGTCAATGACCTGGCTGGAACATGACATTTCCTTTGTAAGATTCCTCTGAATACTTTTAAATTATCTTTAAATAATAAATGAACTGCCTCGGGATCTACACTAGTAATTGGACGTGACTAAAAGCAAACATTCTAAGTCAATCGACAAAGTAGGACTCGTGGGCGTAGACTTATAGCAAAATCTCTGACGAATATAAATTGTGACTAACGAAGAGTCAGTCGTCTGAGGTTTGTGCTCTGAGAAGTACAAGCCGTACGCGAAGACCGGGTGACCCGTTATAGCTATTAGCATTAGATGCTAATGCAGAATTTATTGTGTCAAGGATTCCCATAGAACCACACAACATAGAGTCGGGCAGTTTTGAAGTAATGGCTGTCATTGTGATAGGCAGTTTTTGTCAGTTTGACTAATGTATTTTTTAAAAGCAAATTTCGTCACAGCTTTGATCGATGTTCCCGACCTGTTTTACATCCCGGCAAATTCCGCATATTATATAGACCTACTAATGTAAAATTTGTGTCAAAAATTCCCAGAGAACCACGGGACATAAAGTCAGGCAGTTTTGACATAAATCCGAAGAAAAATATGTAGATTGTCATGATGATGGGCAGTCGTTGTCATTTTTAATAATGTATCTCTTAAAAACAAATTTTGTCACGGCCGTCATCGATGTTCCTGCCATATTCCACATAGGTCTACTGAGGTAAAATGTATGTCAAAACCTTTACACGCAATGTAGATTCAGACAATTTTCACCTGAATTTGAAGAAAAATATATAGATTGTTATTATGATGGGCAGTTTTTGTAATTTTTAATAACGTACTTTTTAAAATCAAAGTTTGTCCTGCCATATTCCACATAAGCCTACTAATGTAAAATGTGTGTCAAAACTTCCAGCCTTCATCAATGTTTCCTAGTTTTACATCTCACGATATTCTGCATTATTTGCTAATTTGTGTCAAAGATTCCCAGAGAACCACGCAACGGAGAGTCAGGCAGTTTTCACCTAAATTGAAGACAAAATATATAGATTGCCATTATGATAGACAGTCTTTGTAATTTTTTAAATAATGTATTTTTTAAAGCAAATATCGTCACAGCCTTCACCAACGTTTCTAATCAGTTTTACATCCCGCCATATACCGCAAAGTTAGTTTTAGATTTATAAGTCGCTCTCTCATAAAAAAATCGCTCTATTAATTAAGTTGATTGGCTGGGCGTTCAGGATGTAACAAATTCGGAAAAGAAGCAATAATAAACCCAAAATTTTTGCAAGTGGTAACAGTAGTGGCTTGATAGTGACAGCCATTGATAAATACAGCACTTTTTTTTTTACCCTCAAAGACTAACATTTACGACAGTAATTGTAAGAATCGCTCCGCTGCGGATTATGAGCCGTTTAATTTCAAAGTTTACTGGAAAAAAAATAAGGTCCAGACTACAAGTACAATGTGGTATGTGGGCAAACATTGACAAACGAGAAATGACGGGACAAGTCAAACATCAAGACACAGTGCTTCCGTACATAAATTAATAAACTAATCGACCACCCTACTAATCCATCCATCCAACAATCAATCAATTAATCAATCAATCAATCAATCAATCAATCAATCAATCAATCAATCAATCAATCAATCACTCAACCGATCTATCTATCATTCAGTAACTTGTTGAGCTGATAGGCCTAAAGCTGGTCCTATGGTTAATAATTCAGACGTAAAATTTCAACAGTGTAGTAATGACGTTAATCCTTATGCGACCAAAGATTTTATTGTAATATTTGAATTGATTATGTTACCGTATGAATCGTACTAGATTCATTTTCATTTACGTAGTGTTAATATTATTCTTATCAACAACTAGTGATCGATGTTCCAGTTCATTATCCCCGCTGTCGCTCTACATTTATTTTTATTTTTCCATGAGTTCATCAGCGGTTTTAAGAAGAAATTGATGGAAAAGTGATAAGAATTAGTTCAAGTCCCAGCCGGTTCTAGCTTACCACAAGACAAACAAATGAAGTTAGATGATTAGGATTAGGTTCAGATTCAAAAAAGATAAAATCATTACTGCCTGTGGTGCTGTCAGAAGCTGAGTAGCTGTCCTTATAATGACCTAGGGATGGGATCTGTGTATGTGTGTGTGTGAGCATGTGTGGTGTGTGTGTGTGTGTGTGTGTGTGTGTGTGTGTGTGTGTGTGTGTGTGTGTGTATTTGTTTGTGTGTGTGGAGTGAGTGTGTGTATGCATGTGTGTGTGTGCGTGTGTGTGTGTGTGTGTGTGTGTGTGTGTGAGTGTGGGTGTGTGGTGTGTGTGTGTGTGTGTATTTGTTTGTGTATGTGGAGTGTATGTGTGTATGCGCGCGCCCGTGCGTGTGTGTGTGTGTGTGTGTGTGTGTGTGTGTG
>JAWQUT010000005.1:1377615-1392662 GCA_033807755.1 Ellobium chinense
GGGGTAAAGAGAAGGAAGAAGGCTGGGAGACGAGGGTGCACACGTAGTCCTGGGATTCACGAGCCGCCACTGGTTAGCTGTAACATTTTCCTGGACAGAGAAATGACAAACTGTAAAGGCTAACACATCCATCATGGAGAGATTATGCATCAACGAGAAAACAAGGGGGCGTTGTTTCATTTAGACTCTTGGAAGCATGGAGGGCACGCTTATAAAGATTATTAAGCTTGAGAATGGAACACGTGTTTGTGTGTTAACAATTTGGTTATTGTAAATTTTCAAGGTCTGTTCGGATTTGTCTACCTGTAAGAATGCTTATATTCCTGTACTCTGCGCACCGCACCAGTGGACCTTTTGAAACTGTATCGCAAGCTCTTTCTTCTAGAAACAGACTTCTAAACCATGATATAGATGATTAAAATAAAAAAAATCAAATCACTGCCCCATACTTGAACGATTTTAAAGCCCGATTCTTCATGCCTCCTCAAACACATTTTTTTCTATCATCTATTTAAGTTACAGGCATATTCGTAATTCGTTTTGCCATTTGTTTCGTTTATAGATTATAAAAACTTTTTGAATTGCCCTCTGAACCCAAAGTTTTAGCTACCATCCAGCCTTATATCATGAAGTCATTCTGTGCCTCCGAATGACGAAACCATAGTAAGTCCATGAAAATTTTAGCTAGGCTGCTTTTTTGCAAACATAACTTCTTATTTTCATTACTTTGCACTGCGAGAGACTAGTTTGCCTTTGCCATCTCTCATCAAACAGAACGCAAATCTACCCAGTGAGAGCTTCGGCTCAACCAATACAAAGCAAAATGATTAGTTTTTCAAAACATTAAGAGTCCCCCCCTGGAACCTTTATCTGATTTTTTTGATACATTATATTGATTTGTTTGTAACCATGTGCGTTGACTAAGCCACCAGAGACGATATATCATATTAACACAAAAGACTTGTTCTCTTCAATTTAAAGTACCATAATGACTCTGGGAACGGCTGACACTTGTTTCAGTCTTACTGAAATTGTCTCACAAATGAAGCTACTTATTGTTTCTTACAGATTCTCTTGCTTAAGCAATTTCAAAGACGATCCCCCTTAGTTTAGTCTTGGAGATTAACTCCTTAAAAAGAGACAAACGTAACTCAAAAATTCGGCTTCTTTGATACTGTATTTTCATACACTTTTCAAGTAACCTATTTGCATTATCGTATTACTGTGATCAGCTTTCCTAAGTTATCACTGGTACACAATGCTGACGATGGAGAAGACGATAGTCGTCATAACAGGAAATTAAAATATCTGGCACAGCGAGGTTCAGACAGACTGCTGATTGTTATTGTGCCAGTCTGGCAGAGCTTCAGCCAATCCTAAACTATGGACGCATGCACCGACCTTTTCTTAATGTCATGAATTAACATTATTGTGCTGGGATTTTCTGTTTATGGAAAGGAAGATTGTTTCTTCCGCCTCGACCTATATTTCCATGTTTGTGCTAGACCAGGCGGTAGACGACTTAGAATAGACACTATGTACCGTTAGTGTCGTAACCCTTATGACGAAGTAAATTTTAATGTTAACGTCAACATAATTGCCAGGGGCGTATTTACATCGGATACATAGCTTGTAAGATCCGAATATGCAGGAATATGTGCACTTTTTGCACACTCACCACCCTCATCTGGGTTGTGCACATTTTTTTTTTCATTTTTTGCCTCTTTTGCTTGACGCTTTTGTGAGGCATATGTTTCAATACCGCAAACATCACGTCGTACAACCCGTCTTCAAATTTCTGCAAGAACGGAAAATCAAGTCCTAGAGGATGATAGTCTGAGATCCTAAGCTGTAGAGATCTCAAGTTGGCCCTTCCCACGAGGAGAAGACAAGATGCCCAGGCTTATTATCTTACAACCGCATTATACATCTTGTCTACAAAATTATACCAAGAAAAATGGTGGGAGCTTTGAAGCGATACAGCTTTTCAAACATCACCTAGAGATTATTTAGAACACGTTGAAGATAGTGCTTGACGATATATGATGCACAATGACAAAGCCGGTATGTAAGTCATGCTTCTGCGTCGCTTTACCGCTCTGAACAAAAAATACCAAAAAAAATTCTGTTATATTCTGGTTCACTGACTGCGCACACAAAGCTGGACATTTCCAGTTTTTTTCAATCCGTTCAGGTCTTTCAGATATCACGAATAATTTTGGGAATCTATTAAGTAGTTTCATTATAAGGCCTGAGGCTTCCTATATTTTGTCGGCCAATGAAAACAGGACGTGCATCTCTTCTGGCACGGATGGCAAGTCACCATACATTACGGAAATATTTTTTTTTAAATCACAGACAGCAATAATCTCTTACTTTTTTTTTTTGTGACTGAAACATTCGTAAGAATGTCGATATTCATTTTTTAAATAAAAGCTTATCCTACGGTCTGTAGTAAATGAAAAGTAGAGAAAGGCAGCTTCCCAAGTCCATTAATTAGTCAATTCTAATAAAGTTCACTTCTGATTAAAGCAAATCTAAATGTAAATGGCAGTGTGATTATGTCATCAGACCCCGCTTCCGAAAGTAAAAGATGCCCCAGCCAATAAAAACCAATGTAACAGACCATGTCAGCCAATCATATTCCTCTGAAATTAGAAATGAAGAAAGGGAGAGTGATTATTGTTGGAGTTATGTCTTGCGACGCCAGAATAACCGTGCATGCATAAAAACTAACTTCGATGGTCTTCACATATAACTGACCAGGCTAATTGTTGAATAATCAGAACCTGGTCAGGCTGATTATTCAAAAATCAGAACCTGGTCAGTTATATATGAAGACAATCGAAGTTTAGGTCGTATGTAAACCTAATATAGCTGGATTCGTAAATCTTTTAATTTCAAGTAAGGATAAAGAACTCAAAAACGTAGCAATAGGATTCTATCACATTTTAAGAGAATTCGAACGGTTTAAGTGACACAAGGGTTAGTTCCCTTTCTAGGGGGGAGGTGAAAGTTTGTGACACCTATTAGAAGGGCAAATCACTCATTGTGTACAACCCAGTTAATCCGCTAATATATAAAATCCCCCTTTTTGGGGGCCCTGCCAGACAGTGTTAGGGTGTAGAAATATGTAAAATGACCTGTGATGTAAGTAAACATTCAATCTTAAAGTTTCAGGTACAATTTGAGCCTTCTAGATAAAAAAAAAATAAAATGTGTAGGCCTATGTATTCGCATGCGGTCAAAACCAGCCAAATGAAAAACTGGGGACCAAATCAGAATTTGAGGTGATCTTTTTCGAAAGACATTTGTGAAAAATTTTGGGCGTTGACCCCCCTTTTTCTTCCCGTTAAAAGATCGGGCAAAAGAAGTACTTTAACCTCCATGGAAGAAATTTCCCCAAATCACAGTGGTATATTTAGAATAACGCAAAATGTTAATAGGGCCAAAAGAAGAAAAAACAATAGGTGTCAAAGACCTTAATAGGCAGCTAGTACCTGGCATGTTTCCACTTAGAAACACAATGTTTACATCATGGTGGTCGAGGTAGGTCATCTAGGCTATCTGGACAGTCTTTTAAACTTCCTCTACCCCTGGGGCCCTCCCCAGCCCCCCCCCCCCCCCCCCTAGTCTAGCCTGTATGGGACTTAGATCTAGATCTACGTGCTGCAGACTCAGTTTACATGACACACGCTTTTTTTAAAATAGTTTTTTTCTCGTTCTCTTTTTGTCCTTGCCTCTCTTGTTTTCCTCCCACCCTCCACCCCCTCCCCCCACCTTTGACACACACACCCAGTGTTGCCAAAAAATGCACCAAATTTGGCCATTTTTTTTAAATTTAAGATTTCATTCGTTCCTTTTTCCTTCCCTACTTCCACCCCCAACCCCACCATCAACCCCTCCCCCCACCCACCCCACCCCACCCCTACCCTTAAGAAAAATCACCACCCCACCCCTTCTCAGCCCACCCCATAGGCTCATATGGTATTGCCAAAGGAAGCTGAATTTTTAAAAAATTCTTTTGGGCAGATGCACCAAACTTTTGTTTCTCCAGGGCTTCTTCCCCAATCAATAACACAATCACCCTTTAAGAAATGCCAATATGATCACTTTTAAGTTTTAAATGTGTGGTTACAAGTGGATTTTATCATTAAGGGTTGCAAATATGGTCAACAAAAAAGTACTTGCTCATGCCAAGGTATTTACATAGAAACAATGACCAGCCCAGAGGGGGTCACTTTTCCCCTTCCCTCCCAATTACCCCCAGGTCACTCCTCTCTGATCATTCCCTACTATTTCCTCCTCCAAATAGGCTCCCACGGCAAAATTTTAGGGTTGAACTGTAGGTTTATGGGAACTTTCAAAGTAGCATAGGATATGTCATCAAGAGAATTGGTTATTTTGAGAGGTATCAAACTCTTAATGGGGCCATAAGAATGATCTAAGACAGATATTGCAGCAACATTGGTACCATTTTGTAGGGAAATGAATGTGCTTGACAGCTGAAAGTTGCATATTTTTCCAGGGAACTAACAAAGGCTATCAACACCTCATCCAATTCATCTCAGTGAGTCAGACTATTGAAACTTTTCTGTGTCCCTCTGCAAATATACCTCACCACAGAAATATCATCCTCTGTCATTAAAGAAGCAAGATAGAGACACTTTAACAGTAGAGAATGCATCACTACTGACTACTCAAAAATATGTAGGAAATAATTAAATGTGGAGAGGGGTTAGGTTTGTGACACCTATTAGAAGGGCAAATCACTCATTGTGTACAACCCAGTTAATCCGCTAATATATAAAAACCCCTTTTTTGGGGCCCTGCCAGACAGTGTTAGGGTGTAGAAATATGTAAAATGACCTGTTATGTAAGTAAAGCATTTAATTTTAAATTTTTAGGTACAATTTGAGCCTTCTAGATAAAAAAATAAAATGTGTAGGTCTATGTATTCGCACGCGGTCAAAACCAGCCAAATGGAAATTTGGGGACCAAATCAGAATTTGAGGTGATCTTTTTCAAAAGACATTTGTGAAAAATTTTGGGCGTTGACCCCCCTTTTTCTTCCCGTTAAAAGATCGGGCAAAAGAAGTACTTTAACCTCCATGGAAGAAATTTCCCCAAATCACAGTGGTATATGTTGAATAACACAAAATGTTAATAGGGCCAACAGAAGAAAAAACAATAGGTGTCAAAGACCTGAAGAAGGTTTTTTAGTTTTTACAGCGAGGGGGAGATAATAATAAATAAAGGCAATTGTAAGTGTACATATTAGATTTGTCTGATTTAAAGGGACGTTGTGGAAGTTGTAACTGAAACTGTTAACATTAGATGGGGAGAGTGAGTGAATGATAGAGAAAAAGAGTGTGAGATACGGAGTGATAAAGTTAGTGAGAGAGTGAGACAGAGAGAGTGAGACAGAGAGAGTGAGAGAGAGAGAGTGAGAGAGAGAGTGAGACAGAGAGAGAGTGAGACAGAGAGAGAGTGAGACAGAGAGAGTGAGACAGAGAGAGTGAGCCAGACAAAGAGAGTGAGACAGAGAGAGTGGGACAGAGAGAGTGAGACAGAGAGAGTGAGACAGAGAGAGTGAGACAGAGAGCAAAAGAAAGAAACAGAGAAGTCAGTTACTAACTATAAATGACATTTATGCATATCTTTTTTTCCTTTTCATTTAGTCTTTTGAACTGATGTGACAATATAAATATTGTATGTGGTTGGCTTTCGGCTAAATAAACAAACTTGAAACTTGAAACCAGAAATGTGGCCGGTCCTATTCAAACACCGACGTAATTACCTGGTCTATCGATGTCTCGGGTGGCGTAGAAGTTGTAAGCTTGGTTGACAGAGTCATTGACCGGGCGGGGTCCTGCAGTGGCCTCAGAGCTGAAAAAAAGAAAAGCAGAGATGACAGCGGTCAATGAAATGGTCATTGCAGTTAGTCAAACTAAAGCTTACTTAATTAACCTTGTAAGACCCACTGAACGAGCTTGGAGTCTCCATAACATGGTGTTTGATAGGTCACAGAACATAATACCTCCAAGGTACAGCACTGAATAACAGACAAATTTCAATGTATAGTATAATATGTTTTAATTGATTTATTAAAATGTTATGCTCAACTAAGTACATTTACTCAATACATGTAAAGCAATATTTTTGTGTGTTTCTACATCTGCATCCTGGCGATTTCAGTCGGTTTTTGACTGCATCACTGTGTTGATATGACAATCAAGAGTGATATCTTTTTTTTTCCATAGGTGGAAAAATTATTGACCCAGCACTATTTTGGCTTGAGATAAAGAGTCATCCCACGACATGGAAATAAAAATCCTAGAAAATCGCCATTGAAGGACAATTTAATACTAAGTTTATATAATTATTCATCTCATATGCACCACCTAAACTTAATTTTACCCTCAATTATTAACCATTTGCCTATAAAGTCAAGATTTTTGTAATTTCTGTGTTTTTATGTTGTGTTTTTGTTTCTGGATGTCCACAACAAACGAAAGTTTGATAGAGGATGGCCATATTTTACTACAGAGCCTGATACTGCAGTTCCTAAGTAGGTTTGTGGCACCTATTACCAGGCCAAATAACTGATTACGTACAATCCCATTAATCCACTAAATATAAAATTCCCCATTTTGGTAGTCCTGCCAGCCAAAGTGAGGATAAAGAAATACGTAAAAAGACCTGTGATCTAGATTAAAGCATCCAATTTTAAAATTTCAGAAACATTTTGAAGCCTTATAATTGTAAAAATAAGATTTGTTCGGCCCATGTATTAGCATAGGATCAGAACAAGCTTGACGAATAATTGAGGACCAAATCAGAAGGAGAGGTGACTATTTTTGAAAGAGATTTGTGAAAAATTTCGGGTATTGACATTCCTTTTTTTTTCTCCTTAAAATTCGGGCATTGGAAGTGCAGTGCTCTTGAAACTCCATGAGGAAAAAAAAAGGAATTTTGTAGAATAACAGATTTCAATTATAGAGCCGAAAGAAGAAGAAAATAATGGGCGCCAGTGATCTTTAGCGACATAAACCTCAGTTGCACTGGTTGCAAGATAAATGATCATTGCAGCTAGCAAAACGCCAGCAGCTAATTAGGTCAGCTTACGCTGATGTCACAGAATTGATTCATCTTCGTTTATAGAGATTTTTCTTTTAAAGTGGCAGCATTAATTCCAGAACTATATGATCAGCTTCATTGATGACGGTTCTTCTAATCATTGAACAAGGCAATGAGCTATCTGATTTCGTTAGACTATCCTTCAACTGATGTCGCTTTGGACAGAGATTGAGAAGGCAGGTACTTTGGGAATACGGAATGGACGTTAAGCTACTTGCCTTCCCCTCTCCTATGTCCCTCTACCTCTCAAACCCGCTTCTATTATCATTCCAAATGCAGTGCGGGGCAAAACTGGGTAAGCAGGGAAAGGAAAAGTGAAAGAAGAAAGAGACAATGTGCACAGCAGAAACATTTTAAGGAAGTAGTGTACGCTCAACGACCAACAAACATTTCATAATATGTGAAATACAGTCACTGATCCAAATACATTATGGTGAGGAACTCGAAGATAAAAATAGTTTATCCATTAGTTATAACAATTTCAATACTCTCTCTCTCTCTCTCTCTCTCTCTCTCTCTCTCTCCTCTCTCTCTCTCTCTCTCTCTCTCTCTCTCTCTCTCTCTCTCTCTCTCTCATGCTTTAATTTCATGCCATCTTCCACTCTCAGGTCTCCTGTAGCAATGACGAGCTAGCTTATTTCCCAATCTCCTTCTGGTTATGCCACTGACTCTCGTATACGATGTGCCCTTGGCCTCAAGAAAATTTCCGGCTAAGCCAGTCCAGTGAAGCCTTGAGACCCATTACTGTAAGCGATTGGCTGGATCTTCCCGGGTAGATGCCAAGATTTGACTCTGAATCCATAGTTTGTTTGGGGAAATGCTGAATATCTGGAGATGAAATTCCAGATTACCTGATGACATAACAAGACGAGCCGTGCTTTCGATGACGGACAGTACTCGACCACGATCGTTAAATCTGGCCAGACAAAATGCCAGACTGGAATTTTTCGTTGGGTGGACGAAAATTCAGGGCATGCAAAGACGTGCTCCGTGGCAAAATTATGTCCCTTTTCCGCTCTAATGGGTCTTTCAGGAAATGCCATCGAAATGAGTATGTAAGTTTCTGTTTATGGAATGAATGAATGAACAAACAAACAAATAAACCAAAAAAAAAAAAAAAAGCTTCTTCCGGGTTTATGCGGCTTTAAATCCAGATGTCTATTCAGTGAGGGCAAATTTAACATGAATAGAGCAAAGATCCATGCGATTCCATCTCTGTTCTAGATATCGTCTGAGCTCGTATGAACGGAGCAAACCTGATGGTTCCTGTGAAATGACCCACTCTCAATTGTTGTGCATGCACGATCATCCGGGCATCGCAAGCTAGAACTTGTGTCTGCAGACAGAAGGTCAGCCGGCCTATTGCGCATGTGCGGAAAAAGCAATCAGCTAGCTGTGTTTACATGATCTCGAGCGAGGCCGTGTGAGTGTAGGTTACCAGTAGCCTAGACTAGTCTAGTCTACATCTCTAAATTATCAGGAAATTCGATTTCTAAGTGTGCAGTCCTGTTGCACAGTCACTGTGTTAATCAAACTGATCCACAATCCCACATTTGTCGGTAATTGTTGAGGTTTAGACTATATTCACAGCGACCCAACATTTATTACGCGCTGTCTATCTTATTCTTTTGATATTTTATGTCTGACCCGTTTTCCAATGTAAACACAGCTGACTGCTGTTTCCGCACATGCGCATTAGGCCGGCTGACCTTCTGTCTACAGACGCAAGTCAAGCTAGACCTCCAACAACATTACTTCCGCTTTCCACTTTTCCACTGTTAGAGAAATATGGTTGGCTGATATGATCTGTTATAGTGGTTTTCACTAGATGATGCATCTTCTACTTTCGCAATCACACTGTTGTTTTTTTGAAACCGGAAGTGATCTTCATCGAAGTAGACTAATTAAGAGCGGTCTATTAATAGCTTCCCATTTGCTTTAAATGTTACAACCCCGCGTCTCCTACAATAACAGTTACCAGGAAAACGTGGGAAGGATGATTATGGTCTGAATGTGCAACGACAGACGTCCCATAGTCCACCGTGGCAGTTCCTCTTCAGGAGAGTCACTTCTCGTCTATTCTAAATTGGGCTACTGCGGTGCGCGCCGCTCTCTTCTAATTCACCACATTTCTTTTCCCAAAATGGGCAACAAAGAGCTGAGTAGCGAGGATTTTTTTTTTCTGTTCTGGGTTGTGATATTTTGAAACCAATATCTCACAATACCGATGTAACTTCACCACTATATTTCACATTTAATTCTACTAGTTCCCGGTGCGCAATCGTAACATTAAGCGTTACGATGCCAGTTGCGCTTGCCTATCTCTGATATATCGGTCCATAATAATTAAAGCTGTTTCTTTTCTTGACAAGATGTTTCGTTGGTTTAATCTCTTATAATAATAATTTATTCACAGTCTATCCATATATCGTCTCCTATTTCAGCTTCATTAAAGAAAAAGGTAATTCCTTATGGAGAAGTAATAAATACAAGTGTACTTGTTGATAGCAGATTCGCTCCCAAGTAAACCTATATTATAATCATCTACAGGGCTAGACCAGGCTCAGGCGTGGATCGGATGGGATAAGGCACTGCCGATTCGCACGCTCCGAGCTCTCATATTTGATTAAACAGGTCATGGCCTAATTCCCTATATTTTCGCTAACATCGTGTGACTTTCTCCCCTTAATCTAGATTCTCATCAAAATTAAACCTTCTCTGCAATCTTCGTAGGGATTGGCTAGTAACATGTTTAGTCATCATGCTGACAAGCAGACAAAGTCAGGTCAAAATACATAACTTTCTTGGCAGAGAATATTAAGTATGTAATTATTTCCTGAGCCCTCATTAACAAAGGACTGACCCCATTTCGCTGACTATTGATCTGAGATTTCTTGTTAGATTACCTACATTATTGGGACCTCTAGTTGTCTCAAGCAGACTTCGGTGGATTATGGTCAATGATCACGAGAAAATCTAAATACCCTAGACAGCAGGAGCAAAGCGTCTGTGAGTCACTCAATTAATACATACTGTCAGTGTGGAGCAGCGTTTGGACTAAAGATCTAAAGTTCAAATTCAAGGGACAGTGATAGTTATATGCTTCACAGCCTAATAAGTCCACATTATATTTTGTATAAAATTTAAACAGCGTATATTTTTCTAAAGCCTGACAGTTTCTGAAAAAAAACGCGGCAGGAATGTTGGGATTATCACTCTGCGCGCCACCATTACTCGAGCTCATGATGTCAAAAAGCGATATATGTAGCATATGACTAGTCCAGACAGTTTGCATATGCGTCCGAATCAATGTTAGCTTTTTTCGCTTTTTGACGTCACACAGCACGAATAATGGCGGCATACGGAAGATGAAAATCCTGATAATCAAACGGTGTTTTCTCAGAAAAGATCAGACGGAATGAAAATGTACACAGTTTAATTTTTTTGACAAAATATGTGGATTTTTCTAGACCGTGAAGCAAACATCTAACCCTGTCCCTTTTAAGATTTACAACTCACATATACTTAGGTATGAATACAGGTGTACAGGAAGGGGTGGCTCAGACTATTCGTTAATTCTGTGCACTCCAATTATTGTGCCTGATTTAATTTTTGTACTATGTAGAGACATTTAAATTACAATAAAAAATATTGACTTGACATTCAAGTAAATTTAATCAAGTGCAAATAAGAAAAAAAATCTCAAAAAGCACAGTTAAAGCAAATTATTACAAAAATGACAAAAATAATAATAAAAGTAATTTCTATCATCTGATGGACCGTGTATGACTGAAAGCAAGACAGAAATAAATGAATGAAGAAGGCATTCATTCATTAGCTCATTCGTTCATTGTAAGTAGTAGTAGTAGTAGAAGTAGTAGTAGTAATAGTAGTAGTAGTAGTAGNCACAGTTTAAAGTTTTTGACAAAATATGTGGATTTTTCTAGACTGTGAAGCAAATATCTAACCATGTCCCTTTTAAAAATTTACAACTCACATATATTAAGGTATGAATACAGGTGTACAGGGAGGGGCGGCTCAGACTATTCATTAACCCTCTAGTGCCGAGCCCTATTTACAATGGCACAAAAATTCCGAGCTCCAGTTTTTGGATCACTTCTGGTTCCATTATGCTGGAACACGCAACAAAATGATAATAATAATAAAAATAATAATGCGGTTTATAAGTCTCATATCCAGGCTAATGCCCGCTCATGCGACTTCACACCATTATGGTGGGGTGATGATCTTGGTTTGCTTTTTCTTTGTTCCACGAAATGTATCAGATCTGATACGCTGGGCACTAGAGGGTTAATTCTATGCACTCCAATTATTGTACCTGATTTAATTTTTGTACTATGTAGAGACATTTAAATTATAATTTAAAAAATTGACTTGACATTCAAGTAAATTTAATCAAGTGCAAATAAGAAAAAAAATCTCAAAAAGCACAGTTAAAGCAAATTATTACAAAAATGACAAAAATAATAATAAAAGTAATTTCTATCATCTGATGGACCGTGTATGACTGAAAGCAAGACAGAAATAAATGAATGAAGAAGGCATTCATTCATTAGCTCATTCGTTCATTGTAAGTAGTAGTAGTAGTAGAAGTAGTAGTAGTAATAGTAGTAGTAGTAGTAGAAGTAGTAGTAGTAGTAGTTGGAAGATGTAATCAACTCTTGTGGTCTAAAACGCTGGCTTTTCTTATGATTAGGGGCACAGTTTTCGAAAAGACTATCAGAGCTAAAAACAGAACATATTGAGGAAGTTGGCTGACTGACTCGTTTTGACACATTCTTGATAAATACATCTGAATTTGATTAAAGATGGGTTATGGCGCGCACATTTTCATATCAGATCTACTACAAATCAGGCCATTCAGCTCTAGGTTTCGATTAAAAACCGGCCAATGACCGATTGAGCGGACGGGTTGGTAAAGCCTTGCTCGAGAGAAGCAATCCAAATGCAGAAAATACGAATATGACAAACTAGCATGGACGTCCATTTTATAGGAAGATTAGATGACTAAACTGAAATTGTCTGCGTTGTTGGGATGCTTGCATTATCATTGTGATGCAGTAACAATATAAATGAATCAGCGTGCACTCCTATTCAGTTTACCCATTAATACAGTGCTCAACTGCTTCACACTGCATGGCGTCATTATTGAAAGGAGACGCAATTCGAAATATTAACCTCATCATTGAGATGGACGACATGGAGAAAGCGGCACAAACTTGCCTACACATTATAAATGGCATCTTGTAACCTTGGTGAGCAGACATTGATGTCAAGCTTTCATCTGTTGGATTTCATGCAGACTGACGTTTCTGATCTAATTTTACCTACAGCGGTTTCTGAGTTTATTGCATTCGAAAACAACGTGCCGTACCCTCAGTCCATTTTTATAGTATAGATGCAGACCTTGCAAGGCTGAGTCTGTATATCTGTACAATGGTAAGAAGTGGAGCAGAAATATGAATTACTAGAATGCAGTAATTCAGATAAAAATATGTTAAAGGTACCTCGAACTTATTTGTTGGCACCGGCAAAAATACACTTATCAAAGCGGAAGAAGTAAAAAATTAAATGTAGAATTATTGTTTGTGAGTTATCATCTCGCAGAACATCTTTACTGTTTTCTCTATTTTATTTCTGTGATTCAGCTATCATAAAGTCTGATCTTTAAGACCGTTTGTATAAGACAGATATCTCAACTTTCCATGAGCATCTGGGGGTGACTAACTCCTTTATGCACTCAGCTTATGGGGCTGCCATTGATCCTTAAAGAGCCTCTGTAAGCTGAGAGCTAATGAAACCCACGGCCAATTTCAGAAAATGTGAATAGAGAGTATTCTTTATGGAGATCGTGGCAATCTTGTAAAATGTAAAACATTGCACAGGCCAGCCCTGTGCTATTCTGATTAATCATACACTCAGTTTTGGCATTGTTTCAATTATTTTGGCTCCCCTCGGATCCGGTGCCCACAAGCAAGTTTTGGTGGGCCACTTCATGACGCTGAAGGATGAGCTTTGCCAATATTTTGGTGGGAAACACGAAGGCGACCCAGATACTGTACAGTTTGGAGTAACACAAATAAACGCCACAGATTTATAGCCATGTGTTTTGTTACTGTAAGGCCTACTTTCGTGGTAAATTTTCAAACCCGTGATCTTACCCATAAACTGAGCTTTATTGACCTCAGTGAGAATACGGCACTCATTCACCGACTAAACGAATATTTACAGTTGTGGACTCCTGCTTGCCTCACGCATTACTCATAGTTGACCTAGTTTTGGGCCGAAAATACTCTGAACGTTTTGAAATGATGCTTTCGGCTATTCTACAAACTACCACTGTACGTCATAAACGTTTTATGTGCATTTGCCCCTCCACTGACTTAAATCCAAAATCCTCCTCCACACAAAAAAAAAAAAAAATGAAATCTGTGGTCATATGCATACTCTATACGTTAGTTTACGTATTGCAACGCTATACGTTAGTTTACGTATTGCATTTAACCACGATGATCACCATTAATGTTTGGGGGATTTCCCCTGCTTATCACAGTGGGTGAACTAATGTAAGGATTATGCATACGGCCACTGATATCTGCTTACGTTGCTAGTCAAGTATTGAAAGAATAAATGACCTGGACATTCCTATTAAAAGAACCTCAAAAAATGCTCTCTGAAAACCACGCCGCGCAGATAATTTTATTCGTTTATGAGACCTAGGGCGAAGTCCAGTCACAATAATGACACAATTTGCTTTTGTCAGTATTCAGTAGTCATACAACATCCTCACCCGTGTTCTTGTACTCTGTCTGTCTGTCTATCTGTCTGCATGTATGTCTGTCACTAGCTTTAAACTCTCTCTCTCTCTCTCTCTCTCTCTCTCTCTCTCTCTCTCTTCTCTCTCTCTCTCTCTCTCTCTCTCTCTCTCTCTCTCTCTCTCTGTAATTTGTATCTATCGCCAATAGTACATCAGATCTCTTATATAATGTGTATAATCGCAGCCTGCCAATATGAGGCTTATGTTGTTAGACCAGGAACTGATAATATATCGAATTCTGGAGCCGGTGAGAACCACCCATACAGAAACTGAGAGAAAACTTATTTCTATACACAAAACTATTCATGTTATTGTAACACATTGTAGTCTATATAAATCTGAGTATTTCTGAAGGGGAATAGATTATTTTAAGACATTTTGCTACTGAAGACAACTATACCTCGGGTCATAATACTGCTGGGTGAACATTTTGTTGTCTACTCGTAATGAACGAACAGCTTTCATATCGCACAAACAACAAGAAAAAAAAGGCCTCATTTCTACAAGCTGTGAGACAAATGTTATTCACTAGCTCTTCTCTCTCTCTCTCTCTCTCTCTCTCTCTCTCTCTCTCTCTCTCTTTTTGTCTCGCTCTCTTTCTCTCAATAGTCTAGTCGTTTTTGTTCCGGGGACTCAGAGGCCAATAGGCTACCACGTACTGTCTGACCCGAGTGCGAAAGTCCGCGAGGTCTCGTTACATCCCAAGATTCCCGGACGAGATGTGAAGATAATAAACATGATTAATCTGGCTTAAGTTGGGATTACGCAGCAAGCATAAATCCACAGGGGGGCATACGTTTTCACCACTGATTTAAATAATGTATTGCAGAGAGAAACTTTTACACCAGCGGACCTGTCAAGTTCAAGGTTGCTTTCTAGCTTAGAATGACGTCATCAAAACGTCAGGACGTAATCGGGTTTTTCTATTTCTATATTATTATGAAGAATGGTTCGTGCCCTCGAGATACTCACATGTGTTGACGTCATTAATCTGTGCTAGACCGTTGATTGTTGGGATTTTATTCCTTTTTTTCGGTGTTTTTTTCCGGGGGGGGGGGGGGGGGGGGGG
>JAWQUT010000005.1:1396645-1418000 GCA_033807755.1 Ellobium chinense
GAGAGAGAGAGAGAGAGAGTGTGTGTGTGTGTGTGTGTGAGAGAGAGAGAGAGAGAGAGAGAGAGAAGGAAGAAAAAATCGAGAGAGTAGGGGCTTAACGGTTCGATGTCGACCGGCTATTTCCGTTTGTGTGTGTGTGTGTGTGTGTGTGTGTGTGTGTGTGTGTGTGTGTGTGTGTGTGTGTGTGTGTGTGTGTGTGTGTGTGTGATAGAGAGAGAGACAGAGAGAATGAGGGAGAAAGGAAGGGAAAGAGGGAGAGAGGCTTAATATTTCAATGTCAACTACCTGTCTCTATGTATGTTTGTAAGCGTTTGTATGTGTGTGTGTGTGTGTGTGTGTGTGTGTGTGTGTGTGTGTGTGTGTGTGTGTATCCGTTTGTGTGTGTGTGTATGTGTGTATTTCTCTGTGTGTGTGTGTGTGTGTGTGTGTGTGTGTGTGTGTGTGTGTGTGTGTGGGTGTGTGTGTGTGTTTGTGTGCGTGTGTGTGTGTGGGAGTGTGAGTTTGAGAGAGAAAGAGTGAGAGAGAGACAGTCAGAGCGACAGAGGGAGAGAGAAAGAGAAAGAGAGAGAGAGAGCGGGAAGGTATGTGTGTGTATGTGTGTTGGCATATGTGTAAGTGTGTGTGTATACATGTGTGTATGTGCGCGCCGCACGACCTATGCATTCATTCACCGTTCGTTCACCTCTTTGCCAGCTTTTCTTACGCCGCCTGTATATCACCTAGTTGCCCTTGTCCTCCTGTCCTGGCCACCTTAGGCCATTGAGCATCTTTTCTTTTCGTCTACCTCCGTGATCTTTCCCTCAAATATTCCAGCTGGTGCCAGACATTTTACATCTAATGACGTCTACGTAGATCTAGATCTAGATCCAATTTACATTAATATTCTCATGAAAAAGTTGCTAATTTTTTTTTTTTTTGCTCTTTTGGTCAGCAGTAATATTTCCTTTCACTTGCTGTGTTTAGAATTTCTACATTGGTGTTTTTTTGTTTTAAGTCTAAGAAAATCTTATCTTTTTTTTTTTTCTTACAGACCACATTATTGTTTCCTTTATCCTTTCATTTAGCCCTATTTAGTTGTTTGTTTGTTTGTTTGTTCTCTTTGCTTTGTTTATCTGTATGTCCTAGTTTGTTTGTTTGTTTGTTTCTTTCTTTCTTTCTTTCTTTCTTTCTTTCTTTCTTTCTTTCATTCTTTCTTTCTTTCTTTCTTTGTTTGCTAGGCCATTGTCCTTGCTTCGCATCCGTATGTTAGGACCGGGTCGATGTATTATTGAAACACCTCTCTGTCCTTACTCTCAGTGATATATTCACATCTACAAATTAGCCACTGCTGAACTGGGACTGCCAGTTAATTAGAGAGACTTATTAAGGGAGCCATCGTCAAGTGTTAACGTCATATTCCTATGAATATATTTAGGACTCATCTCCTGTTTCTATATTAAGATACCTCAATCGTTATTTATGTCATACTCTCTGCTCATTTACCCGAAGAATGAGTATCCTTGCATCATTAAGAATTTAGATATATCATCTGCAAAGTTAAAAAAAAAAAAAAAACAACTATAGTGCTGTAATTCGGTGTAACGTCAATAAGAGATCTGGAAACGACCCAGATGTTTCAATATACATGATTTCGTTCTATCATAATTTACACCCTTTCTGGGTGAGGCCGGAACTTCCTGATCTACCCTCGTATCTTCCCGCTGTGATGACACATCGGAGATGAATAATAACATGACTACTGGATTCCTTGACGTCTTCGAAGAGAATGGGAGAGTACGGGAGAGAGCGGGAAGTGGTAAAATTTCCAACCCTGGAAGGCGCGACAGACTTTTATATCTCTCCCCCCCTCCCTCCCTTATCCCCCATTCACCTTATATTTTTGTTTACCCTATATTTCGTTAAATGACGTATGTCTTTCTAGTGATGTTTTGTGAAAGGATAGCCCGCGACTTGTTTTCCTCACCGGTTTTACCGGATTAAATATCCTTTTCCCTTTTCCGTCACTAAAAGTGATCTTGGTCTTGATAGATTTTATTCGAACGGAAGAGATCTGAGAGAGGTATATAGATACAATAACAAAGATTTCCCGGTGGCGAAAATCTTTCGTCGACCCCTTTCCCCTCCCCCCACCTCCACCCCCAATCTTCCTCACCACTACACCTGGATGTTTACTTTACTTTGATGTAGATCTGGGTGAGGCTGGGACAAAAACATGAGAGAGAACTAGCATCAGACATCAGAAACAAAGGGAAACAAGAAAACAAACGATGGCAGATGGCAAGACAATCCCTGTTTTCATTGACTGACAAAGTAGCAAGTGGTATTTCATGCCAGTTGAATGCATAACATTGCAACCCTGAGTTGCCAGGTTGGCGTCCTGAGACCAAATTCCTCGACTGATCTGATCGCAACGATGAGGCTATAAAAAGGGCAGTATCATCGCCTATAAATTTAGCATGAGTTTGGCTGTCCCTACCTCTCGCCTCTCCGCCTCCCCCAACCTCTGGGCTGCTGCGTCACACACCTCAGCTTCTATGTTGTAAATGGTATCCATTTCCTCTCTTTCTCTCTCTCTCTCTCTCTCTCTCTCTCTCTCTCTCATTCTCTCTCCCCGCTCTCTCTCTCTCCTGTTTTTCTCTCTCTCTCGTTCTCTCTCTCCGCTCTCTCTCTTTCCTCTTTTTCTCTCTCTCTCTCTCTTTTGATTGGCATTTTGAATCTGTCTTTAGCAATGAAAAGGAAAAAAAAGCGAGGGATGAGGACACGATGCAAGGGTAACAAAGGTAGTAGCCTACATTGTGTTTTTTACATCTTACAATTTCACAAATACAGGCCGAGAGGAGTATACTGCTGGCTAGATGAACGAAGTATCAACTATATTCTATACTGTATAGATTGTCACTGTTCACTGTATGTGCTTATTAGCCTATATACTTTGATGACACTTGGGAATCATGACCCAAGTGTGGCCCAGTTTCTTTGAAGTGTCATGACGACAAAGGGTCGGAACACTTGCTGGACGGGAATATCTTCTCTGATTAAGAGTGTTGCCTAGCTACGCTAGAAACATGTTGTTTGAAAGGGAAATTTAGGGGGTGGATGTCTAGGGGAAAAATAAAAACTCCACTTACACGGGATGGTGCATCAGCCCAGCAGGTGTATCTAAGTTGAGATGCCATTGGCGTATACGCAAGGGGTTCCCATCGGCGCTGACCATGCCGTAGTTGGCAGGACCGCTGCCAGCATCACCCATTTCTCGGGGATAACCCCACATGTCCTGGTTCACCCTGCGCATAGTCGGGTTAAGAGATAAAAAAAAATGTAGGAATACACGATTTGCTGTAAGTTACAATTGTAAAATGAAAATGGGCGTCTAGTCTAAAAATCTAGTCTATGCAAAAGCTATGAATTAGAATAATATGATGATTCAGCAGAATATTATGAATTCAAATTCAGTCCACTGTTTGACGTTCATGAGAATAATGTACAATTTTTTGTGTAGATGTTGATCTATACAAAAAAATCCCAGATCGTCTCTTGTGGCACTGAAACAGAAAGACTAAACCTATCTCTGTTTTCATAAGAAGCCACTGAAATGGTAGGCTGGAAGTTTACATTTTATTATTTTATTGAGGCTACCGATGCATTGTTCTTAAGAGACATCGCACAGGCAAGCTGAAACTATCTTAGTGTGTCGCTCTTGACAGACAACTGTATCTATTTTAAAAGGCAACCGGACAGGTAGGCTGGTACAATTCGTGACAGACAGCGAGGATGGGAAGCTGAAATTAGTTACAGTGTTATTTTTGAGTGGAAACCGGAGTGGCAAACCTGAAAATATATTATATTATGTCGTTCTTGATAGGCAACTGAACTGATAAGCCAAAAAATGCATGTATCTATCTAAGAGGCAAACGGACAGGCAGGCTGAAACGATTCGATTGTGTCATTCGTGAAAGGAGCTGAAATGGCAAGCTGAAATTATTTACTGCGTTGCTCGTAAGTGGCAGCAGGAGTGGCAACTATATTGTTCTTGACAAGAGAGGCAGTTGGAAAGGAAAGGTGAAATGACCATATTATGTCATTCTTGACAGCCAACCAACTCAACTAGTATGCCGAAACTATATGCATCTATTTAAGAGACGACCGAACATGCAAGCTGAAACTATCTACTGTGTCTTTCTTGACAGGCAGCTGGACTGGCAAGCCGTAACAACATTTTCCTACTCAACAGGCAGTTGGACAGGCAAGCTGAAACAATTACAGACTGTGTCATCGTGAGAGACAGCTGGGATGGCAAGCTGAAATTATTTACTGTGCTGTTATTTAGTAGCAACAAGACTGGCAAGCTGCAAGTCTGTGTCGTTGTTATTAGGAAACTGGGACAGCAAGCTGAACCTATCTACTGTGTCTTCTTGTGAGACAACCGGAATGATTTGTTGAATTCATCTGGTATGGCAAACTGAAAGAAATTATTTCTGCGTCCTTCTGAGGAGACAAACGGAAGGACAGCCTGAAATTTATCCACTGTATCGCGCTAAACGCGCATGGTGCTATGGTAGAAGTAACTCTACCATGCTCTCGATATACTTGAATGCGGTAATAGCACATATTAATTGCCGAACGCTGGGAGCTGCGGTCAAATTTTGCAGGCCAGTGTCAGCTGATCGGCCGGCAGACAACACGTGCAATGGTCATAATCTGTAACAGTGGTCACGCAGTCAGTGGAAGGCTGGACCCGAGATGTTTTGCGCTACGGCAGTTTAAAGGCAATTAGGTGCGTGGTACGCTGAATCCATCGAGTGTGTTGTAATCTTGAGGCAACCAGAATGGCCGACCGAAACTCACACATAAATGTGTAGCTCAGACAAATCAATGAAAGTGTTCCGCTCCTGCTCATCCTTAACCCTCTTCTTTTTTCTTATGTTCCTTAAAATCTCCAAAAATCTCGTTGTATATGTTGTAAAGTGTATGCTTACTTTGCAATATGTTGCTTGTGTTTTCTCCATCGGGAGATGGAGTGTTTGTTGTAGTAATAGTACTCATTGTGGAAGTAGTAGAAATCGTTAAAAAAAAGGTAGAAGTGATAATAGTGGTAAAGCAGGAAGAGTGGTAGCTTGTCAAAACCGGAAGAAAGTGCCCGGCAACATGGCGGCAACCATCTACATTTTCAGCTTGGTTAGGGGGATGTTTTATCAAGGGTCTTGTGTTGGAGGGGAATGTTGCAGGAAAAAGCGGTGATATGTATGCTAAATCTTATGGACGGGGCAAAGATATAAGTATAGCACACACGACCCGCAAGTCAGTGCATTGTTTTCTGTCTCTTCCGCATTAGTGGCAACAATCTTGTTATGCCTAGAGATCGATACCTTCTGTGCTTAGGAAGGGTTTTGCTGGCCATTTTGTCAAACTACATGGACCAAACAAGCGCAGCCCAGAGTGAGCCTGATTCTTGATTTAATCGTTTAATTATAATACTAACAGTTAGTAAAAGCAAAGAGACGGGTACTAGAAGAGACGGCAGTAGTAGAGGTAGCAGTTATTAGACGTAACAGGAGCTAAGGAATAGTAGTAGTAGTAGCAGTAGTAGTAGCAGTAGTAATAGTAGTAATAGCAGTAGTAGTAGCAGCAGCAGCACTAGTAGTAGTAGTAGTGGTAGCAGCAGGAGCAGTATTTTTAGTGATGGTAGTATAGTAATAGTCGTAGTAGTAGTAATAAAAGTAAAGTAGTAAAAGTAGTAAACGTTGCTGTTGTTGCTGCTGCTGCTGCTGCCGCCGCTGCTGCTGCTGCTGCTGCTGTTGTTGTTGTTGTTGTTGTTGTTGTTGTTGTTGTTGTTGTTATTGTTGTTGTTGATGATGGTGATGATTTTTTTTTTAATCTGGCGCTGTTTAACATTAAAAGTTACTGCAGCAATTACCAAAAAAGAAATAAAAAAAACCAAAAGCCGCAATTGTTACACAATAGTCCTAAAAATACTAAAAGGCATTCTCGGTTCACCAAGACCCACTAAGTGACCACATTTTAGTGAGACATAATATATTGAATGCGCCACTCCAAGCAAACCCGAGTTGTACTAAGTCGAGTAAATTCTACTTCCCATTTGCGTTAATAGAATAGCAATTTTCGGCTGCTGAAAATGTCAACGGCTTCCACAAATTTGACACCAAAGAGATAGCTCAAAAATATATTACAAATATACTGAAATAAATCATAAAATGGTACGTAAAATATGTCATCCAACATTCGTGTCAGTTAATTTAAAGTCTTAGGCTCAGCTTGTCAACCTTTATGTGAACCAAAATACTCATTGTGGATCTAGTCTAGTTCTCGGAAACCTGCAAAATCATAGACTTCGTCAATCTCATATTATTCTTTGACTCTTCGATAGACGGATGGGAAATGTAGAAGGATTTCGTCTAGGTGGTGTTGAAATCAAGGAGGTTTCCCATAGACAAGTCTTCACCTCAGTTGAAAAGTAGTCAATGTCCATTTGGCATAATCCTGCGAGTCTCCCACGATGTTCTTGGGTTAGGGATTAAGGGAATTATTAACGTTAGACGCAAAATTATCGGGAAAAGAGAGGGTTCCTAGATACTGTCCAAGTACTCTCCCGAGAGGGATGCTTTCTCTTGCCTAACCCGGCCCTTTGAACTAAAACAGGTGCCCCTTAAGGTTGCAGGAGCCTAATTGGTGAAAAAAAAAGTAGGCTATCAGAGGCAATAATAGCAGAGTGTAAAATCTGTTCTTTGGACAGATTGTGTAGAAATAATTGTACAATATGAAACCACGAAATGTTCCTGTGGTTAAAGGACAGACTTTTGTTTAATGATTCAAGGAGAATTTTACAGTTTGGTTACTGCGACGCTGAGAGAGTTGAAAAATTAACCCAGAATGGACAAAGAACACGCGTAAACTTCAGTGATGAAACGTCTAGACGAAGACCAATACCCAGGGGGGAGTGGAGGTGGGAAAATGTCACAGAAATATTCTAGATTAAAGATATGTACTATAATATTAACTTCAAATAAGCTTCGCTGAACACGGAGTTTGCCAGGTTCTCGAGTACTGATTTGGTTTTTTTGGCTTTTTTTTTCGTTGTTTTTTTTTCACTCATTTTGCTCTACATTTTTTGCTGCTACGAAAGATCGACAGTAAAAGACTAGTGTTTTGGTAGACATTGCGTGTTGACGATTTTAACATTTGCAAGGCCTTGATTGCTGGTCACGAGTTTAACTAATATTATTTTATTCAATGAAATTTTCATAGAGAAATTTATTGTAAGTATAGTCTGTCATCCTATGAACATTACTCTTATGATGCTATGGTAGAACCAGTTCTCACTTCACTCCATTACGCTGCATGAAACGGTAGAATAAATTCGTATGCCAGCACCAACCATGTCAAGTGGCGATCGAATTTTGAAGGCGATGATTGGCCTGCAGACAACACGTGCAAGGGTTATTATCCGTAATAATGCTCACGCAGCCAGCGGAAGGCTGGATCCGAGGCGCCTAGCGCTACTAGAGTAAAAGTTACTTCTACCTCTCTGTTACTTAGGTTTCTTACACAGCGTAGTGGTTTCCTTGCACTCAGGACACACCCGACCCCATTCGTGCTCGACCTCCAAACCAAGGATCCAGAGAAAAATTTCGGTGAAGCAGCCTGGCCATATGGTTGCAGGGATGGACTCCAGATCTATGGGTCGTGGGTTCAATTCCCGACCACTGTCGTGTTTAAGTGCCAAGAGCGAGCATTTCATTCACAGTTTCGCCAGTCCACCCGTCTGTAAAATGAGTAACTGGCTACAGGCAATGAAAGATATTGTCAGAATGCTTGTGATCAGTGCCTCCACATGACAGCGACGTTGTATACTCGCCAGAGAGTTGAGAAAGTCCTAGAGTGATCTTGCCTGTTGGGGTAATAATAAGTGTGAAGTCGGGAGAGCGGGCATTAGCCTGGATGCAAGACTTTAACCGCATTATTATTATTATTATTATTATTATTATTATTATTATTATTATTATCTTTATTATTATTATTATCATTATTATTATTATTATTTGTTCTTTAGCTAACGATCTGATATGCGGCGATTCTGTACCTTTCACTGGCTTTCATTCGGTGATCGGATCTTAGGACTATTCCGAGGGTCTGGAACCGTGTTTGCTCATGAACCATTTTTACGTCTATCTGTGCAGCCACTGACTGTTTATCTGAGCATAAGTCCAAAGGGACAATCTCTGTCATCACCGCTTGTCCTGCCAGTGCCAGGCAGTTAGTTCTTGCATTACCGAGCACGCCGGAGTGACTGCCGGAATATTTGTTTTATTTTCTTGGCACAAGATAACAAACCAAACTGTTTGCGTGTAACATAACGTACGTAACGACTCGTCAGCTGCAAACGTCTTTTTCTAGTAAAATCTATCAGAGCCAGTTAGGGGGCAATGTAACCTTTTGTGTTCAGCGACCTTTTGCGTTCACAACATTGGAAATCCCAAAATATCATGGACAATCCTAAATCTCCTAACTTTCCATCGTGACATGCATTGTTTGTTATGGAGGCAAAAATGAGGGGATAGGAATTGTCAACGATGTTTCAGAATTTGGAATGTTGTGCAGCTGGGATTGAAAGAAGTGGAGTACATCTAGCTTGTGGAATGAAGGACGAAAGGAAGATTGCAACTCTGAAGCTTAGATCTAGAAGCTATTTCAGTGTTATTTACAACACGACACAAACAGGCGCGGCTATTAAATAAAGACACCGCCTACAAGGTGCTGATTAAAGTCTGTTTACAATGTCCCTATACAAATACTGTATTGGAGAAAGGGATGGGAGAGGGGAGAAATGACAACCGGAAGGAGATGGGAAGGTGTGTCAGTGACAAAAAGAGAAAGACATTAGGGTATTATACTAGAAATGATATGGTATAAACAGACCTAAGGTAGGAGCAAACGAAAATATTTTTCGTGGGAAAGAGAATGAGAGACAGCGGTGAAAATACATTTTTTTCCCTTCTCTTTATAGAGAAGAGAAAAATTTTTTAAAAAAAAAAAGAGAAGAAAAGAAGATAACACAGCTTCAGTAAGTCCGTTTGGGTTACGATGGGAAAGAGACTTTATTGCGGATTACACAAGCGAAACTCTTGACGGTATCGACACGTAATAAACTGTTTAGCAGCTCGCACAGCCTCAGTAACATAAAATTACAACGGTAAGTAGAGGACATAGACAATGCAAAATGAGAACTTGCGCATTAAAGATGGGATTTGATACCATTATAAGAATAACAACAGTGAATCGGTGCTGAATGCATCCTTAGCAGCGTTTAACATGTAGAGTTAATGTAATTCTTATGGTGGTAAGAAATCCCGTCGTTAATGCGCAACTCCGCAAAGGATAATAGGGATGGGAAATGAACGACCACAACAACAACGATGACAACATCAGCAAACATAGCACAGCAACAACAACTGCAGAGAAACTTGACGATATATTATATCAAGCATTTCAAGCAAGAAAGGGGGGGGGGGGTCTGCCTAATAATACAAGGAGCCTCATACATTCGAATATGTTTTTTACGAAAACGCTTAATAGAAATATCATGTAGTGATATTACCAAACGTTTTGGAAGTCCTGACATTTTGTTATATATTCTGGTAGTCTTGTTACGAAATCTGACCAGCGTTACTCCGAAAAACGAGACTATAGCAAAATATTTCTTATTCGGCTATATACGCGAACAACGG
Source organism: Ellobium chinense (assembly GCA_033807755.1). Lineage (NCBI taxonomy): Eukaryota > Metazoa > Mollusca > Gastropoda > Ellobiida > Ellobiidae > Ellobium > Ellobium chinense. The sequence goes on from JAWQUT010000005.1 coordinate 1,406,389, forward strand.
AGTACATGAATAACGTGGTGTGTATTCCATGAAGTTTTCCGCGTGTTTTCGGTGTGTGGGTGCAACGCATCTCCAGTTTATATGACTCTGCCATTGTTTCTCACTTCGAAATCTGAAGCCTCTTACAATGATTCCTGGCTAAACTTTGCGAGTAAAATAAGTTTCGTAGCTCCTCCATGTTAAAAGGCAGGTAAAATGCGACTCACTAGCAGCAGTGTGTTGCTCAGTTCGATGTTTTACCATTCACAAGGATTTCTAAGAAAAAAGCAAACTAAAATCAAAGAGAAAAGGTTACACGTAATGCAACATAAAATATATGACTAGAAATTAATCAAATCNCGAATTAAACCATATTAATATTCTACTCTTCCCAATAACCAGTCTCAGTGTGATCTCTCACGACACACGGTCGTAGTCACCATATGCATAATACTTACGTTGTTTAACGCAATGCTGTAACCACGGGCAACTCCCAAAACATTAGAAGTGTTCACTGTAGTTAACGCAGCACGTTAATTAATGTATGGGTTATGCATACGGCTCAAACTGGTCGCCATGCTATGAACTAGACTAAGATGAGTGACCCCATTTTTTTTCCTAGAATGGAAGATAAGATGCCGTAAGTCCCGTAAATTTCGTATTAAGCGTGTTCGGGTAAACATAAAATACCACCTTAACTTTGTGGGGGAGAGGTAGAAGAAAAGGCTATTACAAGTTATGTCATGGAATATGGATTAGAAATTCATAAATGAAAGTTAGTGTGTTATGTTGTGAAGACGTGCTCAGCATCATGTGACTACCTCCACATCTTTCGGGGCGGTCAGTTTCATCATCATCATCACCATCAACAACAACAACAACTTCACCACCACCACCACCACCACCACCACTACTGTCACCTCACGACAGTTATTATCACACAGCACTGCCTCTGCTGCAGGTGTATTTAAACACGCACACCATCACACTATCAACACAACTACTATCATCATTCAGACTACCGCCAACAACACCAACATTTACCAACACAACTAGCAACAGCACTGCCCACCACCGCATCACCAGCGCTAGCGTTGACAACACACGGATGAAATGGTAATTTCAAAATAGAGCTGCCACTCTAGACAAAAGAAACTTCCTCATTCTTTATATACTTGTAAGAAATCCTTGTTGGCCAACAACAACAACAAAAAAAATCCTTTTCCATTTCTTTGTCGCCTTTTTGTTTTACTACTGGCAAACCTTCAACCCTTGAGAATTCTAACTACTCAATCCTCTGACTTAGAATTTCCGACTGCTAGTTGCAGTTTACACTTAAATCATTACGAGTAGTTTTTGTACTAAAGGTCTATTTCCCTCTTGTCTGTTATTTCGTGGTAATGTACAGAAGGCCCAATTTTAATTAATCTGATCGTAATATCTATTGCAATATTGAAGAAAGACGACTGGAAAAATGAATGGGATCCTTATTTAAGGAGAAAACAATCATTTACCTTTTAAATTTTAATTTCCTTTCCGCGACCGAATTTCCTACAGAGAAAATTGAGAGCTTGTGAATTAAAGATGGGATCTTTTACCCTCGAAAGACTGCATTAACTCTACATGTTGAACGTTACTAAGGGTACATTCAGCACCTATGCATAAATTATGTTACTTTTACAAGGCTTCTTACATCATTGATGCGGAAGCGCTCCAAAAAAAAAAAAAGGAAATTTCGTTAAAATGAAAGCCCTTTTCTAGAATGCTTACCCTCCATATCGGAAGAGCGTGTGGTAGGGCCTGACCTTGGTGTCCCGATTACTTCTATTGGTCATGAAGCCATCTCCTCCTAGAGGTTTGAGTCTCTCTGGTCGCTTCTCTGGGTCCAGCCAGCCAGAGGCGTTCACGTTCATCTCTTGGTAGCGCTCTCTGCCAACAAATAATAATAATGACAATAATAATAATATGGTTTATAAGTCTCGCATCCAGGCTAATGCAACTATACTTTCATTACCCCAGCAGCCTGATCATTCAAGGGTTTTCTCAACTCCCTGAGAAGCATACAGTGCCGCTCTCATTTATAGGCGCAGATCACTAGCAATCTGACAATATCTTCTACTGCCTATAGCCGGGTACCCATTTTGCAGACGGATGGACTGAGCAAAATGTAACTGAAACGCTCTCCCATGGCACTGACAACATAACCGTGGTTACTGAGTCCAACGCCGTAGCGATTCAGCTACGCAGTTCCACAAAGAAAAAGAAGCAACATTGTAGACGAAGGAGTTGTTTGGGATCATTTGAATGATTGAATTCAAAAGCAAAAATTGAATTCGTGAGCTTTTTAATTATTGGGGATCAACTCCGAAAATTAAGCTCATATAGTGTTCAGAATGAATTCGTAAAATGTTTGAGTTCGTAAGTTTGTTTGTTGTTGTTGTTTTTTAATTCCAATGATCGACTCAGACATTTATTAGGTGTTTAGATCGAGCTCGTGCAGTGTTCGATTTTATGAGACAACATTTACACGTTCAAAAATTCTTACATTAACTGTAACTAATGAACTCAAAAGCCTCACGATCTAGACTAGATCTAGTAGCTGTCAGTTACCCAGACATGGTTTTTTTAAAAAAAAAAAAACAAAGAATAAAAGATACAATATTCACTTTAAGGTTTCCTCCCATTCCTATCATTACGAGCATTATGAGTCGGAAACAAGGCTGTCTGATTAGGAAAACATTGATGGGCTTCAATGGGGTCATGACGTCAACTAAGACGCATCTATACAACCTCTGGGCTGCGTTTCTTTGGTCTTCTTCGAGTATGAATTGACGTCATTTTGAGTATGTTATGGGCGGTATAGCCAGTGAGCGAAGTCCGATGTCCGAGGGACGGCCGCTTTATACTTAAAATGACTTCAAGTCATACTCACGTCATTTTGAGTATGATATGGGCGGTATAGCCAGTGAGCGACGTCCGATGTCCGAGGGACGGCCGCTTTACACTTAAAATGACTTCAAGTCATACTCAAAATGACGGGAAAGAATACATTTATAAGAAACGTATCCCTGCGAAATGGACACTCCATTTCCTTTGCTTTTTGATGCAACACACATGGGACAGACGCCATATATTCTAAAACTTAGAGAAATGTATCGCTTCATTCATATGTTATATTATATTATATTATGAAAAAAGACAGAACACTGTTTTCGGATTCCCACGAAAATCAATGTTCAGGTACTAGGTCAAGTCAGTGCACAGTCAGAAGCAGACTAGAAATAGAGAAGCAAGCTCATTAGTTTAGAAGATTGGGTCTGATGAGAAAGAAACAAGGAAGTTGGTTAGGCTTAGCAGAAATAAAGTGACCTGAGCGAACAATAGGGGCAATAGCCAGGAAATCTCCCAAGATGTGTCTAATTTGGGCTTGGGAGATTAGTCTAAAATGTGTGCAAAACTGCTAAAATACGATTCGTTTCGACATATAAAAGCTATAATTTTGGATGCACTCAACAGTACCTCCGCCAAGAGGATACGTTTTCATCCGAGCTTGTTTATTAAGATTGCAAATAAGGTTTCTCAGATTAAGTCTATGGAACGCTTCCCCCATGATCACGTGACTTGCGTAGTACATCACCATAACTAATTGGATTTTGGCAGACAGTCTTTTATGAGAAATCCAAAGACAGCTACAGCAGAGTAACACCCAGGGCATTTGAAATGCAAAGTGATTCTAAAAAACAAAACCGAGTGTTTAGATCAGTTTGTCTTGAACATGTCTTGGTGTAAAACTCTGGTGCAGCCCACTTTGGAATTTGGCGCGGAAGATTTCACGCAAAAGTACAAAATGGTTCACTGGTTATGGTGATATATTACCTTGGTCACGTGACCAAATCGACCCATACCGGAAGCCGCTGTATTGATCTTATTGCTACGAACTTCAGTTGAAAGATTAAACCTGGTTTGGAATAGAAAAGTTCTGGCGCAGATTTGGATTGCACTACTAGGCAACTAGCTTTAGGGTGCCCATTTTGTATGGATGCATGTTGTTTAGTCAGCAACATCACAATAAATATAAGACATGTCCGACACCGAAGAGAAAATTGAAGAAGAAGAAGAAGAAGAAGAGGAAGAGGAAGAGGAAGAAGAAGGGGAGGAAGAAGAAGAAGAAGCATGAAGTCTACAATGCCTGATTTACGCTGCAAAAATACCTGTGTACCCTACTCAAACACCGGGGTAATCTCAAATTCTACTAATCTTTCCCAATCTCACGGGGAAAAAAATACGCCCTGATTAAGCTTCCAAAAAAAAAGCCATTTCACCATCTCTATTAGTTGACTTTAACACTCTCTGAAAGCAAAATTTATATTGTCTGTAACGGAGACACGGACCGGGTTTTCCAAAGACAATAGAATGTCACATTTATCCTAGACTAGGCATTAGTTTGTGTTTTTCCATTGTCAGGTCATATGTTATCATTATAGAGCTACTGTCAGTCCACACTTTGCCAGGGATTTCATTCAAATTGGATCGATGATAGTAACTGATTTGACAGCTTTTATAGAAATCATCATAGTGTAACGAAGCTACGGGTATGGATTCATGTAATGCTTATACATTCCATGACCCACGTAATATAATATGCCACTATTTTCATCAGTGCTCAGCTGCGTGGTGGCCTTTTTTTTCTATTTATAGACGCTCTACACTTGGGGTTGGGTTGCCTCCCTTTATCAGAGTACACACAAAATTCATCTTTCTATTGTATTATTCCTTGTCAGATTTGACATGCACCGCGGGGAACAGAATGAAAAAATATATAGAAGGGACAATGCCTAATTCCCAGTCACCATTTCACAAAGCCAGAAGATCGATTGTAACTAAATAAATGGTTACGAGAAAAGCGTTTTTTCATTTTCATTTCTACTAAGCTGCAGTAAAGTATAGATTTGCATACCTTAGCGCGTTCTGTAAACAATTAAGTTTAATAATACTTAGCCATGTGTGGGATTACCCAATTCAGTTGTGACTTGTACAAAAATGATAAAGAACTCAAACAAACTTACGTACATGCTAATGAGCTCGAGGTAATTTGGTGAGCTCCCCATTGAAAAACATGTCATGCTAAAAGCGTAAACACAGTATCCGAAAGTATTTTTATAGACCATAGCGCTCCATGGCATGTGCCTACTACAACCCCTCCCCTCCCTCCCCNCCCATCAACCTCCCGCGACCTTCATGTACATACAATCATATTATATTCGACTCATAAAGATGGCAATGGATTGACATGTTTTCAGTATAAGCTGTCAGTTCTAATATGTTGTTGTTACCAGAATAGTATTAGCGTTATTTTTCACACGAATTTCAGTGTTCTATCCAGGTCGTGAGAGAGTAAACGTAGAAATGGAGTTAATGAAAACCTTAGTCGAGAATTATTGACAATAATTTATTTCATAAATGGGTTAATTTATTTCGTAAACGGAGCAAGAAACTTTTTCACACAACTGCATAATTAAATTATCCATCTGCCAATATGAAACCAAATGAATACAAAGTACTTCGGCCTTGTTTGATTCTGCCCATTTTTTGTTTTTCTAAATCACCATGGAAATTTGATCCGAGGATTATACTTCTCCATTTCCGTCATGCCTTTTGTTGTTTTAGTCTTGGACCACATGTCTAAAGACAACAGTGACAGCTTTTACCAACTGAAACAACTCAATTTGTCCGTAATCATCTTCAGTCAAATATGTACAAGAAAATCAGGTGAGAGATTTGAAATTATGAAGTAGCCATTTGCCGCAAAAAGAAAAAAAAAACAGCAACAACCTATTTTTGCATCTTCTTTGTGCATTCTAAAGGAGAAAGAAATATGCTTCTAACATGAGAAAATCACTAGGAGAAACATGTATAGATTCCCTACTGATCCTCATTGCCAGGTCGATCCACAAAATACAAAAGAAAAAAATCTACAGAAGCAATAATAACTATTTCCTGGAAGCCGCTATACGACATCATCGGAAAGAGACTTATGATCTCAAAAGGCTGCAAGAAACACGACGTACAACACGCTGGCAGCAAGCACGGCTGCCATAGCCATGCTGGAGACAAACAGTGTTATTTACATGAAGAGAGAGACGTCACCTTTAGGAATTAGTGCCTGTGTACATTTTAAATGAGTGCGTCGATCTGCGAACTCAACAGTAAAACATTCCTTATTCCTGACTCGTACAGTATTGAGTGATGGAATCGATACCGACGATGCTCTCTCTCTCTCTCTCTCTCTCTCTCTCTCTCTCTCTCTCTCTCTCTCTCTCTCTCTCTCTCTCTCTCTCTCTCTCTCGCCCTCTCTGTCCGCCGTCGAAGTAACATTACGACCCCTGAAAAAGAGATTACAATCAGAATAAGATTCCCTTCTTCCCAACCCCACCCCTAAAGAAATAAATTCTGCCTTTGCCTTCAAGAAAACTTGATTTCCATGGGCTATTTCAGTCAACTTACTGGGAGACCCCTCTTTATGACTTCGTGAACCGGAAGTAAAAATGTTGCACGTGACCGCAGTTAACTTGTGCATTGAGGAGACAGGATGTTTGAATATAAATTCGCGAAATTAGCGAAATAAACTATTTTGAAACAAATATTTGAAAATGCCTTTGAATGCAACGCTTTAAATTCATAAGAAACTTGCCCACTATATTTTAGGCACAAATAGCCAGGTTATGGCGTAGGTGAATTAGATTAGACAGTCTAGCTATCACAGATGGTCGCTTATCAAAAGATTGGGGACCCCTGGATCAATCTGCACTTTAATTCTGAGCATTTCTATTTTTGAGTTCGAACGGAAAATCCTAATGTCAAGAACCCGTAAATCAATGAACTGTCCATCCGTTTCCCAAACTCAAATGGAGAGGCCATTTAGAGATGAGATAGCACTGCTTTAACCTAGATTAAAGTTCATAAAAAAGGGTCTCAATACAACTCAGCCTACTTTTTGGGCATATAATGGAGGCTCTGTAAGAGGGTATGAAATAAACCCGGAAGTGTACATTTTATGCAAAGCGAAAGCCTTTCTTAACGAAGCTATTGTCATAGTTACGTGCAGGAAGTGGCCTAGCGCCAACAGAGGAAGTAAGCAAGATGGACGTTTCGGATTTTGTTGGGTTATTTTGTTGTTGTTGTTGTTTTGGCAATGTCTGCGAATAGTGGTACTCAACTACACCAGGTGCCCCCTTCAAAGATTTACTTAATTCAAAGTCTGATAAGTTCTGGAGTTTATAAGAAATTGAATTGAAACCAAAAAAAAACAACATACAAATGTAATCGATACGTGTTGCAAATGTCATTGATCTGGGTGCTATAATTTGTGTCAAAGCAAGAAACTTAAAAACGTCATTTTGTGCTAAGTTAGATTTTTTTGATTCACCCGAAGAATGCTATTGTCAGACATGTGTTTTCATTTTGTTCAGATATGACATAACCATAGCACCTTGATGTTTGATTTGTGCATCAATAGAGGATAATAGATATCTGCTTTTGTGTCAAATGTCAAATATATACCATCTGAATTTGTGGAATTATTAGAATTTGAAAGTAAGTAACTTTTTATTCTCCTTTGTTCTATCCGATGTGTGGGATATATGGTTTTGGTAATGGGAATTCCAGATGGGTGTAGATCAATTTCTTCTTTTTGGTGTGTGTATGTTATGGTGTATGTTATGGTGTATGTTATGGCGAGCTTAACCGAGCAGGCATCTTGACATGATTAGTATTCGGGAAAACTATCAACCGAATAAAGTCAGTAGCTAAGTTTCTCCTAGTCAAGCGATTAAAAAAGCCAACTTCTGCGGAGCAAAGGCCACTTCAAAAAGAGTATCTAAGAAGGTGAAAGGAATGAACAGCGTAAATGCTTTTGTTCTCTCAAGTCGGTGCCAGCGGTGAGCAGCTCTGAATTGTAATGCTCTGTTTATTAGACCTAAATTCTGAAATTTGATGTTTTTAGAAAGGATTAGAGGCTCATGTTAGGTATACCATCCATATTGCCATGCTGCTCTTAGAACTAATCAAATCATTAAGTGTTAAGGAATCCTGCAGAAAACAATAGGGTGCCACATGATTTGACTATCAGATTTGACTCTCTATTGTTTTAGGGTTGACTATTTTTTTTCAGCTGACTTATTTCCAAATAACAAGGAGTATTTTTGTTTTCTTTCTTCGGCTAACCTTTTTTTCCGACACTCGGGGTGACTAATATTGTCTATAGAAAATCTATCCTTCTTCTTATGCCTGTTTACATACGTTTGATTCATTAACAAAACGGTTGACCCAAAAAAATAAAAGTATGTATTAGTCTAAATAGAGACTGATATTTCATTACCCCAATTTCTTCTTAGTACTAATGACAAAGTGGTCTGTTTACTGTTTACTACACAATATTTGGGTAACAAACAATGGTAGCTTGATGAGGGAACTTTTTTTTTTGGCTTGTTACAGATAAATAAGGGTAAATAGATGATAGAATGTGTCTTGCCGTCAGTAACAGCGGGGCTCATGTCGCTACACAAGGATCTCTGTTATGAAGTCCAGAAACTGATCAAAACCCTCTGATGTATACTTGTATATATTATTTATGTTGACTGGTGAAATTGGATTGGAAATCGAATGACTTCCGTTAAAATCAAAAAAACGAAAGAAAACTGATTTTAATGTCTTGATAAGCGTATTTTGTCGGCGGTGATTTCTGAGTGTTTGTGAGGAAGACTAAATTACTTATAAGTGGGTAATTGTTCTTCAGTTGCGATTTTCACCATTGCACGGCATGACACGCTATAATCAAATCTTAGGCCACATTAATACTAGGTCAGAAATATTCCACCTAAAGAAAATACACATCATAGTAAAAGAGTGACTTAAATCTCATATTGACAGGCTGCAAGATGTGTCTCTTCCTGTTCTAAAAGCCTTTGTGACAGTAATGTAGTGCAAACCCTTATGGCAGATTTTATTGAAATTATTGTTGTTGTTGTTGTTGTTGTTCTTCTTCTTCTTCTTCTTCTTCTTCTTCTTCTTCTTCTTCTTGCTGTTGTTGTTTTCAAAATACTTATTTACTTTGAAGGCATTTGCCCAGTGAAATGCAAACATAGCTCCCCCATCGGCTTATTAATTAAGAGAAAGCTTCAAGAAGCTTGAGGATGCTTCTTTTTCTTTCGGATGCCAGATTTGATGACGCAATTTTCTATTTACATTATCATTAAAATTTTGCAGCTCAGAAGAAAGTGTTTTTTAACACTCTGCCAAAAATACCAACAGGGAGGAAGAATGATTTTAGCGACGTCATTCCGGCGATCGACATCAAAATTGCACCCGACACCTCTGGGATATAAACTCTTAAATGGGTGAAAATAAGATGTTATTATCATATCATTTGGACACATTAAGCAGAATGCGTCCTAGAATTGTAAACCTGCTTGCAAATTAACCTGCATCATCTTGTGAACTAAACCTGAATTTAGGTAATTTACATCGGTTCCGGTGTGGCTTTCGTGAGGAACATTTGTCGTTGAGAAACTTATTAGCTGGTTTTTTCGATGTATGGGTTAGTAGCTCGAAAACGAAATGAAAGACTATGCATTTTAAACACCACTTTTAAAAAGCTCATTCACTGCTGCAAACTGTTAAAGAAGACTTAGAAGATTGTGGAATTTTTTGTAAGTGATCGCGGAGAAAACAATTTATTGGCTCAAAGAGACAAATCGGATTTCTGGATGTTAGAAGAAATTGAAAATGATTTTAAACACTTTAATATACAGATGTATTGAATACATTTTGCAAATTTAATTGATCTTGGTGCTATTCTTGTGTCACAGTAAGAAACTTAAAAACACATATCAAACCTGACGTGCCGCTGTCAATTCTTTAGAAGTACAAGGGGGCTATTGTTAGCCATGTGTTTGGGTTTTTTTATTTTACCTGTGGTGTAACTACAGCACAGCGGCAGTTGAGGACAATTCTCCTTTAGCACCAAGAGGAAAGCTCTCTTCCTCTTCGTCACCCTGACTACGGCAAAGTCATAGAAAAATGTTCTGCCCAACTGAAATCGAAGTGAGTCTGCTGGCCTGACGGCCAGAATACATCTTGCCGAGTATTCTGGCCGGACTGTAGTTTTAACTGGGACATAAGTTTTCTGAGTTATCTCCATATTCGACTGCTACGTTTTCCATCTTAGGTTTAATTCACTCGTACAGGCAGCTTGTCTCTCCAACTCAGTAGGCTTTTATGATGATAATAATAATAATAATAATGCAGTTTATAAGTCTCGCATCTAGATCTAGGCCAATGCCCGCTCATGCGATTTCACACTATTATTACTCCAGCAAGCCTGATAACTAGGACTTTCTCAGCTCCCTAGGGAGCATACAGTGCCGCTGCCATTTACAGGTGCTGATCATTAGCATTCTGACAATATCTTCCACTGCCTAAGCCAGGTACCCCTTTTACAGACGGGTGGACTGAGCAGAATGTAAATGAAATGCTGTTCCAAGGCACTTAAGACATGATCGTGGTCGGAAATCGAACCCATGATCTTTAGATCTTGAGTCCAACGCCTTAACCGTTCGGCCACGAAAGGTTTGTTGTTTGTTTGTTTGTTTGTTTGTTTGTTTGTTTGTTTGTTTGTTTGTTTGTTTGTTGGTTGGTCGGTCGGTTGGTTGGTTGGTTGGTTGGTTGGTTGGTTGGCTGGTTGGTTGGTTGGTTGGTTGGTTGGTTGGTTGGTTGGTTGGTTGGTTGTCCATAGATGGAGGAGAGGCATGTTTGCTGGACTTTGTCACTCAAGAAAATCTCAACGTCTCGGCTAAAATACTCTCCTTAGAGTGGTCTGCCCGTCCAAACAAAATCCCCGTGTGCCATTAAAAATGAATTAACGTAAAGCGAATTTGGAATGAACTTTCGAGGGTATGGTGACCTCGGGGCGGGTAAGGGCTAGAGGGGAGATTAAAAAAAAATACTCATATATTAAGCATGAGAGGAAGTCTAGAACTCATCAAGGTGAAATATGTATGTAAATGGAGCCCAAACCTGGGAAGACACCGTTTCAAGATCGATTAAGAAACTGCTTACTTATTCCTACTGTAGTATCGGTAGGGGTAGGGACTCAACGAGGTATGCAGAGCTTACCCATACTGAACGCAGCAGACAATGAACGTCAGTTTTCATTTATCTTCTCTACCCTAATTTTTTTTTTGTTCTTTTTTTTTCAAAATTCTCTTTACCATGAATATTACACGTCCTTGGACTCACTATTAGGCCGAGCCGGCACGCATTCATAGACGGAAATTAAGAAGTTATTGCACGAACGTGAACCTATTCACTCACACCAAAGTGATTGGGGACCTTGGGTGGGGATAAAAGCGTACAGGCAGCCAATAACTTTCAGCAAGGGCAAAATGGAAGTTGACAATGCATCAATGTTGGTTCAGTCTGTATGGGACAATTTTTTATGAAAGCTTTCGTATTACTACCTATGGGTTGCCAGCATGGCTTTTTCATGCCAAACTCTGCCTAATTGGCATTTTTAATAGGTGGTATGCGTCACAAGTAAATGTTTGACGCCTTGGCAATTTTTTTTTTTTTTTTGT
>JAWQUT010000005.1:1418014-1433920 GCA_033807755.1 Ellobium chinense
GGGCTTTTTTGTTCTTTTTTTGCATTTTATATGTTTGAATCACAATAGACCCCTATTATTTCATATTTAGTCACAATTTGGTCTCCTTCCTAACTGTATTAACGATTTCAAATATTACGAAGTCTTTTGAGCAGCTCAAAGACAAAATGATGATGATTTACATCTGTGTTGTACCGCCGTTAGTCCAGCTTAACTCTTATAGATCTACATGATTTTATTGAAATAATAATAAAATAACCTTTATTAAGCTCAGATAATAATCTGTTGTGAATGAGCAAACAAAAACAATATTATTAACAAGCAATTCATATTCTACCCTTCCCCACTCTCTCTCTCTCTCTCTCTCTCTCTCTCTCTCTCTTAACTTCACACTCATATTTATGAAATTTCAGATATAGGATTTTTATACAGAGAGGCATAATATTATAATTTGACAAGAGGAGGGGTTTTAAAGGTGTTTTTGGCATCTCCTCCGAATTTTTATCAGACAACCTGGAACTATCTCTCGTAAAATCTGCTGGGAGGCAGCTTTATCAAGAAAGATGTGCTTACAAAGCAGATCCTTGACAATGAAACTGAGGAATTAAGGAGTGAGGGCGGAGAGAATAGGTCAATGGTGAGACGCCCCACAATACCAACGTTGATGACAAACCCTCATGAAGTCGATGCTGCTTAACACAATTGATTTGGCATTACTAAACGTCCCCTGGAGCAAAGTGACGCTATTCGGAATAGTAATATGGGAAAAGAAAGCCTCATCTGACAATACCATCCTCACCGACTCTCAATCCCCACTCCGCCTTATCGTTTGGGGCGAGATAAGACTGCCCCAATAAAATGGTCCGGAATAAGATAAGATAAGATAAGATAAGATAAGATAAGATAAGATAAGATAAGATAAGATAAGCGTTTATTTATCCACAGGGGAAATGTGCTTTTGCTACAGTGATTATAGTAGATATGTTTACAGAAATACAGAAAGGAAAATATTCATACGTGCAGATACTACCTTGTAACATTGAGTTGCACACACGGGCCCTCTCTCTCTCTCTCTCTCTCTCTCTCTCTCTCTNTTCCCCTTATCCCCTATCCCACTCCCCAACCCCCGGAACACACACACACACACACACACACACACACACACAAACACACACCATACACAAAGAACACACACATTTCTCTTTACTCTACGTAATGACCAGATCCGCTGAAAACATCACCAAGAGAGGCAACTCCTGCCGGAGAGGAACAATGGTATTATGGAAGTCATTGTCCTGAGCGACCGGAGAATAGAAAAGCCTTATTGGGTCGAGGCACGGATAAATTGATTTGATAATGCACAAAAGGCCCTACTACTCCTTTTTTTTTTTATTACTATTCTGAGATATGGGCTATTGTAGTAGCTTCTGCAAACTAATAATAGAAACAGGAAGATGGGACGCTACACCGCTGAACCAAAGATTGTTTTAGCTTCTCACTAGAGACCAACTTAGCGATGGGTTTCTAGCACTACTTGAATGTCCAGTTTTCAGTGCAATTATAAGCTCTCATACCCTGCAAAATTTCATTCAAGGACCCTAAGTTCCGAAAACTTGCTCTGCTCCAGTTTCCACACCAAAAACATTACCATTCTGATAAATAAAGGAATTATTCACTGACACACTGACGGCTTGGGTAAAATAAATAAAGGAATCATTCACTGACACACTGACGGCTTATGTAAAATAAACAAAGGAATCATTCACTGACATACTGACGGCTTGTGTAAAATAAATAAAGGAATTATTCATTGACACACTGACGGGTTGAGTAAGATACTGCGATCCTACTCAATAACACTGCTCACAGCCAATATGAATAATTATGTGTCAATCCCTTTGCTGGCATTACGGACAGGAGACAAGGATATTTGAAGGGGGAGCTTTTGGCTGGGCTTCTATGGACTCGTGGCATATGCTAGAACGCATTTATAAAGACAAGTTGAAATCTTGGATCAGTACACACCTGATGTCGCCTGTGGTGGATTACGGCATTGGCCGATTGTATCTTCTTGGCAAGGACGATGCGCTTTTATGGCGCCAGCGTTGAACGACGAAAAGCTTGTTTGTAAGGGAAGAAACAGGAAGAATTATAAGAAAGCCAAAGAGGGAGCGAAAAGAGAGAGACAGACAGAGAGTGTGAGAGAGAACAAAAAAGGAGGAGGGGGGAGAATTAATTGTTCTGTTAATTATAACTATTGCGGTGGTAGATTTTTGCCCCAAATATGGCCGTCTTAAATAGTATCCAAGGCCCTGAACAAAGAATTCCTTTGCGACCACCAACATTACGGCTACGAATTATACACAAAAATTTCTTCATAAAATTAACGATATTTTTCCTGTCTTCAATTCTCTTTCTCACTCTCTTTCTATCTCCCTCTCTCTTTCTTTCTCTCTCTCTCCCTCCCCCTCTCTCTCTCTCTCTCCCTCCCCCTCTCTCTCTCTCTCTCTTTCTCTCTCTCTCTCTCTCACTTTCTTCTTTCTCTTTCTTTCCTTAGGTGTGAGTGTGCATTTGCCTGTGAAATTTGCCTACCTCCCAGCCGCACTCCTGCGCCCTACCACTGAGCCAGTCTTGTCCATAAAGACTGCCAACTGCCAACCCAATGGCCATAGGCATAATCCTCACGTTAGTTAACGCACTGCTATAACCACGGGAAACTCCCAAGACATTTGTGGTGTTCACTATAATTAACGCAATACGCTATTAGCGCAAGGATTATGCATACGGCCATGGAACTTTATAAATTGGTGTACCTGTACTGACCGAGGTTTTCCCTGAGACATTTATATGCTACATTCTGCCGCTTACAGACGTGACTCCTCACTCAGTACAGGGCTACGTCTTTGCAAACGTCATTACATTAAATTCGAGGTCACCAGGAACTTAGGCAAATTTCGAGACTCTTTCGCCTGGAGTCAGAACAGCTTTGAAGATAGGGTTAAGGAAGACAAAGCACTCTGGAACAGCCCTTAGTTATTATCAATAGAGAGCCTGCGCATTGACGATGGCATCTCTTATCAATGGAAGCATTACACTAATTCTACAAGTCGAATTCTTCTAAGGGTTATTTAACACGATGCGCTTATGTAATTCTTACGACAGTAAGAGATCCCATCCTTAATGCGCAAGGCCCCAACTATCATTATCTAGGACTTCTGTGAGATGTACTTTTTTTCTCTTTCCTAAACCTGTCCCTAAACTTTTCCAAGCCTTAGGTGAAAAAGTCCCGGGATATTACCACCAACCCTATATCACTATCATTCTATAAGAAGCTAAGGAAACGAATTCATGTAACGCCTATAGCATTTCATTGCGATGTAATCTACATCCATAAGATGTGACATGTTATTGTTTCCGTCGATCCCGATCGAATGGACTCGTTCTAAATCCCCCCCCCCCGCAGNCCCCTTTTTTCACACAGCGATTGGTCACGTGATCAGGGAAGTCAGAATGTAAACAATGTCGGAACCGGCGTATGTTTCTATACCGAGAGCACCGATGGTGCTGAAAAAATGTCCAAATCTTAATTAAAGATGTATGGATCTATATGGCTGAGTGTAAATGAAAAGCGGGAGGGGGAGGGGGAATGTGACAGAGCCGTATGAGATCATTAACAATGTTAGCATATTTATAAAGTTCCCTCCCCCTTCTCACAACTTCTAGTATACATGCCACCCAAGCTAGTCTAATAAGTTAATCTAGTTACTGCATACCATCCTAGCATTTCAGGTCATCTTGCTATAATAACTGATTAAGAGGGAATCGGCTAGATATTTAATTTGGGGTTTTTTTTTAATTCTTTGGTCATGCGAAGTAACTCCAGCTTTCTTCTTGCTCCCATGTCACTGTTATTACACCCACAAGCCGCACAATAGCGAGCCATTGTGTCTGTTTTCTTTCATTGACCAGTGCTTTCCACATGAAAACAAACGCAGCGACTTCCCTGATCATGTGATCCTCCCGAGATTTAGAACGAGTCCATTGCCCGGCAGCCTTTGTCTGGTCGGGGAGGCTTTCTAGTCTAATTTTAAAACCAATTCTTCATTGTATACATCNGTAAACAAACCAACGTGTGAGCAAGATTTCCTAGGTCACGTGATGAAGCTGAAAATACCTATTCTTTCATTGACCAGTGCTTTCCACATGAAAACAAACGCAGCGACTTCCCTGATCATCATGTGATCCTCCCGAGATTTAGAACGAGTCCATTGCCCGGCAGCCTTTGTCTGGTCGGGGAGGCTTTCTAGTCTAATTTTAAAACCAATTCTTCATTGTATACATCGTTTAACACCTCCCTTTATTGTTTTGAATTGGCTGAAGAAAAAAAGTTGTTTCCCTTGATAAGAGTTCACAAGTTCACGGGTCGAAAGTCGACCAGGCTTTGTTGTCTGCCGCCGGTGCATTTTATTTTTTAATTTTTAAGTGTAAGACATGGCCATCTTAATCCCATTCGAAGAATATGTGTTGTTGCTGGGTTTACAAATTGGTCGGCTAATCGAGAACTTCCCCTGACATTCACTTGTTTAGTACTTTTGCTGTTGAGTACACGTGACTCCTGTCAATCACTCAGTCTTGCCACGCCCTGTTTTCCCAAGCCTGGCGATTTTATAACCTAATTTCTGTGGTCACCATCGGCTAACTCAGATCGTATGGCTGGGCTGCTCAGCGCTAGTGCAGTGCTACGGTGTGGCAAAGTACTGCACTGGTCCCATTAGGCACGGTGTCTTTCTAATACAACTGAGTCTCCGAAAGGCAACTATTGCTATTTGCTAGTTCCTTAGAGATACGGTAGCCTTGGACAGGTCCTGATGAGCTCCTTTTACAGAAAACTATCTAGGGGTCAAGCTGTGAGGAAAATTTTCTTCTCTGATTTCCAGGTAATTGAGAGCTTGCGCACTGACTATGGGGTCCCTAATTATCATCGTAAGAATTATATTAGTGCATCGGTGCTGAATGCATCCTCAGTTGCGTTCAGTGTGGAGAGTTAATGTAGTTCTTACGAAAGTAAGAGATTCCATCGTTAATGCCTAAGTTCTCCAATACACCTTGATCTCAGGCTTGAGGCTGCAATGTAAATCACATACAGTCTAGACGGAAAACCTGTTAAACTAATAGTTGGTCCTGAAGCTCTTGGTTATTTCCTACGAGATCTCAATGTAATGCATCCATTTATTTTAATGATGTGTGTTGCTTTTGTAATTCTGATCTTTCATTTATCTTCTTGTCTCCTATTGAAACAATGTAGAGTTTTGACTTGTTATTATATCCCAGTTTTACAAGCTGAACGAAATCTGCCTCGCTGTGTTGCTTTGAGCAACAGATGAGAGCAATCAGTTTCTCAAAACTTTAAACAATGACTTTGGCAAAATGTGTAATAAGCGTGACGATAGTTTTCGACTATTCAAGACGTGAGAACAGATGGTAGCGGTGGTGTTAGACAGGTAGTGTCGAAAAGGAGATAAAGGGAATACGAAAGGAGCCACCCTGAAATCAACTGGCCACGGCAAGGTGTTTGCTATATACAGGTGGTTGCCTCAGCAGGTTTGACTCTGTTGTTTTCGGAGTAGGGGTAGATATTATCTGTTACGCAAACCTGTAGAAACATGAATTCCTGGCAATCAACTGTACGTATGTATGTAAGAGTCATAAAGGAGAATACGAGCAAAGCTATGTTATCTCAATACACCAAATTTGATGATGTAATGGATCAGTATGTGTTTAATCTTTCCGCCAAATCTGCTTACAAAATCACGAAGAAGGAATGAATATGATTATGTTTTACTGGCAGAAATTGTCCGGGGCTGAATAAGTTACACAAGAATCTTTATTAAGACGTGATGTCTGTGTAATCATCATTGTTTATTTTTTATTATTTTTTTTTTGTAAGTAAAACTGCCACAGAA
Source organism: Ellobium chinense (assembly GCA_033807755.1). NCBI lineage: Eukaryota > Metazoa > Mollusca > Gastropoda > Ellobiida > Ellobiidae > Ellobium > Ellobium chinense. Next base: position 1,423,957 of record JAWQUT010000005.1, read on the forward strand.
ATACATTATCTTCGTAAATTTCGGGGATGCAGGCTTATTCAATACAAGTTGTTAGAAAATGAGTGAAGAAGGTCCAGAATGGAAGATCTGGGGGAAAAAAAATGAAGTGAGAGTGCTGAGATGGGCAGCATGCAGTGAAAATGTTTATTTAAAGAAAATAAGAGCTGCTGTTGAGAAGGGTAGAGAGAGAAAATGTGAGAAAATTATCTAGCACTTAGTAACTATTACAGAATTTTCACAAAGAACAAACTGAGACCAGCTATTCAAAAGAAACGACCTGGAGGCTGACGCCCCCATGACAATGTGCCAGTCCATAATACAAGAGTGCTTATTGGTGTTAGCAGTTGGGTAGTGTGTCAGGGTCAGGGGTGAACACTAGGCTCACACGTGGAAGTTAGGGACCAATATTCAGGTAGTAGGTATTTAAGAATTATATTGCTGTGAGGTTAGTGTCCCTGTGGTGTAGTGGTAGCACATTCAGACTTGCAAGTAGCACATTCAGACTTGCAAGCTGAGAGACACTGCTTCGGTAGAGACAGGAAATTTTCTAGTGTCAGGTTTTTTGCGCCCTTTCTTCTCAAAATTGATCATTCATAGTGATTAGATAAAATCCTTACTGACACACTTCCCTAGATAATGTATAAAAAATCTCGCAAAAAATCTGAAAAATTATCAGACTGAGCTCACATTCCTACCCCTTAATATAAGAGAATACTATATACCTTGCCACCCGGTGACACTGGTCTTCTGGATGACCTAAGAGGTTGGGAACCTCTTTATTCCCCTTCTCCGGCACCTGCGCCTATTCCCAAAACTGAAAGAAATACTCTCTTCCCTTTCCCAGTTGTGGAATTCCCAGTCTGATAGTACTTTTTGTGTTCAAATCTAGGTTAGAACCATTGCAAACTGTGTTGCAGATAGGCAACACTAACTGTTGTTTGCAGATATAGACAAGCAGGCCTAATTTAATTTGCAGATGTGCAATGCCAACCATTTGTACAGACATGCAAGTACAGTACAAATTTTGTTGCAGATATGCAGCAACAGGTCAGTGAAGGTTATATAATTTAATGGTAACCTACCTGAGTTTACCTGCCTCCTTCTCACGCATTTGCAGCTCGAGATCTTTGGCATAGGCATTCTGCCTTCGTCGCTTGGCGCTATTTGTTTCATTGTCTCCTGGAAAAGAGAAGATAACAAATGTCTGAGATGAGAAGAAAGAAATGGAGCTTTACATGTTTTTCGTGCTTCATGGTGAGACTCCTAGTAATATGTTCCGCAACCATGTTTTCTGAGACCCCGTGCTAATGTATAGCATTTCTTTTTACTACCTTTTCCAGAACCAAGCTAATGTTAACATCCTTTTGTTCAACTTTAAACAGTGCTCATTACCCTTGTGCAATATGACCCCTGGGGGATATGCATCTTCAGTGCTAAGATCATGTAACATAAGACTCTTTGTTTAGGCCACACTAGCTACGCCGTTGAGACCCACCTGAAAGTTTAAACAGCACTCTCCTCCTAAGATAACCAAGGCATTATTCTTTTCCTCAATTTTTAACGGTGCCCCACTTTCTTTGAGCCCTATAGGCTCGTAATGATGGGGCTTAGCTCATCTTCAATGTTAGATTTGTATGATTAAAGAGTCCCAATCTTGATCTGTTACAAGACCATCGTGGCCTCCTTCAGGAGATTTTCAAGGCATCCGTATTTTCATCAAACTTTTGGCGCTGCTCACTTTACTTGGGCTATAGGGCTATGCTTCAGACCTTCATGAAGCTAACCCTGCCACAGAAATAGTTAAGACTTTGTTTAATTGTTCAGAGCTTGCACATTAATGATGAAATCTCCTACCATCGTAGGAATTACATTAGTAAATCGGTTCTCTCTTAGTAGCGTTCAACATGTAATTCTTACGATCGTAAGAAATCCCATTTTTAATGCGCGAGTTCGCGAGCGTTTGTCTACGTAGGAAACAGTTTGCAATGGACCCAGATTTAACGCAACTCCACATGATCATTGATGAATTGAGATTTTTTCGGAGAATGCAATCGTGTGGCGATGTTTCTTAACCTTTCTATTTCGCTCGGTTTCCCTGAGCGCTTTTGGTGTAAATGGTCAATAGAAGTAGAGAGGACCGAAGTCATCAGAGAAGGTCGGTCGTCTCTGATCTGGACGTACCCTGAATGGCCTATTTTAAAGTCCCATACTGCGTCGGGAAGAAACAATATATCTTCTCGTGCGTCCTGGTAACATTAGGCCCATTAACCCGTCGCCATGTTGTCGCTCTTAATTTAATTAGGTGAAATCATTCTCACCACCTTCTCCCCCACCTGTTTTACCATTCCAATATAATTTTGTACCTGGTTGGTTGTGCTCCTTATTCGAGTCTCAGATTACGTAATTCCCACTGCATGTGGGCCAAAGCACGCCGGATTCTGGCCTAAATACCCCCAGCAGGACTTTGATTCCGTGTGATATAATATATTGAATGCGGAAACTAGTGGTGGACAGAATCGTTTTTGAGTATCGATAGTTCCGATATTTAGGAATTTCTGTTCAATATCGAAGTATCGGAAGTATCGAAAGTATCGGAAGATACTGAAAGTATCGAAAGATACTGAAAGTATCGAAATTCCCATTAGCTACTGAGTACTAGAATCGAAATAGAATAGATGCTTTGATACTTTTGAAAATAGAGATAACGGCTCACTGCTAGCGGAAAATGTAATTTGAGTCGGTATTCTTGTTTTATTTTGCGTGGTGTTTCCATGCTGAGCTCTCGTGGGGTATGAAGTCATAAAATGCTATCAAAGAGTCATGGACAATAAAGGAAAAATGATCTAAACCTTTTAAAATCCTGCCTTTTTTTCTGAGATAGATGTTAAAAAGGGGAGGGGGGTAGGGGGTGAGGACCGGTGGGACCAGTTTTTCTAGAAACAATGAAAAGCTCGTATTGCTTGACGAAAACAAGAGGGTGCCCCCAAAAAAGCCTACATAAAGAGACGCAAAAAAGGAAACAAAGAAAATGAGAAGAAAGAAAACACCCGCTTGATCCGCCCCCATGGGAATAAAGACTTCGCTATATTCATCCACCAAAAAGAAAGAAGAGTGAGAGGAAGAGAGAGCGACAGATATACAGAAAGGGTCATAGTGATCTTTTTGACATTTAAATCTCATCAGTGTAACTGGGTCTTTGTCGGAAGTATGACATCCCCTTCCAAATAAACAAACAAACAAATTATCACCATAATAGTCTAATGTTTCAGATTTTTTTTTTTCAGTAAGGAGACCGGCGAGCTGCTCTAAAATCTTGTCTTCACGTGAACATGACCTAAGCTTAAGAGCTATTTTGGACAAACCGATCTAGGTCAGAAGTGTGGCTACTTTGGGTGTTTGATCTGAACTTTACTTTCGTATCTAAATTTCAGTTCAGTTTACGTCTATCTCAAAAATCAGAACCGAAAGCCGATTTCAAAAAAACAGAGAGAGCTGATTTGATGGGAAACGCGCTCACTTTTCATAGAACTGAGCTAAACTTGATTATAGGGTTGGTATTTTTTTTCCTGAGTGGCGTGAACTGAACTTGACGTGAACTTTCTTTTTGTGAACTTGCTCAAGCCTGGTCATCAGCATCCAGCACCCTTGTTATCGGACATGGATATGGCCCCTACAATACCTTGCTAAAAGCTGACGAGTTTTTCTTTTGTGCTATTGCATAGTTCGCTATTTCTGACAGGCTACGCGAATGACCGTTTTCGGATCTTTGTACGAAAAAGCTTATAATATATATCTGGAAACAATTTTACAGTGGCGCCGTGAAAAAAATGAAAATACACTGAGGTTGCGCTTCTAATCATAAATTAACCAGTGCAGCATATGGTCTGCAATCTTGTAAACTATGAAAGCTATGAGGGAATAATCCAGATGGCAAGAAAGAAAGGTGCTAAACGACGATTTCGACCTAATTTGGCTGTATTTGTATGTACAACGGCTGGATACACTCTCAGCCAGATCTGAAACTATCAANACCGACTCCCTTCTGCAACGCAACTGCAAGTGAAAAATTAAGACAAAATGCCTCTCTTTCCTTTCCCTCTCCATCGCCTTTCCCCGTCCATCCAGTAAGCTTCTCTTATATTTTACTTTAATTATTGAAGTATTCCTAAATTTCAAATGTCCCTTCATACTTTGAAACCCTCTCTCATGGAAATTTTCAAGAAAGATCTTGATGGAATTGTGAATTTAATGTGCGTTACACAAAATAGAGGCTCCAAACTTGGGTCATTGTCCCAAATTCTTTCAAGGCTCCCTAACTATGACGTATGATCCTGTTCCTAGTTCGATCCTGTTTAGCACAAGGTGTAATTTTGCGCCAAATAAATTCTCTGGTGACCAGGTAATTGAGAAATGTGGTGGCCATTTTGAAAAATAGCCCGCCATTGCCGTCAAGGGCGAGAACTGCAGTGCTCCAATATCCAGATCTGGTTAATATCTTTTACTAATGTCTTTTGTCGTTAATATCTTTCCAAATTTTGTGCTTTTTACAACAAAAATGCACAATCGACCAGCTGTGCTGCCCCCATTAAAAGGATGATTGATGAGATATTACCCATGAACATCCCGCCGGGTATTATGTGTCTGAAAGTGTCTGGCTTTCTCTTTTCTTATTTAACTGGCTGGCCTGCTCGATCGTCGTCAGGAGTGTTGCTAGACTGGTGAACTTCTCAGTGGAGGGTTTTATATTTTAACTTTCGTGTGAGTCCTGACGACAGATATCATTTGCAACATTTGGCGAGTGTGCCGGTTTCCCAAGTTACTGGAGCTGGCTTACTTCTGAGATTGAGAAGATTTCAGAGAAATCATGGAGAAAAAAAAGCGCGTTCATTACTTCTACATTACGCAGTTTTATTTTCCCCCACCTGCCCCCTTTGACTCCACTAAATTTGACGACACTGTAATTTTCGGTTCTTCTTTAACTATTGCTGTTAATAACGTCTACTATAACTACTACTTCTTCTTCTTCTTCTTCTTCTTCTTCTTCTTCTTCTTCTTCTTCTTCTTCTTCTTCATCTTCTTCTTCTTCTTCATCTCAACGGCAATCTACAGCAATTTGGGAACTGGTAATATGTCCTGGTCTTCAAGTTGAAGGCAAACACAGAGGCACTTTGGAGGCATACATAGACTACCCTTGAGTGTAAAAAACGTGAAGATCCTGCTCATGTCCTAAGTAATATCACAACCCTCATATCATCCTCACCTTTAAAAGAAATTCAGCCGCCAGCGACGGGTGGTGAAAAGAGCCAGTCTTGATTAATTTCGTGAAATATTCGGCAAGCTTTTCTTATTAATGTCAAGTATCGCCCATCGCTTCTCGGCACATCCTGACGTTTCGTGAGAGACACTGGGCACTGACTCTTCTTTTTTCGGATGCTATTATTGTTGTTGTTGTTGTTGTTGTTGTTGTTGTTGTTGTTGTTGTTGTTGTTGTTGTTGTTGTTGTTGTTGTTGTTGTTGTTGTTTAGAACTAGATGTACAAGCATCATGAAATGTAAATGCGCAAGTCACACATGGTCTTCTGTTTTCAAGTACCTCTCTTATCAGAGAGAAATCAATGACGTCTAAATAGCCACTTTCGTGAATGAAAAAAAAGAGATGGGTGTTGTTATTATGAATTGGGCTTGTGTGCTTTATAATGCCAGATGCTTCGGTGACTGAGATTTGACCCTTTCACAGAAAGTGGGTTATTCGCAAAGAGGTTACAGTGTTACTGCATTATACAGAAAGTGGGTTATTCGCAAAGAGGTTACAGTGTTACTGCATTATAATAGTTACTAAATACAGTTTGAGAGGCGCATAGGGAGAAAACTGATGGTTTCAAGTAGGTTGCAGGAGCTCCCGACACTTTTTTCAAACAATTTGCGCGTAGTCCTCAATGAATGTCTTATGTAAGGCTAATTTTTCAACAGTTAATCGTCGTATACTTTCTGTCCTGTCGGTCATTGCTCATTCCACATGGTGTGTGGTTTTCAGTTAATTTGGTCACAGACCTTCATTTTTGTTCAGTGTAAATTGTTGGTAAAAAATCGGCCGTGAAATTAATGTAGAGCAAAGCGGAGTAAATGCCTGATTTTCTTATTAGTAACAGTAAATTTATAGAATTTATTTTTTTTTTAATAAATTTTCTTCAACATCGTGCATAGGGAAATGCAGAGTAAGAAACCATCCTCTCCGTAGGGGAAAAGCATATTAATTAATAACATAATTTCAGCGGTAACACTGGCTACTCTAGCCTTGACCTTGCAGCAGGTTACACGAGTCTGTGGAAAGCGTCTCAAGTCTTTGGACTGCAGTTCTAGCCAATGAACTTCCCAAAAAGACCCAGCGATTTTTAGAAATAATCCAAAGCTCAGACTGTGTAAAGTTCAGGCTGAAATGTGATAACTTCAATTCGCTCTGCTCAGAGAACACGTTTATCACTGCCTAGTCAAAGCCTTTACACGTCGCTGATCATTTCTACACGTTCTTTGTAACCAACCAAATAGCAGCCTTAGATAGATAATGAAAGGTACACGGAAAAACTTTGCAACTTGTTTCATTCACAATAGTTCAGTATTGCCTGATGTTACTAAATCCTCAAGAGAGCTGAAGTCTACACATCAATAAATTGTCTTTTATCAGATGAACTAATACATAAAAACGCTGACATCGCCGCTGTCATGTTGTTCGGATTTTCATGTAACAAAGACTATTTATCTTATTTCCTTTGTAACATTACTAGCGAAAAGTAATATTAAGTAGCCTAATTTCCGCAAATTCGTGCTTTTCCTGGTTTATTATGATGATTTAAAGGCAAACTGGTTGATTCAAATGAGATAACCAGTTCGCAAACGCACCCACGCACTTTGCAGTGATACTGTTCGCAGCCACTAAAAACAACTGATTATCCATTAAGTCACCGCTGACGAACCACGGAAACGTCGCCTGACATTCACCTATTAGAAAATATTATTTAAAACAGCTAATACAGAGGCGACGGTACCTCACCAATTAAACAGGATTATTATGTGCGTTACGATCCACTGGTAATGAACGTATCAAATAGCCTACTTTGACATGACTGAACCAGGAAGTAGGACCAGCGCTTCCTTGATGGAATCAAACAGACTGAAAAAGTATCCAAAAATATAACTGACTGATGTTTCTGAAACATGAAAATCCTCTATGCACTATTTTCTAATGTGCCCCACGGCACTTCCCTGATGGAATCAAACTGATACTGAAAAAATATCCAAACTTATAACTGACTGATGTTTTTGAAACATGAAAAGCCTTTATGCACTATTTTCTGATGTGCATTACTGTACTTCTCTGATGGAATCAAATTGAGACTAATGAAATATCAGATGATATGATTGACTGTTCGTCACTCTCATTCCACAATCGACGTTTTGGGGTATTTTAAAAATGATTTGAGTTGTTTATATTACCATGATCTTCCATTTTTTAAAATTTCTTTTACTATTTAAGCATTCAGAGTTTTGACTCGTTATTATTTCCCACTTCTAAAAACAAAACCACATCTACCTCATTGTTTTGCTTTGAGCAACAAGTTGAGAGCGCTAAATTTCTCAAAACTTCAAAAAATAACGTAGGCGAGTGTGGAATGAGCGTGCCGAAATAACAAAAGATATGACTGACTGATGTTTCTGAAGCATTAAATGCCCTTGAGCACGATTTTTGGGTGTGATCCATATGACAAGTGAGGAAGTAAAAAAAAAAAATCGATATGTCACAGCACTAGCAGTAGTGGGCGTGGCGTCAAGCAAGAGGGCCAACAGAAGAAAACAAAATATGAACACGAAGATAATTAGAATGCGCACGAGAGTGTTCATCTGATTGGTCTGCTTAACCCTGTGGCTGGGTCAGATTCTAATTCTGTTTTGTTTTGTTTTTAACTAATTCAATTGTCACATATGCAGGACGGTCTGGCTCTAGTCCTTATTCACACTGTTCGATGCCACAGTTTTCGAGAGAAGTCATGGAAGTGAGTCAGATCGTGTCCTTTGAAACAAACCAGATGTCTGAACGTCAGCAGACACTGTTAGGTGTTGTTCCTGAGCGAGCCGTAGTGAATAAAGTTTACTCCGTAGAAACAAACAGACGGAAACGAAATCGTAGTTTCCAGCAGCAAGATCTTGTCTACTTTACGTTCTCATTTAAGTGAACACATTGTAGCATGGATTTAAAGCACTCCTACGTATTTTGCCAGTTTTCAAATTTCGTTCCTGGCATTATGACAACATCATCAATGAATAATATATTCTAAGCGAGCACGAGCGACCAGAACCAACTATCTCAAAATATTACTCACACACTTTCAAATACTATGTTCTTGAGATATCTTTTCACCAGACAGACAGACAGACAGACAGACAGACAGACAGNTTGTTCACTAGTTCACTCACCGAGGAGCGGACTGAATGACTGACTGACTGACTGACTGTTTGGTTGGTTGGTTGGTTGGTTGGTTGGTTGGTTGGTTGGTTGGTTGGTTGGTTGAATGATTGATCTGTCTAACGACCACTTAATCCCGACGCGATTCCTTGTTGCGTGTTTTTGTGCGTATGTGACGTTTGGTTGAGACGCGGGTTACGTTTATTTGCTTCCTGCAATTCGACAAGATGGGCAGCCACACCCGTTCCTTAACAAAGGAAGTATTAGTCTCAAAGCACGCCAAGATGGCTACGACTAATGCGGAAGTCGACACATTTCTAACAAGTCTCTAGTACCTGTGCGCCATTTCTCACTATGACTGGCGCGCACCAACCAAAAGCGTATCCTTTGCTAAGCTAAGGACAACCCACAGACTACAATAAAAGGATGTGACTTCCCATTTTGCCAGATTGCAGGAATCATACAAACGCATCCCTCTACTTCAGTTTTGTTTAGTGTGTCATGTTGGTGTTCCCTTAAAAGACCAGAAAACCATAAATTTGAATTAAAACCTCTACATACCTGTTGTATGAAACTGTATTTTCCATATGGATGTGAGGGTAGAGTGTACAGATTATACAGTCTTCCTTCTCTTGAAATAAGATGCAATTAAACTGAAGTTACTATGAAGCAGATTATGATAATGTGGAAACTCGACAAGTAATCAGTTGTTCTTTGGTCAGACTATGATTGGAAACCTCCACTTGCACGCAAAGTCTCACTACAGAATCTTTAGTAATGGAATACCTAACCCGCCTACACTGATGTAGTGTCGAAACAGGACGACATTTGTTACATCCCCTGTCATATTCAGAACCAGATCGATCTGGTGTCGAAATTGTATCAAGTTTGTTAGCTTCCTTGTCCATATTTAGCACCAGGTTGACCTATGGAAACCGGCGAGATAATTCTCAGACTTCCCGCGTACGTAACTTTAGCTGACAAATTAGCTAGTGACTGATGTTAAAGACACCGAACTCCACACCAACGGGCCCATGCACACACTAGCTTGATTATCAACTGGCCACCTCAAACCACGTTTATTTGATTCCTGCGACAGTACAAAATAGAAAGCCACACCCCTACCTTAGCAAAGACGTAACAGTCTATAGGCAAGCCAAGATGGCTGACACTAATGCAAAAGAGGTCTCAATCAATGTACAGACTTGCGATTTTTGTTTGCTATATTTAATGTCTTTGTCTAATCATTACATACAGACCACCTTCGATTTTTGCTACATCTTCCTCGGATACAAAGCCGTTGATAAGATGTTCCACTAACAAATTTGAAGCCCTAGATGGTTGCAGCCAACTTGCCAAGCTTTTTCTCCCGGATTTGTACAAAAGTCGACACATTTCTAACAACCTCTAGTAGGTGTGCGCCCTTCCTCACTGTAACTGTCGTGCACCAATCAAACGTGTATCCTTTGTTAAGGACTGCCCACAGAGTATAAGATGGGCGGGGGGT
>JAWQUT010000005.1:1453190-1467766 GCA_033807755.1 Ellobium chinense
CCCTCCCCTCCCCAAGAATATGGATATAGGTGGGGATGAATGATCTAACAGGAATTGGAAGCTGTTTTCATTTCACTACATCCTATAAAGGAGGCAAATATACGGTGCTACGTGTATCATTAATAAAATGCCAACGAATATAATTTCCGCAGTCAGCTGAGCTTAGTCTGCCTCTGTGTGAATATGGCGTTCATTCTGGCAGTGGGGTGGGGAGGGTTGTTAGTTTTCTGGTACATATTATATATGCGTCTGATCCAATGTGATATTGTGGAAGTTGTAACTGTTAACATGAGATGGGGAGAGTGAGTGAGTAAGACAGAGTGTGTGTGTAAGATAGTGAGAAAGAAAATTAGTGGAAGAGTGAGACAGAGAGAAAGAGAAACAGACAGATATGTCAATGACTAAACGTAATTTAGTAACAGTTAAGTATATATGGTTGTTTTTTTTTGGTTCTTGTTGCTTTTTTTTTCTCCCTTTTCAGTTTTTCCTTTGTATTGAAGTGACATTACAGTGTATGTGGTTGGCCTTCACGTAAATAAATAAACTTGAAATAAACTTAAAAATAAACATCTACTGGCAAGCCCGGTGGTCATGTGGTAGACTCGTGTTTGCCTCACTCATTCTTTACAATAGACCTATTCTTGACGGAAAAGATGTGGGACTGTTTTGAAAGTTTGTTTCCGGGGAATCGAAGCCCATTTTTTTTTTCAAAACTCAGTCAGTATATATTTTTTCACTTTGCTTTCTTTGAGCAGTACTTTTCCCTGATTAGTTCAAATTGCCCCTGCCTGCTTGACAACTTCACCCATGTCCAGTGGAAACTTTAATTACCTAAAACAAAACTCTATTGAGACAAAATGAGGACACTCCTGGATACGACGATTTGATTGAACAACACGATAACACCATCTTAAGAGGATCAAGAAGTTTTATCAGATCATCAAACCTGATAACCATCTTAAACATATTTCTAATAAAAATATTATCAAGAACAGACATTAAACAGCGTATATCTAGGAGCAAAACTATACTAGTGAAAAATTATCGAATATATGGGACCAGTGGTTTGGAAATGAATCAGATTTTTTTTTCCTTCTTATTGTCCTTCTCCTGAAAAATTCCCAAAACTGCTCAGGTTTTATCATGTGGACGACAATATGCATTCTAAATGCTTTAGAAATCAAGAGAAACAATGTAAGGACAACACAGCTGTTAAGGAACTCCACATGCCTAAACAAGAAATGCATCTCTGAACACAAATACTAACTCTTATTTCAACGAAAATGCATTTATTAAGTTTGCAGAAAGTGCTCTTCAATTATAAAAAAAAAAAAAAGCCACATTCAAGTTCTAAAAGAACAAATCCGAAATCTCCTGTTCCCTTAGGTAATGTTTGATCAGGTAGGCCGATCCTTCCAGCCTTTATTTGGTAAATGACTGTTTTACGAGGCAATATCTCTCTGATTTCCATCTGTCACAATTTATGGCTCTCACCTTCTGTTCAAAGCTATTCTAGAGGCAGTTTTTTTTTCCCCTAAGCAAAGCATTCTTTCAATCCTAATGAATTACCGGATACCGTGGCCGTGAAATTAGAAGGGAGTTTTTAGCCAGAATTTACGGCGTACCAGTAGCATAATGACTCATTACTGTAAAGTTTGTTCAAGCTTTAAGAGATATTTGCATTAAATTAGTACGCCATGTTGTTATGTGTTAATGTCCAAAAGGGTTGTTATGTCGTGTTGATGATGGGATCGAATGAATTCGGCCTATTTTAGTACGGTAATATGGCAAATAATAAATAGTTTCCGCAGTCAGTTGAAATAAATACCTCTATTATGTTATAGCCGGATATGGTTTAAATGATCAACACATAGCTATTTCGATCTCACTATAAAAATTCTAAATCTGAAATGTCATTAATGTGAATGTGACGTTGAGAGAGAGAGAGAGAGAGAGAGAGAGAGAGTGAGAGAGAGAGAAAGAGAGAGAGAGAGAGAGAGACAGTGAGAGGAAGAGTAGAATATGAGCTGCTTGTTAAAAATATTGTTATTGTTTGCTCATTTACAATAGACTGTTGTCTGAGCTTAATAAACCTATTGTTATTGTTATTGCCATAACATTGTTAACTCAGCGGTCAAGTGGTTAAGAAAGAAAAAGTAAGATATTGCATTCTATACAAAAGAAATCAGGTCGTACGGGTTGGGTCATACGGATCAACAGCACTATATTGTATTTGTTTATTCCATGCGGGAATTACATACTCGTCTATAAAAGTTATTCTTTGTTCTGTATCCGCCGGTCAAAAGCAGAGCGTATCTTAACAATTCGTTGTTTCGTGAGGAACGCGTGTAATTTCGCGAAGTAGCCACTGGGTACATTTAAAAAGAAATATATATATGGACCTTAAACATATTATCATGGGGTTTCCTTTACATATCAGGTCTTATTGAATCCTCGGTGTCGGTGTGTGTGTGTGTGTGTGTGTGTGTGTGTGTGTGTGTGTGTGTGTGTGTGTGTGTCTGTGTGTGTGTACGCGCGCTTCTGTCCGTATTATACGCGCGACTGGGGAAACGTATGTGGTTTTTTTTGTTTTGTTTTTTGTAGGGGCTGGGAGTGGAAGGAAGAAGGGTAAATGAGAAAGTTCAAATGAAGAAGGTCGATATTATATATTGGGAAATGTGAGCAAACTCATTAATTCCTAGTGCAAAATTTTAAAAATGTATGATAGAACAGTGGGATTTGGAGCGTCAGAGGCAGAGTTAGTGGCGTTTTTTAAATTTTAATTTTTAAGTAATTTTTTCAGCTCTATATATTGTACCCTTTTCTACGTCATGTTCTGTAAATACGTTAAAATTAGCCCCAGTGCCTATAATAAACATAGAATCTCCATCTGTAACACTATGACTGACATAAAATCATTGTGCTCTCTGGGACTTCAAAGGCAGCCTGACGTAAGTGATATCGAAATACGCCGCTCTTGCTTTCGGAAAATGCTGTTACGACACTCTACCACTGGTTTTCTCATCAGAAATGCGAGTTACAATGGACTGTCATGTTCACTTGTATAAGATTAGCACGGATACGCTGTCCTGCTTTGGGCATGAGAAACATAAACAGGTGTGCCGTTTAAACAGACGCTAAAGTAGAAAGCGTATAACAGTGTCTCGATAATAGATTGTTCTCTTCCGCTAGTTATGTTTTTTTTCTCCGTGTTGTTCTTTGGCTTATTAAACTCCAGTGGATTTCTGTCTCGGTAATGTGATACTGTATAATGTCTTGGTTGTTTTTTGATGTAATGAATGGCCGATTGTTTCCAGTCGTCCACTATTGTGCACCAAGTCTTCATTTTGCCTCGCCCTCAGTCGATGTATAGTCTGAGCAAACAGGTCGTCAAACTTGAGGGAAGATGGGTAAACAGGTTTGACGAAAGTTATTCCTAGCCTATTGTTTTTATCGTTTACATCAGTAACACAAAGAAGTAGTCGTTGTAACTGAGTTAAAGGCATAATCTTACCTATTCTGAACAGCAGTCGTTGAAATGACATAAGTTATAAATAAAAGGGAATTAAATACAGAAGAAATGCGATCTGAAGATAGAAAGAGAGAGAGAGAGAGAGAGAGAAAGAAAGAATATACTCCGAACAGTAATCGTTTAAACAACACAAGTAATAAATAGAAGGGAAAGAAAGATAGAAAACATGAGATCCGAAGACGGAAAGACAAGGAGGGACAGAGACAGAGAGCACAGAGAGAGGGAGAGAGAGAGAGCGAAAGAGAGAGGTGTTCAAACTGCCTGGAACTTCCGTTTAAAAGGCGTATTTCATTCCTGTGAAATAGTGAAATGTGCTTATTAAGACGTCCATCTCACCAACGAAAGTTGGAAATTGGATTTCTCTCTCTCTCTCTCTCTCTCTCTCTCTCTCTCTCTCTCTCTTCTCTCTCTCTCTCTCTCTCTCTCTCTCTCTCTCTTTCTCTTTCTCTCTCTCTCTCTTGTAGATATCTTTCTCTCTTTCTCTCATCATGCTTCATTGTCTCGTTATATCTCTGTCTCTGCCCCCCCCCAAAAAAAAACACTTTTTTTTTTCTTTTCCTTTTTTTCTCTTTATACAACGCTTCCAACACTACTTCGACCACCAGTAAACAATAGGCTTAAATTGTGCTCAAGTTGTTTACGAAACTGCGCTCAAGTAACATGTCAGTCATAAAAGTTCTTTGCCGGAGTTACATGCCCCTGTCAGGCTCGTAAACATGAAAATGGGAGTAGTATCAGGCATAAGGGTATGCACATTTTTATAGTCCCTACGAAAAACAGAAAATTTGCAATGGAAAGGATGGGAAGGGGTTGGAATTGAATCTCAAAGGGTTAAACAGAAGCAAATACCTTTGTTAATTCAGAATAGATCGGGTCTTGTCACCAAAATGTAAAATGTATCGGTGTTTGCTAAGTGGGTAAGGTATCCTGTTTCCTGTATGAAAAGAGCTAAAATCCCAGGTAGCCTGATTCGCTGCTTGAGTTCTCAAAATCTAACTGATTTTAGGGCAAATTTCTATTTATTAAATTTGAAGTGGACTTAAACAATATGTGTAATGTGTGGAAAGTATTTTGGCTCCGGATACCTTGATCAGTCAGTGAGTGGTTTAAACGCTTATGCAGTCAACAGTGGGAAAATATTGGCATCTTCATACCTATATCTTCATATGATAGCCCAAAGCGTGACGTCCTGGTGATCGGTTGCCCGTAACAGCAAGGAAGCACATGATAGTCCCTATGAGCAACCCTAGACGCTTTGCTTACCTATATTGAGCATATCGCCGCCCAAAAATAATACTGTCGTAAGTCCCAAAAGTCATTTAATGGCTTAGCCCATTATTATTCAGATACGCATGAATAAACCAGGAAGTAAAAGCAAACTTTCACTAATAAAAGTAGAACCTCAGTTTCAATTACATTTTATCGATGTTTTTACCGATGTTTATCAGTCTGAGTTTGATATGACCACATAAAATTGGTGTATCTGAAAGATTGATCTGTTTCATTGGTCGATGTATCTCTAACTTTCTAGTCTATCAGGGGTACAATTTCCGCGACTGAATCACAATGAAAACAGAAATTACCGAGATATTTGACGACTACTGCGATCTAGCTGATACAGATTTCCAACTGCCAGATTTACGAAAGGATTGGATTGTAGGTTTGTGTCCCAAATAAGTTAAGTGCGTAATACTGATAGGAGTATTATTAGTATTTTAAGCCGATCCGGACGACATTATCGGAATTAACTTGTAGGAGGGTAAAAGGGGGGAAATTAGTGTACCAGAAAATTTTAGGATGAATTCAGTTTCGTCATGAAAACTGCAAACAAAAAGAAAGAAGGGGAGCTAATACTACTTTCAGCGAGAGGTGTTCGAAAAGTTAAGATAAAAACATTTACTATTGCAACTTGTTGATTACGGAACGTGTAGTACGTTATGCTTAGCTTACTGACAATGCTCTGCAGTGCTGAGATAGTACAGATTGTTGCCACACAGATTACAGACTCCTAATTGGATGAAAATAGGGTGTTATCATATGCCTTAGGAAGACGGTAAAAACAGGTTCTTTGGAAATATTATGCAGGATGGCCCCTCGATTTGTGAACCTGCCTGCAAATAACTTTGCATTGTCTCCTAACTTTTCAAACGGGGAATTTCTTGTATGTGACCGTAGACAAATACAATTTATTGGTTCAAAGAGGCAAAGCGGATTAGGCTTCTGTAACCTACAGATGGAAGTGAGGATGTCACATGCGCAATGACGTTTCCCGACCTTTGGAATAGTCGCAGGATCAAGTCTCAAGTCGGAGTCTGCGGAAAATATACATCACATTGCCACAAGAACTCTTCGCTGGATCCTTAGGCTGGGAAGCTGAGCGCATATGGGTTTGACCCGAATGCAAAAATGCCAAATCATCAACCAAATAACTCAAATCCAATTTTTTTTCTGGAATACGACGTTTCACATGTTGATTTTACCAAAAACATACTAATAGAATCTGAGAACTTGTTTGAGAATCGGTAGTGCCTGTTTATACCAAACCCGTATGGTAGAGCAGGTGAGTAGGCGATTGTTGTAGTGAAAGGCGGTGAAAACTGAAATATATAGACGCCACCCGGCGAGGTCGGATCTGAAGTAAACGATATAACCGTCTGGGTCATCTCATAAACTAAGAGCGTAATTATGTTATAATCCTCTTTGTCAACAACACATCAAGGCGCCCAGATATGAGATGAAACTTGCGTATGGAAGCAAAGGAACACTATAAATAGAGTACTGTTGAAAAGCTTTGTCGGCTTTGTTTTGGTTTACTGCTTTGTTCACTTAGTCAATCTCTTTGGTGCCATAATTTAATGCCTCATAGAATGGTTGTTTAGATGGGAGTGTGACTGTGGTAGTTGTCGTTGTTGGAGCGTCCTGAGCGGTGCATGAATTTTGAGGGAATATATCGAAAAGGTGGGGGTTTTTTTTGTTGTTTTGATTCGTCTCCTTGTCGGTCTATCTGTTTGTTTGTTTGTTTGTTTGTTTGTTTGTCTGCCTGGCTGATGTATGTCTGTCTTTGTTGCTGGTGCGCAAGACGTGTATGAACAATGAATGTGAGGATTCATATTGTATTTTGTAATGAAATTGTAAATCGTGATGTGAGTGGCCAGACAGTGTACATGAAAATAAACCTATTAAACTTGTCAAATCTTCACAGAAAACATTGCTCAGTCATGCAGTTTACTTCCCCTTTCCCCCTCCCGTTTCTTCTTCAGAACAACCATTTATCTACATCAACAGCGACTCTACCCCTGATTGAGTACCACAGGAAAACAATTTGCCAAAGATTTTTACAAATTAGCGTAAATGACGCGACGTTCTCCTGGAATTCTCTTCTCTTAAGTTGAAATACTACAGCGAGAAAGCTGATAGTCCCATAGACAGCCCAGAAGAAAGACAAGTCCCTCTTTGCCAAACTCAAAGTCAACGAAAACAGAGTGCTGAACCCATAAAAGATAAAAGAAGCTCAGAATATGCTGATGCCATAAAAGTGACACGACTCCAAGCAACCACCGAGGTAAGCACAGTGTTTGGAAAACGAGACAGAGCAAGACTCAAAATGACAGCGGAACAAAAGATGGCGAAGAGTGTAAGAACATGGGGACTGTGGACAGAGACACTCTCGAACATTGATTGTGGATGTNCTTGTCGGTCTATCTGTTTGTTTGTTTGTTTGTTTGTTTGTTTGTCTGCCTGGCTGATGTATGTCTGTCTTTGTTGCTGGTGCGCAAGACGTGTATGAACAATGAATGTGAGGATTCATGTTGTATTTTGTAATGAAATTGTAAATCGTGATGTGAGTAGCCAGACAGTGTACATAAAAATAAACCTATTAAACTTGTCAAATCTTTACAGAAAACATTGCTCAGTCATGCAGTTTCCTTCCCCCTTTCCCCCTCCCGTTTCTTCTTCAGAACAACCATTTATCTAAATCAACAGCGGACTCTACCCCTGATTGAGTACCACAGGAATAACAGTGGAACATACCACTGCTTGAGTGCCACAGAAATAAAGTGAAACCTACCATTGCTTGAGTACCACAGAAATAAAGTGGAACCTACCATTGCTTGAGTGCCACAGAAATAAAGTGGAACCTACCACTGCTTGAGTGCCACAGAAATAAAGTGGAACCTACCATTGCTTGAGTGCCACAGAAATAAAGTGTAACATACCACTGCTTGAGTGCCACAGAAATAAAGTGGAACATACCACTGCTTGAGTACCATAGGAATAACATGGAACACACTACTGTTTGAGTACCACAGGAATAACATTGGAACATACCACTGTTTGAGTACCACAGAAATAACATTGGAACATACCACTCCTTGAGTATCACAGGTGGAAAAAGTATCAAGCTATAAACAGCTCAAAATTGCTTAGTCAGTTCATGGACACTTAATGTATTCGTGTAACAATGCATGCTGAGTGAAGGGGGAGGGGGAATCAGGAGGAAGAAAGCAAAGTAGGAAGGAAAATGGTGTGAGAGTGTGACAGAGAGTGAGTATAAAGAGAGAAGGAGAAATAAAGTAGAAGAGTACGTGAATATATTGTGTCAGATCTCGATTAACGAAGATAGAGAATTTGATTAGAGGGAGAGACGGAGTAGAGAGAGAGAGTGAGTGTCTGTCTGTCTGTCTGTGCGTGTGTGTGTCTGTGCACGCGTGTGTGTGTGTGTGTGTGTGTGTGTGTGTGTGTGTGTGCGCGCGCGCGCACCCGCGTGTGTGTGTGTGTGTGTGTGTGTGTGTGTATGTGTTTATATGTGTGTGAGAGAGAGAGAGAAAGATAGAGAGAGAAAGTATACAAGGGTTCTACATGAGCACTACTATTGCTCAAGTAAGCTAGGGTCGGAGAGAGAGAGAGAGAGAGAGAGAGAGAGAGAGAGAGAGAGAGAGAGAGGAGCGAGAGAGAAAAGAGAAAGATAGAAAGTAATGAGGTGTGCACGTACTATATAATTGCCCTCAGTAGCTTACTACTCATAACTCTTCTTCTTTACACGCTTTTTCTAGTTTCTGTTTTCGAACTATGTCTCTTGGTGGATCCAACTTTACCCTTACACTGATCTTTCTCACTTGCTCTCCATTGCTTGTGTCTATTACTAAAGAGAGTCCTGATGAAGGAATGAGTGGAGCTTTGAGTAGTACAAATCCAAAATATACTATGGATTCATTTCAATAAATCCTTTAATAACTATTTTAAAGTAGGCTTTTAATTTATTCCGAGAGAATGTAAATAATAGTTCCAATGAATGTAAGAATGCAAATACTTCTAGAATCTTGGACCATTTCCAGCAGAAAGTCATGTCAGAGAGCGCTAATTTTCGAAAAGCTCTGATCTTTCAACAACCAATCTCGGCTTACACTTGAAAAAAACATTAACCCCAGAAACAGTCAAAACAATTTGCCAAAGATTTTCACAAATTAGCGTAACTGACGCGACGTTCTCCTGGAATTCTCTTCTCTTAAGTTGAAATACTACAGCGAGAAAGCTGATAGTCCCATAGACAGCCCAGAAGAAAGACAAGTCCCTCTTTGCCAAACTCAAAGTCAACGAAAACAGAGTGCTGAACCCATAAAAGATAAAAGAAGCTCAGAATATGCTGATGCCATAAAAGTGACACGACTCCAAGCAACCACCGAGGTAAGCACAGTGCTTGGAAAACGAGACAGAGCAAGACTCAAAATGACAGCGGAACAAAAGATGGCGAAGAGTGTAAGAACATGGGGACTGTGGACAGAGACACTCTCGAACATTGATTGTGGATGTTGGATGACAGACGATGAGCATAGTGGATTACAACGTAGCTACCAAGAATTATATGCTCGGGGGGAGATATGGAAGGGCGAAGTGACAGCTGTCTGCTTCACTTCAATGCCATTGGCAGAATGGGCCGTTCTTAAATAGCCTCATCCATTGAAGCTCACTCACGATTCAAACAAAACATTAGTATGATTATGTCATACAATCTCGCTTCCGAAAGTAAAAGATCCATCTCCAAATATGAGACAAGTAACAAAGCATATCAGCCAATCAATGAGAAAAGTGGAAAGCGGATTAATGATTGCTGGAGTTGTGGTTTGCAATGTCCGGAGGGCCCTGCATTTATAATAATTGAGAATGGCCATTTCAGTTTTACCCTCCATCTTTCATTACCACCTTGCCCCAGAAGCAAAAGATCCCAACCTCTTGTGGTCGGCTCGCGTACCCCTTGACGCCACAAGCCGATTACGTGCACTGTTCAAATCACTTCCCACTTCATGACAATGAGCAGAAGGGCAAGGGCCCAGACGCGGCTGGATCGATAACACCAATAGGACCACTCACCTGCTCTTTGTCAAAGAGTGTAAGGTCAATCAATAATCGTTTACGTTCCTAGCGTATCCCACTGGAATTCACATTGCTTATCCCAGTTTCATGGTTATCAAAAATAAAGGAAATTCTTTACCATCTGGGCCTTAATGAAATCTGGATTAGTCAAGGGCAGGCACTCTGTAGCAAAAGAGCGTTAGCTGAAGTAGATAGATGACTGAGGGATAAGTTCATACAGAGATGGAGGGTAGAAGTAGAGAATTCAAGTAAAGCAAAGTTTTATAGATGTCTCAAACAGGAGCTGAAATGTGAAGATTATCTGGACTTATTGTCATTTCGTGTCAGAAGAACAACCACACGATTTAAGACATGCAATCATAAACTACCCATAGAAACGGGGAGATGGGAGGGAAAAGAGCTAGAGAATAGAAAATAATATTTTTGCAGTTGTCTAGGAGATGATTTCCATGTTTTATTTGAATATGAACAGTTAATAAATGAACAGAAGATTTTATGAACGACCTAACATGTTTAATGCAAAGAAGTTGTTTGAAAGTAGGAAAACGAATGTTTAAGTTAGACTGGCTAAATTCATCGAAATTGTGTTACAAACATTTCAGTAAAATGTATATAGCTATTAAGTAATTAGTTGAAAATAAAGAATGAGTGTAAAGACTGAATGATTACTAGTGAAAGTGAGTACATATTATTGTTAAATGTAAAATGTTGTGATTGCACGTGAATGTAACAATGCATTGTGAACATGTGTGAAGTTAGTAGTTGTAATGTGTAAAATGTCCAAGTGCTGTCCGTTGCATTCTGTATTTTGTCAATGTACCACGTCTGTGGTCTGGGCTTATTCCTACAAAACTTGATAATCTTGTATCCCCAGGGTTATGCATATCCCAGAGTGAAAACCACCAATTTTAGAATATTTCTCTCTCCCTTTCTCCGTCCTTTCTCTCTTTCTCTCTCACCTGCTCTCTCTCCCTCTCTCTCTCTCTCTTCTCTCTACTTGCTGTTTGTACTGTTTCGTTGGAGCTGTCTGTGTTCCTGTTTGTCAGTGGGCGTGTTGTGGGTGTCTGTCTGTTTGTGTGAGTATGTGTGTCTGTCTGACTGCCTGTTTGTTAGAGAGGCAAGTCTATGTCTGTCTGTCTGTCTGTCTGTCTGTCTGTCTGTCTGTCTGTCTGTCTGCTGTCTCATGTCTGTCGGTTTGTGTGTGTGTGTGTGTATGTGTGTGTGTGTGTGTGTGTGTGTGTGTGTGTATGTGTGTGTGTTAGAAAACAACGCGCTCTCTCTCTCTCTCTCTCGCTATCTCTCGCTATCTCTCTCTCTCTCGCTCTCTAGCTGTCTCTCTTTCTCCTTTTCTCCCGCCACCACTGTTCCTGTAATATCTTTGCGTAATGAGAGAGNTCTCTCTCTCTCGCTATCTCTCGCTATCTCTCTCTCTCTCTCGCTCTCTAGCTGTCTCTCTTTCTCCTTTTCTCCCGCCACCACTGTTCCTGTAATATCTTTGCGTAATGAGAGAGAAAAGGCAAAAGGTGAGTGGCTAGACCTTCCCTGTCTCTGCATCAGTGTGCTGTCCTCCGTGCCTTATGACCCACCATGTCCTAACTTTCTCTCCATGAACCAAGGCCAGATCAAGAGAACCATGTCCAAGTCACTTCCCATTATTATATTATCCACTCATTTAATTATCACCTCTAGTCTAGCAATAATACTGGTCAAAGCTGGATGCCTCTTCCATAACCTTCGAAGAACAGTATGTATCAATACTCTCATTGTCTCCAAGATATTAGGGTAATGATGGAGTATTATAAATGATATTAAGATGTCTATATCCTGCGGCAGTCTTGGCTCTTGCCACGAAAACTTCCAGGATCTTGTCTGGAGCTGGTGGGCTAAGATGGGTCATAGTTAATTACAGCAGATGACATTGCAGGGAAATGAACCAGCCCTCTAGGAAGGAGAGAAAAAAAACACAGACAGACAGACAGATAGTCAGTCAGACAGACAGACAGACAGACAGACAGACCGACAGACAAGCAAGCAAGCAAATCGGGAAGGAGGTTTGTCAGTCTATCTGCCTGCCTACCTGCTTGCCTGTCTGTATACCTGTCTGTCTGCTTGCCTACCTGCTTGCCTGTCTGTCTGTCTGTCTGTCTGTCTGTCTGTCTGTCTGTCTGTCTGTCTGTCTGTGTTAAAGAGATAGAGCGGGCAGTCTTACGCCAGCTCCCTGTAAAAGTCTGAGTTATATCGGTTCATGCCTCTCTCCCCTCATTCTCCTGCAGTAATTCCCTTCCCCCCCCCCTCTATTTTACTCCATTCCCCCACACCATCCCCCACACCCTCTCCTACATCCTCCTCCATCCACCCCCCCCCTCAAAACCACCCACTTTTTCTTTGTGTGAGTCCTTTATTTGGGATCAGCCGGTGTAGTAATTAGCAATCTGATGAAAGAAGAAGTTGGACGATGGCCGGTGTAATATGTAATATGTATATCGATACTCAGTTCTCGTGGTCATAGTATCGATATTATCCTTTCTGTATTCGAATTTGCTACCATGCAGTGCAAGACAGGTCTGAGAATTGTTGCTTTCAGTATACCCGATGGCTCAGATTGGATTCAGAGTCAAACATCTAGAGTTATTAAGAAAAGAAAATAAAATTTTGAGCACATTATATGTAATTCAGGCAGATAGAGTCTCTATAACTGTTGCAAGTTTAACTGATCTAGAAGCAATAAATTTGTCACAGCAACAACAAAAAAATGTAAAAATAATAGCATGCAGAGCCCAGAGTACGAGATGCACATCGGGAATGAGGTTCTTATGTTCTTTCTGTGACAGAACCAAGGCATCTAGACATTTACAATTCGCAGAAATAGTGCAAAAAAAAATCATTTGCCAATGTGTGCCAATTTTACATGAATAAAATTTGAACTGTTGAGGTTAGTATGTTGTTTTTGGTGAGAGGTCACCCAACCAAAAGATTCGAAAATAGGAAGGAGGTGGACATAATTTTTCATACGGTTTCTATGCTAGGTCAATACTGCTGAGTTGGATAGTATAAAATTACTAACATGTGAGGCAGCAGAACAACTCTAACGAGTCCTTTAGCACACATTCTTGTTGGCTGCTTCTTTGTTTTATATTACCTATTACGTTGTTTTCCAACCTAAATTGATGCTAAAAGCAAGAAAGACCTGAAGCTGGATCAGAACGATTTCAGGAATCCAGAGCTAAAGTTTCGATACCAAAATAGGAAATGCCGTTTACCAAAAGTATCGATACAGAAAAACATTCTTGTCTGCCACTGAAGATTAGTAAAATCCTTACCCGGCAAGCAGAACGCGATGGACTGCCTTGGGGAGGCTAGAATGATTAGGCGTCACCACCTCAATAAAAGCCATGTCATTTGAAACCGCGAGAACTGATACCGATTTGAAATGAATACAGTACGTTTCTGAATACGGTATTTATTAGCCTTGTGTTTCGTATTTAATCTTTAAACACAGTGCAAAACTGAGTGTGTTGAGATAGAAGTAATTTAATAATAAATGAAATATCAGTGAATGTTAGAGTCACTGACGGAATGACACCACGAAAAGATCACAAAGCAGTGCCGGATTTGAACTTGGGGAGTCCTTAACCTTGCCTAACTAGAGGTAATGCCAGGCCAATAGCACCTGGCATAAAAATATGCAATCTTAAATAGCCCCTAAAAAAAAATCAGAAAACTGGCCATGGGGAGGGTGGGNGGGGGTTGGATTTGAATTTCAAAGGATTAGATAGGTGCAAATACATGTGTATACTCAGAATAGGTGAGATTTAGCCACTCAAATATAAACTTTGTGGTTGTTGCTAGGTGGATATGGTTACCCTCTTTACTGAGCGAAAAGGCCTAAAATACTACGTAGCCTGCTCCAATGCCTAAGTTCTCAATATCTAATTGGTTTAGGGGCATTTTATTTTCTTTCTGTCAAAATTTGAAGTAAAAGCTAAATAACATGCTTGGGAAGTATTTTGACTTGGGACTCCTGGATAAAATAATGAGAGGTGTAAAGCCTTACACAGCCAACAGTGAAAAAGACACTGGCAACTTCTTACCTAGAAGCTGCACCCCATTAAGATTTGAAAACATCGAGTCTTCAGAGGAAGGGTATAATAAACGTGCTATGTAGTGCTATAAGTCAGCCATTATTCTTCCAACAAAAGAATTACCAAAGAATTACAAAATTCAAGTAACCAAACAAACCCCCAAAAAACGTCCTTTCCGTAACAAAGGTAACTTAGTACTGTGAAGAGACCAAATAAGCTGAGATTCTCATACTAAGCACCAGGCAGCACAACCATATTTCATCAGCTCCGATACCTATCGACACGACTTTAACGCCTCATCACACATTGGATAAAGATTTGCTTCCTTCATGATTTACCGTGTCGCACAGTCTAGATCTGATGGGTTGCATGCAATGTGCTCTTGATGCAAGTTATATGTGAAAAGGGTCTCATAAATTCCTTGCACTTTTTAAAGTCTGTTGCATTTTGGCTAGCACATTCTTGCTCTCCTCCAACCATTTTCACCATTTTTTTTTTGTTAACTACCACCGCTTAGGAAGAATTTCTAAGTTAACTGACGCTGAGACGCTTTCCCTGTCCCCATTTACCTTCCCCCTGCACCTCTCCCC